>JAXGGA010000027.1:0-451348 GCA_038373865.1 Uloborus plumipes
ACTTTAATTAACGCTTTAATTTAAAATGGCAACGGAAAGAAATAAATGTCTTGGAATTTTAAATAGTTCAACCATTTAATTAACGCTTTAATTTAAAATAGGTACGGAAAGAAACAAAAGTTTTGGAATTTTAAATAGTTCAATAATTTAATTAACGCTTTAATTTAAAATGGCAACGGAAAGAAATAAATGTCTTGGAATTTTAAAAGTGCAAAGAATTTAATTAACGTTTTAATTAATATCTCAGCTAATTAACGTCGTACAATTACGCGGTTGGTCTTATTGTCTTCCTTAGAAAATTTCGAATCGAATGGTATTATGTTTGATTCTTTACGCTCAGCGGTTTTTGAGGAGTTCAAGCTTCAGACGGAATTTTAAATAGTTCAATAATTTAATTAACGCTTTAATTTAAAATGGCAACGGAAAGAAATAAATGTCTTGGAATTTTAAAAGTGCAAAGAATTTAATTAACGTTTTAATTAATATCTCAGCAAATTAACGTCGTACAATTACGCGGTTGGTCTTATTGTCTTCCTTAGAAAATTTCGAATCGAATGGTATTATGTTTGATTCTCTACGCTCAGCGGTTTTTGAGGAGTTCAAGCTTCAGACGGACAGACAGACAGACAGATAGACAGACAGACGGACAGACAGACGCGGACAGATTTTAATAGTAGTAATGTTTTACAATTTAATTTATTAGAATTTCACCGCCATACGTTTTAGAGATAATATTTTCAAAAACATCTGTTACTGTGCAGCGAAGCGATACTTATTGGTGGGCATTTGGAATGACAAAACGTATGTTGTTCTGCAGCTAAAAAAATGTTATTTTGCCGCTTGAAAAGTATTGATGTAAAACTGACGCGACGATGTCAAAGAAGCAGTTAATGATTCCTACATTTTTTTCAGCAGTTTAAAGCGGAGTTATGGTTAGGTCGACTTATCTTGTAAAATACTGAGAGAAATGAACTGTCAGCTGCAAATAGAGTAATGTACAACAAAAATTCAATTATTTTTCTCCTGTAAATGACATTCTGAGTTCTCCTTTTTAAATAAAAGGTGCTTGATTTTTACATCAAAAGCAAAAAGATTCAGCATGTGTCGTTTTTATAGCTAACATTCATCTAGCCTTAATCTGAATGGCATCCAGGATTATTTTCTCACTTAACGTTTTGACTTTGCTCCTATAACGTAATAATGTAACTCCTTCCCTGTCCACAACTTTTACGAATATTGTCTTCATAAACCATGCTAAATATGCAATGTAAAAGAATTTTGCCCATGGCGTATTCACAAGTTTTTCATTTTATGTTTTTAATAGCACACTATGAAAAAATTGTGTAACCTGGGAGCATTCTGCACCCAAAGCTACTTCTAATGCTATGGAGAAATTTAACTGATAAAACTGAAGTAACGTTATGAGCGATGCGTAACGTCACACCAGTTTTATCAGTTAAGTTACTCCATCGCATAGGAGGCAGCCATGCTGACACTTTTATGGAGTAAGGTTACACAAATTTTTTTGCGCAGGTTTGAATGTTTTTTTTTTGAGACCATTAATTTTGGGAAATTGATGCGTAGAAGACAATTGAAGGGGAAAGTGGATAAAGGTGATATGCAACAATTTTTGAAACTTAATTTTTACAATGGATGAAGGTTGATAAGTCCATCAGTATCATGTCCCCTTAGTCACAGAAATGGTTGGTAACTAAGAATATGAACCCGTTTTACCCGTTCAGAAAAATCCATTAAAAAAATAGCACAACATTTTTTTTGAAAGCTTTTTCTAGAAATTTAAAAAAGCGTCACATATCAACTTTATCCACTTGCCCCCTCCAATTTAAAAAACAAATCTTAATGTACAAGAAGCACATATTTTCATCTGAAGAAAATTTTTCATGCTGAGCAGTGAAATTTGAGACAGAATGAACAGGGAAAAGGAAGTGCCTTCCGTTTTCTTCTAAACTTACACGTGTCTTTCTGACACTTCTCCCCACCTGGCTCAGGTGTCGTTTCACTTCGAAAAAGTCAATAAAAGCTTCTGTCATAGAAGCGGAATTTGATTGATCTTGAATAGGACATTTATGGCTGAGATTTTCCCGAAATAGTGAGAATTGTTTTCCGTTCCGTTGAAATCTTCTCTGCTTTGTGAAGCGTATCTGACGGCGAATGGTCTTTTGAATTTCATTAACTTACTTTGAGCATCAAATCATCCAGCAAGATGATGGTTACGTCTATTTTTATCAAAGCTTCTGCATTGTCAATGTTTTTGATCATAAGGCGTAAAAAAAGTTTGAAAATAACACTTCATATTAACAGTGGCGTGGTGAGGAATTTCTGAGAGGCGATTACTTACTGCTTTATACCCGAGTTTTGCCTCAAAATTTTGGAGTTGTACCGTACCAAGTGCGGTCGCTAGCTGGTGTTCTAATTTCACATTAGCTAAAAGTTTTTGTTGGCTCTCTTTGCTCTATAACCCTTTATGTACTGAATTAAGTTATTAATGGTTTTTTATATTTTTTTTGGTTTTTTTAGTTGAAAATACATCAAAAAACATATTTATCAAGTAAAAAATTTTTGAAAATTTTGGGGGTCTAAGGACCCCTATGCCTTAGGGCCCCCAAGAAAACTGTTTCCGATCCCAGGTACCATCTGTTGGCCTCTCAGCGAAGTACAAGGAGTGGTACTTAAAAGTTTCAGCATGATTACAGCCATTTTGGATTCATAATACTAATTTAATAAAAGCAGGACTTCTGAGTACCGTCAGTGCATAAAGGGATAAGAGGATTTTTGCCTCCAGCTCGTTTAATTCCTATTTCATGCTGATGAGTCCATAATAAGCACGAAACTGCAGTCCATGGATGGAACAAACGAGCTGATGGTGCATCGCATCTACCATTTAACATTTTTCGGGGGAGGGGAGGGGGCCCAAAGGATACATCTTCACTATATATTTCAGGAAAAAAAAGAATAATAAAACGCATAGTGTATATTTTTTTAAAAAGTCTCTAAAATCCACCCACAATGATCCAAATGAAGAGACTGGTCCTGGCTTAGTGTATCCAACTCTGATACTTGAGTTTAATGTGTGTAATTTTAGTTTCATATAAACAGCCCCACATATACACTTAATTAGACAATGAAAACAATATTTAGACAGATGAAAATAACATTAATGTTTTCATTATAGAAAATAACTTTTATTCTTCAAGGGAGGGGTCTGGAGCTAAGGACCACTCCCTTTCTACTGCATATTAAGAAAGCAAGAATGTAAAATTTATTGCAAAATTAGCAGAACAAATGTATTCCTTCATTTACATTACTTTACGTAACATAGTGCAACTCTATTGCTAAAGTAGAAAAAAAAAATCACTGCAGCATACAGATATTTGAAAGACTTTGGTTCAATTGAATCTATATTATTTATTTGTTCTGAAAAAGACACTCCATAGAGAATCAAAACAGCTGTAGTGGTTTCCGAAGTAACTTTAGTTAATGTGTTTATAGTTGCTAAAACTCAACTAGATTTTTAATTAACTACATTATTTAGAGAAGTACCGAACCTGTTATAACCAAAGGTTTGTTTATTCATAATTAGCTAGTTTTGTGAAAATGCATTTTCATTGCTCAAAAATATGCTGTTTTTTTCCGAAAATGTGTTATTGCTGTTATTTTCTATCCTTTTTGTTTCATTGTAATCCATTGTAATCTCAGGTATCTTCTTGTTATTGTTATTTTTACTCTGAATGTGATAGGTATTTTTTTTAATTAGTCGTAATGAATATGTAGATTATTTAATCCGACAGAATTGTGTAAAGAAACGTGGATAAAGCTCTTGTTACTGTCTAAAATTTTTTCGTGCGGTCTCCGCCGTATCTGCGCACGCGCCAAGTCTCTTCGGACTTTCTCGAAATAGGGGGGGGGGGAAGCAACGAGGAAGTAGTAAGCAAGCAAAAGCTGAAGGCATCGGCAAGTGCGCATCCTTAACCTATCTCCCCTTTTTTCAGATGGAAGCGTCCGTGGCTGCCAGGACAAAACGCAAACAGACAGTATATAATTTTGTTCTTTTTAATGAAATGTGTGAAGGTTCGCTATTTTAACTATATTAAAATTATCATGAGGAGTATCCATAAGGCTCGAAATGTAAAGCCCAATTGCCGTATACATTTTGCTTTCACTTAAAATAGATATTTTTGTATTAAATTTTCACCTTTTTTCTATCTCAAGCACAATGAACTGAACTCGTTAGTTATTAAACTTTAGTACCAAAAATCAGATTTAAAAAATGGCTGATTTCAATTACTAAGGCGGCTTTGAGCTTTTGAACTGAGAGTCTTTGATCAAACCGCGGTTGAAGCATTATCAGAGCGAAATGTATCAGAATTAGCTCAGAAACAATGCACATAAAGTTGGGGCCTTAAAAAAATCGGTTCAACTTGGATACTTCGTATTTCTAGAAGCGAGTAGTGGGTACGGCGATGACCTAGGCACCTTTTTGTATGAAAGGCTCCATTACGAAGATTAAAGAATGTAAAATAAAATTGCAATTTTTAAACAGTTTTCTATGACCAAGCAATGGATGATTGGGATTTCTAAAAATCATACACAAATACGATTTTTTTAAGAATACTTTTTTTTTGTACCAGTAACTAGCATAAGAATCAGGGAAAGGAGTTTATTGGGAAATTGGAGCGGTCGTCAAATTTTTTGTACAATATTTTATTTTGTTAACCCTGTTGGTTACACTATGGTTACACCCATGGTTACACTATGCAAATAATTTTTACACGTTCCTCACGCAGGCATTGGTGTCAAAAATTTAACGCTAATGAATTAAGATTGCCTATTTCTAACTATCGAAATCCTCTCGTTTCTGCGAATATTAGAATTTTGTAATATACTGCAAAAAATGAACTGCTGTTTTTGCAGTCTAACAGGCAGCCGAGGTTCCAATTTAAAACTGTAAAATGCATCGTAATAAACTGTAAAACTAGCAGTTTTACAGTTTCTTATTGTAAAGTTAGAAATTTTAGTTTATTGCCGTAAAATTTAGTTCTATTATACTGTAAAAATAGCAGTATAATACTGGCAGCAGAGGTTCCAGTTTGAAACTAAAATGCGCTCTTGTAAACTGTAAAATTAGCAATTTTGCAGTTTATTACTGTAAAATTAGCAATTTTACAGTTTAGTAGTGTGAAAGTAGAAATTTTAGTTTATTACTGTACAACTAGCAATTTTTACGGTTTACTATAAAATTAGCTGTATTACACTGTAAAAACAATATTCATTTTTTACAGTGTAACGGTTATACGTTAGATGCAAGAATTCAACAGATAGATATAGAAAAAAGTTTCGTGGTGGCCACAACATGCCAGTCTTTTTTATAGCTGATTATTTATTTCTTCCAATTAAAAAAAAACATTTATTCTCTAATTTCAAATTTTCAGTCAGACGGAAGTAATGTCAGTCACATTTGGGCAGGCATGCTTTTAATGCTGCGTTCAGTGAAGCTACATAAATTTGCCGAATGCGTGAAATAGGTTGAGACCATTACACGCATTCACATTAATAGGTTTTTGCACGAAATAAGAAGCAGCGAATTAAATCAAAACCATTGAGGTAAAATTGCTTACAGTAAACACTCTGATTCATTCACCTATATAAATTGCTTGATTTTAGGAGAGGTTAAATGTAGTATACGTTCTATTAATAAAGTGTATTTTTATCATTTTTAAATTAAACTATTCAGAGCAATTATGAGCTTCAGTCCGGAACGACCATTTGCGGTCAGACTATTTTTCACGTATTTCACGACTTAAATATACCTTATTTTCTGGTTTTTCTTGGTAACAATTATGTATCTAATTGTATCTTGCTATTCGTTGGACAAAATATAAAAAATCGACGAATACAATTCCAGAATTTAAAAATTTAACTTTTTTTACGATGAAAAGGGTCACAAATAATTATTAAAAAACAGCTACACTTCCTTCTATAAAAAAATAACAAACGGAAAAATGTTTAGAAAAAGAAAATAATTTATTAAAACGCAATGAAATTTTCACAGGTTGTTGAAAAATAGAAATGGTAAATAAACGTAAAATAACATTAGAAAACCAAACTTAGTTTTTAAATAAGCAGTATAAACTGCAATGTCCCAAACTCGTGCCAAAAATGCTGAAATCTTAACATGTATGAGTAAGGAGTGTAACCACGTTTACTGGAGATGCAGACTTATTTTTAGAAATTTAGAGCAAACAAATAACAAAATGAGCACTGTACACATCCAACGCAACGAAACTAACCGCTGAAATGAGCTTTTTCTTATACCTATACTCACATTCCACAACAACGGGTAGTTATGCAAATGAATCGATAAATTTCAGATAGGGCGTACGTCCAACGGAATTGCATAGCAATGGAATAACTAACTCAAATAATCTTACTATGAAACTTCTTTCATGTGTCACTGCAAAGTACACATGCAAATTTTGTTGCTAGAATCTTTTTTCTTATCAAGTTATGCTAATTTTGCCGTTAGTTGCTTATTTTTTAAAGAAAAGAGTGTAGTTTGGGAAGTTTTCTGAGAGTATGAACATAATGATTGTTGAATAAATTGGGAGAGAAGGAGAAAAGTGCAGATATTTATGAAAGTTTTAAACAATAATAAAATATTTCTCTGAATGTTGTTTTTTAAAATTATCTTAAAAAAAGAAAAGAAAAAAGAAGATATAAGTGTTTCAATTTTAATTTTTATCACTTTAAACGTTTTTCTCTTATGGCAATTGCAATTGCAATTGTTTGTTTAAAAAACTCTTAACAATAGGATTTTCAGTTGTTCATAACAGGGGCACTGTTTCTGTGATTTTGTCTTCATGAATGTTGAACCACAATAATAAAAAATAATAATGCTTGATAAAATCCAGAAATACACATAATTCTTTTTTTTTAAAACTGCTATCTCGACCCCAAAATCTTTCATAAATCACTATAAGTTTTTGAAGCTTGAAGGGGAAAATATACGTATTATTAAACTAAGATTCGTAATATGGCTTTAAATTAAAAGTTCGGGGGATGGGGTTACGCACAGCCCCCAATCCTCACCTCAGATCCTCTTCGACAGATATTCGCGCTAAAATTTGCAGTCTCGCTGAGAAATAATGGGGCTCATTTGATGCAGCCCTTAGTTGAATCATCATCTAGTTTCCTGATTGGAGTTCCGTTCTTCTCCTCCTCAATATAAAAATGTCCACCATCAGAAGTCTATTTGATGCAAACTAAATGTTTTTTTTTTTTTTTTTTGCCTCTTTCCCTATACCATCTTTTTTTTGCAAAAACCTTTTTAAATGCATATGTTTTTTTTAAATTATTCATACAAAGCCGTTTTTATAATCGTGCCACATAATGCTTGCAGTTAAAAACAAAAATTGCTGCAGTTAGTAGTTTTAGATTTTAGATAAAATTTAATTTAAAAATGCATTCTCTACTTATCTTATTTGTCAATATTTGGATAGCCGTGGCTAATTAGATTATAAAGATGGGGTAAACGAACAGTGTTAAGTATTATAAGAACATATGAAATTGTGCTCATTAATATTATTACAACTTTCAATAATAAACGGTATTAAACTACTTATTTGGGCCAAAAAATATTGAAAACGTCATTTTTTATATAAAGGTAGTACGTGGACTGCAAATAAAATAATTCCTTTTGATTCTAATGCGAAAAATGTAACCCAATATCTTTCGTTATTTGAAAGATCAGTTAAATTCATAGAGTCACCTCCTTTCCTTGATTTTTCCCTTTTTTTCGGACGGAAGAAATTTGAGAGCTTTAAAGAACGTTTTCAGAAGAGGAAGAAAATTCAATCCGGAAAAGTCAATCTGATCCAATCAGGAAAAGTTCGAATAGTATTGATTATTGCGACTTCTATTTCGACGAGGTTGAAGTGACTCTGTTGACAAAAACAACAATAATATGCTTCAGAAGAAAAAAAAGAAAAAAAATCTCATCCCTTTCTTAGAGCCTTTCTGACATTTTTATGAATGTCAAGCATCAAGTAAAGACACTTAAAATACTTTTTTCGAGACCTGAAACAAGATTACGTCAATGATTTATACTTTTGTCAATTTAATGTTTGTTACTGTACCAGTTTTAGACGAGTATAAATTTACTGGCGCGTTTGAAACTTCAGCTTTTGATGTTTTCATGTCTTGATAGCCTAAGTTGATGTACCGTTGCTTTGGGAGGATTTTTTAAGGGTACAAGTTTTAAACGGGACAATAAAAGGATAAATGGAGTTTTGAAAATAACAATTTATTTCTTTCATTAAGTTTGCAGTTATGAAACGAACTCCTGGCCTATTAGTATTATTAGTGATTGTTATGTAATGATCTAAATCCAATTTCTACGGAAATAAATAAATAAAGTAAATAAAACACTAAATTAATAATAATGATGAAAGAAATAAAGCTGTTAATCATACTCTCATAAAATGTAGAAATATACTCGTACATTCTTCGCGATTCATAAGAAAAGCAATGGAATTAGAGAGAACTGTTTAATTGTTTTTAGTATTACATGCGTATTATTTTTGGATATAAAACCACAGCCCGATGCAGCATTTACTAGTTATTTGTTTTGTTGTCTGCTTTCTATAAAAATAGGAAAAATATAAATGAAAGAATATGATGGACATAACTATTAAATCAATGTATGGGCTACTAAAAAAATTTTAAGTCGAATATTTTGCGCTGCTTTAAACTCGCTACTAGATGATTCATATTTTAAGATAACTGAAAACCGTACGCCGTACATCATGTTAGACAATAAACATAAACGGAACAGAGATAAAATTCAAAAAATACTATATTTAAGATAAAAAGTAATTCGCAAGTAATTAGTTGCACCTTTTTAGCAACATTTTCGCTTTCAAATTTTGAGCAATCATCTTCATTTAATGTATATATATAATAATACAAACAATTCTGATATTATATATATATATATATATAAAATTTCGAACGAGCATCAGTTGTCGGTTTAAATTTCTGATATTAATAAGTAGAGCAACCGCATCGAGAATTGGCGAGCAGGGGCATCAGTTATCAGGTGCCCCCTAGTTTCGTTTTGGACATAATTTAATACAAGAATATGCTGAAAGATTTTTAGATATTGATGATCACACTCCTGTAAAGAAACTGGTATAATTGCTTGACAAATTGACCTACAGAACTACAAATGGAGTTATTTGAGCTAAGGGAAGACTATCTTAAAATCTTTTTTTGGCACTAAAGAGGATCCCATACGAGATCTGGAAATAGGCTGTATAATTTTCATTCCTGCAACCCACGAGAGCATATATGCCTAAGGTGACCATACACCCCGTAACGGGACATTCCCGTTTTTAGATAGTTTGTCTCGTAATCTCTGAACACAGTTTGAGGCCGCCGAAAGGTAGTTTTCTGAAAGAGAGTAACCCAAAAGAGAAAATTAACCTACAGTCATTAATTTTTTTCAAAGGTCAGAGACTCGATAACTGGCAATAATTTGAATCTGAGAAATTTCTTGAATCTTCCTTATGATTGAATATATTTTACATTTTTCTGCAGCTAATGCAGTGTACGCCTAGCTGGGGTTCCTTCTCTTATGAATAAAAATCATCGGTAGCACCAAAGTAATTGTAAAAAGTTCTACTAAGGTATTTTTATTTGAAATGAATATTTATTATAGTTATTGAATTTGCACTTCAAAGAGAAAATTGCTCATTCCGGTATTATTAAATACAAATTAGATGGAAAGTTTATGATTTTGATTTTTATTTTATTTATTTTTTTTTTTTTTCATTTTTTAACACACACAAAGAAAAAAAAATGTACGTCCCATTTTGAGGCTTTCCCTTTCTGTATGAAGTTTATTTTCCTGCTTTGGAAACTTCACTGCTGCGAGTCAACATTTTGCTTCAAGACAAAAATTAGCATCGTTTTAAAAATGCTAAAAGTAATATTGCTGCATTTTAGTTTTATGGCATGCTGATTTTATTTTTTCAATGAATGTTTTATAAATATAATAGTAAATATAAAGGTTGCAAATTAATCTTTAAAAATATTTCTCGCACATTATTTTTTCTTGAATTGGTATTTAAATCCGTACACATTTATAACAACTACCAATCAAGATTAACGCTGACAAAGATAAAGATAAATAAAAACTAATAAACTGATTTTTTAACTGATAAAGATAAATAAAAACTAATACATACATAAAAGCTGAATTTAAAGTTTTTTCAACTCATGCAGCATCCAGTGGAAAAAGGTTCCTCACCTGTGGGCTAGATAGTTACAGGGCTTCCTTTCTTAAAATTCGAAAAACACAAAAGTTTTTATACTTCATGATTAAGTAAAAAATTAATAAACTAGTTGAAGTTAAAAACTAGCTATTAAAAGTAACTAAAAATGCAAAAATAAAACTATATTTGTCTCAATTAAAAAAAAAAAAACTCATAAAAACTGCGTTTTAGACTCATTCATAGTCAATGTCATGTTTTTAGAAAGATTCAGAAAATTAATTTCACTGAACACAATTTTTTGACTTCTGTGCTAATATTGTTAAAAATATCGCATGTGTAGCCATTTTGTGGACAGTTTTAAACCTAGGGTTAAAGTTCGTACGATCTCCTAACAGCCATTAAGTACCCTCTTTTGTCCAGAATTTTCGATTTACCGAATGAACTCCATGCCAGATCACTTCGATTAAAGCTATATTGGACACAAAAAATGTTTTTTTTTTTTTTTTGAATTATTTATCTATATGTCTCGTCTTTGTGTGCTTGTATATTTACTACATCTAAAAGCATAAAATAAAATGGGCAGAAACAATGAATACTTTTCTTTTTAATTTAAAATAAAATTTTTCTAAACAATTTTAAAAAGCTCCATGCGTCACATTTTTTTCAAACTTTGAATTTTCACTTATTTCCAATAATTAGGCATGATTGCATAAATCTATGCATTACATGTACTGTTTTGTGAGATAGTTTATAAAAGATGGCTGAAAATGAATATTTATATGAATTTTTCAGCTGAAAAGTTCATACTATCTCACAAAACGGTACATGCAATCCATAGATTAATGCAATCATGCCTAATGATTAGAAATTAAGTGGAAATTCAAAGTTTGCAAAAAAAAAAAAAGAATGTGACGCATGGAGCATTTTGAAGTTTTGTTAAAAAAATTTTTAATTTTAAATTTCAAAAAAATATTCATTGTTTTTGCACCAATTTTTTATGCTTTTAGATGTAGTAAATATACAAGCACACAAAGTTTTAGACATTTATATCAATAATTGAAAAAAAAAAAGTGTCCACTGTAGCCTTAATCGATATTGTTTATGGAAATTGAATAAAAGGATGAAATTTAAAGGCCTTTTTTATGTATGAAATCTCAACTCGTGTGACAATGTGCTAATTAGAAGCAATACGGGCGAAACCCTTTTTGGCCTTTAACCTATATTCATAAGCGAGTAGAGAGATAATTAAGCGGTTGGTTGCCGGAACCAGTTTGATGACTTTATCATTGTACCCCTCCTCATATTCAGTGCGTACACATAATCCAAAGCGTGCATTTCTTTCCGGTAACTATTCATTACCCTTATGTTTAACGTTTTACTAAAGTGATACCCTAGACGTCTGTGGGTGTGGTGTTTTATCTTTCGTCTTTGCTTTGGATGGGAACAGGATCGCTATTTTCTACGAACTCTTGATTAATCAATTGCATGTAATTCGATTGTCGGAATATTCGGTTAGAGCAAAGTATTATTTTTTTTAATGATTCAAACAGCATTTTTTCATTAGATATATTTCCTTTTTCGTAAAAATATTGAACTTATTAATTTGCAAATGAAATTTTAGTTTGGGTAAGTAAATAGACTGCATTTATCTTAACGAATGAAACGGAAGAGTTTTATTAGCAGAGTTGGAAGCCTGGGGTACCCAGATAGGAGTTTACGGGATATCACTGCGACCTCTCATAAATTTCCTTATTCGGCAAATTTTATCTAACTATTCTGCAAATTTGCAGACTATCGCAATATTGCATTTTTTAACGATGCCAGATGTATTGTTTTCATCAGATATACGTATGAGTTCTTGCTCATATTTTAACATTCGACAAAATTCAGTGTCTTTTTTTGGTAAATTGCGAATTCTCTCTATCCCAAAAAATTTAATCTCAGTGTGTCGTTGTTGGAAGCAGGGCTGTGGAGTTGGAGTAGCGAAATCCCTTCAACTTTGCTACAACTTTGATGTGCTTTAACCGCAATTGCGCAATTTCAACCAGATAATCTCCGCGTGCATTGCTTTTCAGAGTCCAACGTATTCGCTTCAACTTTATTCCTTCCTCGCAAAAAAGTTGAACGGACTTCCACTTTCTAGCAAAATCAGCCAATCAGGAGGTCCTTTGGCCTAATGACGTCAAAAAACAATATAGCCGTCTATAGCGATATCGACATGCACGTGGAAAAATCATATAGCATGAATGAAAACATGAGAATAACTTCAGGTGAGTTTTTTATGACATATGTTTGTTTAAATATTTATAAATCTATTTCATAGAAACTTTTTTGTTAGCATTGTGTTTTTAGCCGAGCAATTCGATTCAACTCTCTCTTTGAGAGCCTGGCAACCTTGATGGACTTCTTTCGGTTGAAGCGCATCGAAGTTGTAGCGAAGTTGAAGCAGGGATTTCGCTACATGTGAATATGCGCTTTAGGAAACTCTCTGACTCCGAGGCCTTTACCTCAAGATCAGTCCGACTCCAACTCCGCAGTCCTGCTAAGCAGAGTTTCAAAATCAGAAAAGGACTGGCTCAGATAGTTTTATGCACTCGATTTATTAACCACAAAATTAATCCCGTTCTGGAGCGCTGGTTGGAAGTGGTCAAAGTTATGAAAAGTAAGCAGTTTAGAATTGATCCATTTTTCAAGAGCAGTACAATCTTTAAATCTTGAAAAACAATATAAACTCATGTTTGTGAAAATTGCAACACCATGAAGGAAGCATCATAATTGAATGAAATTGAATACACAGCTGAGCGATAGTGGTACAAATAAATGATTAAACTTAGAAAGCCAACAAACAAACAACAAAAAAATATTTGGCTGGCTTACGGGCGGTAACTCATTGCACATAACCCAGCTTTTGCCATCAAATTTCGAGTTGAGACGCACCATAGTTTGCTGACGCTCGCTGGTAAGATAAATTCACTTTATCTACCAGTTTGTTGGCTATCTTAGCTACATTAAGAGGATTTTTGCCTCCGGCTCGATCATTGGCTATTCCTAACTGAGGAGCCCATAATAAGGGCAAAACTGCAGTCTTAGGATGCTATGATCGAGCTGTGGGTGCATTTGCTTCAGTTCTGCCTCAGCCCTGGCTTACGGGCGGTAACTCATAGCACACAAAAAAAAAATATATTGAAATTAGTATTTTGTGTAGGCACCATGCGCTGCAATAACTGCTGCTACGCGACGTGACATGGAGTCAAATTTTTATTGTCTGCTTGATCAAGAGCATTCCATACTGTTTGTATGCATACCCAAAGCTCGTCTGTAGAAGCAACAGGACGAGGATCACGAACGAAACGCCGACCAACGAAATCCCAGACATGTTCAATTAGCGACATATCCGGGGAATACGCTGGCCAGGGAAGAAGCTGTAACTGCTGAAATGCAAGGAAGGATTGAACGGTCCAAGTGATATGAGGGCGGGCATTATCCTGCTGAAATACAGCGCCAGGCAAGCCTTGAAGGAAGGGGACAGCTTGGGGCTGCAGAACTTCACTGATGTACCGGTTGCTGTTCAGGTTACCCACAATTCGTAGCAATTGAGATCGTCCGTGATATGATATGGCACCCCAGACCATGACTCCAGGTGTTCCTCCACTGTGACGTTCGATAATGCACTCTGGAAGGTGGCGTTCACCGGCATAGCGTCGGAAGCGAATGCGGTCATCATGGTGCCACAAATTAAAGCGGGATTTGTCAGAAAACACAACATACTGCCTATCAGCAAGCCAGTCCTTATGCTGATTGGCCCATTGTAGCCGCAGGCGGTTGATGATTTTGCGTGAGCGGGATCCTGTATAAAGGAGTCCTTGCGCGCAGTCCACGCTGCAGCAGACGTCAACGAATTGATGAAGCACACATTGAAATACCTGTAGCTCTTGACCACTGTGCTTCCAGTTGTCTGGAAGAAGCTGTACGGTCCGTCAGTACCGAACGGATCAGGTGTCTATCATCGCGTGCTGACGTCACATTTCGGGGTCCACTCCCGGAGTTGTCCAACACTCGTCCGTACACTGCTTCCAAACACGCATCACTGTGCTGCTGTTAAGCTGCACACGAGCGGCTACTTCACGATAAGATAATCCAGCTTAATGAATGCCGATGATCCTCCCCCGTTCAAACTCCGTTAGTTGTTGGAACCTCGCTCTTTTTCGACGAAGAGGTATAAGCAACGTCTGATCTAACGTTTATCACAAGCAGATAGCCACCTATAACCATACACCCCTTGCTGCAGCCGTCTATTTATTCGGATAAATCCGGCGTTTAGAGGGCGATGCTCAGCGTACGCATGCGCTACGCGTGTAAAATTTTAATCATTTGCATATCAGACCCTACTTTGCATTTGCTGAAAATTTCAGCCCATTCGCGTAAGTCCTTCATGGTATTACAATTTTCACAAACATGAGTTTACTTCAAGAATTATCTGATGCAAGGTTAAAAATCTGCCTTAACGGCTTGTTATAAAGTTGTAATGTAACTGTTAAAAAAGTAATGAATGGTGAGCATGCATTATTAAAAATATCCCGATAGAATATGTAGACGTTAATATTCGGAAATAGAAGGTACATTATAGTGTAAAAAATGTGCCAGACAGCTATTTACACACTGGACAACAAAAAGCTGTAGCATAAAAACTCATAAACGAGGGCTGTTAGAAAAGTATCCAACTTTTTTGTTCATGAAAACCTGATGAACATGAACCAAGCGTGCTCACATAAGTTAACAGAACCTTTGTGCAAGCGTGAATTTTTCTTGGTCTATCAGTAGCATCAGTCGCTGACAAACAGATTTGACCGAGCTAGTGTGTAGTGCTCTCGTCCGATTGCTTCATTTCAAAAAAAATGACGGAATGACATAAGCAGCTCTACTGTATCAAATGTTGCCAGAAACGTAGTGGCAACAAAGTGGAAACCTTTTGGAAGATGCAGCCTGCTTTCAGTGATAACTTTTCATCATATTTCTCCCACTTGAATTCAACGTTTTTGGGGGAAAATCAGACTAGTGTGGCTTGATAAGCTTATTACTCTCTTTATATGTTCCTCTGGGACTTCTCACTGTTCCTTAAATTCAAGACCGCATTGAAGGAAACGAGATTTGAAACAAGAGAGAACATTTTGACTTGCAACGACAGAAAAGATAAACTGCACGCCGAAACAGATTCTTCTCGGAATGCTTCCGACAATGGCAGCATCATTGGGAAAAGTGTGGGAAGTCCCAAAGATATTACTTTGAGGGTGATTAGGTTTACAAAGCTCCAGGCATGCTATTTTTTTTCTTCAGCAATAGCGGAGATTCTTTTCTGACAGTTCTCGTATTTCTCTTTCTCTTCTTTTTCACTTACCATTCCCAGTTTGAAGTAATAGTTGACACTAAAAAAGCTAGAGATCTGCTCTAGAACCGCTATTTCTTTTCTGTTAAACATATTTTAACAAAATTCGTTAAAAGCGAAGTCCTTATAAGTGTTTTGCTGACCCAAACCAATATCTTACCTGTATTTATTGGGGGCATACGTTTTTTAACACATTTTAGAGTTTTCAAATACGGATTTGTTGAAAAAAAAAATGCTTTTAGTAAAAAAGCAAGTACCAGTTGTTAAACAATTAAGTAATAACCATTATCAAAATCATGGTAAAAATCACTTTCGTTCCTTATAACCTTTTGTACCGTAAAAGCGAAAAAAAAGCAAGTATAAGAAATATTGAAAATTAAAGGGAAAAAAACAAAGCTGCTAGACTGTAAACTTGTATGTCTGTCTGTAAATCTTTACGTGTCTGCCTGCCAGTGATTACTTTGGGAGGGAGGTTTCAATTCTGAAAAAAAAGTCCCCCCCCCCCCCCAAAGATCTCGGTTAGGACACCTTAGTCCATCTCGTGTGGTCTATTGGTATGAGGGCAGCTGTCTTTCATCAAGACGGACCTTTAATCGATCCGAACCTAATATTTCGTGCTGCATGGCAATTCTAAGGATTTACGCTAAAAGTTAGGGAATTGTAGGAGAAAAGGATTTCATCCCCTTTCAGTAATAGTATGGGGCTTAAATTTTGATAGTTTAAAATTACAAGCCTATAAAAACATAAAAATAAGCTGCATGTTTTTTTTTTTTTTTTTTAACGTATTAACAAGGAGAAATATTTTCCTTCTTTATCGTTCAACTTAATTAAAAGCGAGTTTCCTTTTTGCTGCGTGTGGGCAGCTTGGCTCTAACAACATGAATTCTGATGTACAGAAGATTATACGATTCCCATTGTTAGAATAAGAGCCAGTTATCCTCATTGCCCAAATATAAGTTTCTCCTCCCTTTCAACCTAACCATAAATCAACTGTTACAAGTCTAAATGTCCTGTTATCAGAGCCATACTATAGTGTTATTGTTAATTAAAAAAGTAGATCAAAACATAATTTAATAAAAGAACATACATTTTAATATTTGAAATCAGTAAAATACAAAATTGTGAAATGAAATGAGTTCAGTGCCTTGAAAAATATAGTATGAGAAAAATTGTCTTTTAGTTTTGTGCTCTTCTTACCATCAATACACAAACACATTTTACAAAATAAAACAGCACATAAATTAAATCAACAATCTGAATAGACCGATATCATGGAAAGGGTTTTAATCGATTTTACGTACCCATATTTGTCCTGTATATAGTAGGATGCTTTAAGAGCTCACATAGCCCCAATTGAGCATTTTCTTGTAACATTTAAAAAAAGGATTCACGAAAGTTGGCAGTGCATTCTGTACTTGAAAAAGACATATTAATACAAAATAATTCTCTTAAGAGAACCTGACTGTAAAATATCAAGTTCCGTAAAGAACTGATACCTGTCTCGTTTTTATACCAGATATAAAACACCTGGAAAAATAAACCAGCTGCTGGTTGTAGTCACAGAAGGACATCTCTCAGGCCTTTGACCCTGTGTTCCTTCACGTGTCAGGAACTGTTCTTCACCCAGGAGATGGTTAATCTAGATTGGACCCATTCAAGGACATTGTCTAAAACGTCAAACCACAGTTGGGTAACTTTTGTAGCTCGTATCAAAGGAATCGTCAGAGAATTCAGCTAGGTGACCATGGATACTGCAGTCACTGGATTGGGTAAAATAGCGTGGTCCTCTAACCATAGAGCTTGGACTGTGTTCTAGTTGCCGAAGTTGTATTGCCAATGCTTCTCGATCGTACTTCTTGCGTTTGTTCCGGTAGATATAGTAAATACTGCAAGCTGATATTAAAAGTATAATAACAGCACCTCCGCAGCCGGCTACCAAAGGAAGATGGCCTGTTAATACAGAAGAAAAAAAAAACACATAATAAAATAACAATTATAGACAACATTTGGTCAATCTTTGGAAATTCAATAATATTTTCCAAGATGTAGTTACAAATTAAAATGTTATAATTCAGAAAAGGCAAGACCTAGAATGAGAGGGGAAGATGTAAAAAAAAAAAAAAATGGAAAAGTTAAAGCTAAGTTAAATAGTTACCAAATTATAGCTCCATATGCCCTATAGTTCAGCCAATATAAATTATTTTGTAAAGGCCTTTTTTTCGTGTCGTGAAAAAAAAAATGACCAAATAGTCAAGTCTGTGCTTTTATTTCTCGCAACCTAAGATGATTATCAGGCGCAAATTTGGTGATTCTGATCACTGTTTTGGGTAGAACAGCCTACTTGTGCAACAAAAGCTGAATGCACTGTAGATTTTTTACAATTTGCTGCCCAAGTTGGTAAAAAATCGTATTTTGGCAAATTTTAACCATACGTTATCGCTTGTACCTGTTGAGAGAATGACTTTTCGAAGCTAATTCTTTCTTCATTTGTAGCCTGTTAGAACTTCCGAAAGGTGTGCAAGTGGCATCTTGATACAAATAATTACTGAATTATGCGAGTTGAAATTCCAGTCGATTTTTTTTCTCGATTTTGTCTTAATTGCAAAGGGCTATCTCTCAAAAGGGTCAGCTTGAATTTCAATTTTCTTTACATCATTGGAAATAATGCACTTTTTTTTTTAAAACTAAAAAACGTTGGTTTTATTTTTGAGACAAACCAGTTTCAAGGGGATACTACAGATCAAAAATGTGTACGTCATTCCACGTGAAATCAAAGAAAAAAAGACAGACCTTACAAGTTCATGCCAATTTGTTCTATTAAAATTTAAAGGAGCTCTTGTACTTATGTTCTGATGAAAAAAACCTTCCTTAAACATTTTAGAACTTTAATTTTTGTGTGCACATCCGTAAAAACTCAAGAAATGGCGAAAAATAAAGTTTCGTTTTTGAAAAAAAGAATTATTTTTTACCGCTGCTATAAGAGCTTGAGTCTTTTCCTATGTGTTATTTTCATCGATATATATCGATGGTTATTTTAAAGTTCTTGAAACAGAATTTCGGATGATATGTCGGATGATATTGGCAAGGTTGTAGGTCATTAATATTTCAAGGTCATAAAAAGTATTTTCCCCATTTTTTATCATTTTTCTTTATGGGCCCATAGCAATCATACGCTGAATATCTGAATACATCCTCGGCAGTATAAAGAATGGATTTTCAATTACTACTTTTCATATTTTCAATTACTATTGTTATCATTTACTTGGCGGAAATATTGGCAATATTCACCTCTATTGAAAACTTTCGTTATTGCTTTTTAGAATAATGTCTTTGTAGTCCTATTATAAATATTTTTATCATATACACAGCATATTAATTGTTTAATTCATTTATTTATCTTATTTATTTATTAATTATTTTTATTTTTAATTTTTTGAAAAAAAAAACCAATGCTTTTTATGACCTTAAAATATTAATGACACCTTGCAAAGTGACATATCATCCGAAATTCTGTTCCAAGAGCTTTAAGATTCCTCCTAGAAAAGCTCTTACAGCAGCGATAAAAAATAATTCTTTTGTTAAAAAAGAAGCTTTATTTTCTTCCATTTCTTGAGTTTTTACGGATGCGCACACCAATACTAAAGTTCAAAATATCTAAAAAAGGTTTTTCATCATCAGAACAGAAGCAGAATAATTCCTGTAAATTTTAATAGAGCAAATTGACACGAACTTTTAAGGTCTATGTCTTTTTTCTTTGATTTCACGTGGAATAACGTACACATTTTTGATCTGCAATATTACTTTGAAACTGGTTTGTTTAAAAAATATAACCAACGTTTTATAGTTAAGAAAAGTGTGTTCTTTCCAATGATGCAAATAAAATTGAAATTCAAGATGACCCTTTTGAGATATTGCTTTTTGAAATTGAGACAAAATCGTGAAAAAAAATTGACTGGAATTTCAACTCGCATAATTCAGTAATTATTTGAGTTATCAAGATACCACTTGCGCACCTTTTGGGCATACTAACAGGCTACAAACGATGAAAAAATTAGCTTCAAAAAGTCATTCTCGCAGCAGATACAAGCTGATAACGTATGGTCAAAATACGATTTTTTACCAACTTTGGCAGCAAATTGTAAAATAGCTATAGTGCATTGAGCTTATATTACGCAAGTCGGCTATTCTATTCTAAACAGTGATTAGAATCACCAAATTTGAGCCTGATAATCGTCTTAGATCGCGAGCAATAAAAGCAAACTTTACGATTTGGTCATTTTTTTTCACGATACGAAAAAGAGGCCTTAACAAAATAATTTTAATCGGCTGAACTATAAGGCTTATGGAACTTTAATTTGGTATGGCTTCTTGCAAGTCTTATACGTATATCCAAAAAATTTTCATCAAAATCGGAGGGGGTCGAGGGGGGATTTTCTCAAAATTTAAGACACTTGACATGGAATGACCCATAATGAACCCAGATGGGCTTTAAAAAATCCAAATCATGGTGGAAAAACCCAATCTGAAAATATTCTGATTAGAGGTGTTTGTATTTTTCACCTGTATTTCATTTTAAGCTGTTATTTTTAAATTAAATTCTATAATTGTCTTGATTTTTTTGATATTTTTTATTCTAGCTGTGTAGAAATATCATGTCTCATTAGTTTCATCTCTGATGTTACACCCCCCTCAGATTTTTCATTAAAGTGGAAGTGTTTCCTAGTATTTTTGTAGAGAATGGTATTTTAAGCGGTTTTATTTTTATTGCCTACAATGATCTGCGCATAAACATGATAAATAATTTTTAAATGTAATAAACAATGTAACTTGATAGAGAAAATTAAGCGGAAGAATGTTTTCTCCAGTTCGGCTGTACTTATTTATATATGTGATTCCCCCATCATAATGCTAACCTTAATCAATGAAGCATTGAGGAAAAGCTATTTGTTCAGGACTTGCTTCGTGAAAACATAAACAGAAGAGTTAAACAAAATTTCGTCCAGCTGAACGATCCTACGTTCCCATCAAGCACTAACTTATTTCAAACACATTTGTTTTTGAGTTAAAATTGTTTTGGAAAGCAAAATATGACTTAAGGGCTGAACTGTACATAAAGTGTCACACTGTTTTTCAGCACGTTTAACCACTTCCCTTCGTTTGTCACAAAGTTCTCTTCACTCCACATGTCACGCTATTTTTCAACCCTCATTCCTTTATATATATATATATATATATATATATATATATATATTTATATTTATATTTATATATATATATATATATATATATATATATATATATATATATATATATATATATATACACGTAAAAAAAAAAATAAATAAATCCAAAAACTGTGCGTGCTCTCACACATATCACCCTCTCCCGCCTTATGACCCGCCCTTAGTATTTCATGAGCCCCCCTCCTCTCAAATTTTCATTAAAATTCGTCGAAATAGAATTAATTAAAATTAATGGAATAGTTGAAACTTTCCATGTTTAAAATATTTATTTCGTGGAATATGTTTCTGTGATATGGAGGGAGGAAAAGAAAAGAAGAATATGCCAATGACGCATTAGAGAAAGCACCGCTGAAATTTGAAAGAGAAACTATGCATTTAAGTGCGGCAATGTAAATTAATTTACATTCCGCAATGTATGATGGTTTCGTTAAATCTATATCAAGTAAGTTATTTCGACGTTGCGGAACATAAACTCTGTCTCGGATTTCTTTTTTCGCACAGCTGAATGCGATAAGTATTTTAATGAGCACATGCGACCGTATGACACATAAAAAAAAATCCGCTGAAATAACTCAACCGGCGAACGTAAAGATAAATGAACAGGTGGAATCATAAAAGGTGGAAACAAATACGATTGCGTGAAGTAGCAACAAGTTCGAAACAAAATAAGTGCATTGTGGTGCCATCTATCGTGAAAGCTATAACTAGCTAAAATGTTTATCCAGCTGGTGGAATAAGAAATGCTCCAGAATTCAAAGATTTTAAATGTTTAGATTTTTAAGGACCTTGAGAAATCAAAAATTGTTGCTGACAGGACTCAAATTTTCGTATATTTTCAAATGTGTTTATCTCTCTGCAAATTTCTGACACATTTTTTTTTTATCCTATAATGTGCAGGCAGTTAAAAATAAAATTGAAATAAACCCGTCATTAATAAAGCGGATAGTGACAAATAAATGTAAAAATTTTATTTTCTTAAAATACAAGCGAGGAAAAAAAGCTTAAGAAAATAAAAAACTAATTGGCATTTTTTGAAGACGGTTGGAAGGGGGGGGGGGATCCAATTTTTGACATACAATATAATAAATCTCCTTATCCAATTAATAAAAGCAATAAAATCTAGCACTTTGTTTTGTGAGCAATTTTTTTACAGCATAAAAACTTTGGTTATCATTTTAGTTATTGTTGTATAATCAAGGATCTTTTAATGTTCTCTTTGAAACCAAATGTAAGGTTCCGTTCTTTTTAAAAACACCCTAGTTTAGGCAAACAAATATATGTAAGTTCGAATGCCATCAGGGCCATAGCCAGGGGTAAGTCAGAGAAGGCGTCGTCCGCCCGGGGAATATTTTTGCCCCGAGAAACTTCAGTGGGCACTATATAGAGAGAGACCCGTCATTTCGAAATTTTCCGGGGGGGGGGGGGGAGTGCAAATTGTATCTACTCAATATAAATTATTCCAAAAAATTGTAGAAGCCACGTTATGTATGAGTAAATACATTGATTTCCCAAAGTCAGAGGGAAGCAATCGACCCCCTAACCCCCGATCCCCCTAATAGCCTGTCTGTGAAGTGATTTATTTCAAGTGAGGACGTGCCGTATTTATAAGAAATTTCAGTCAAATATTTAACTCTTCCCTTCATTTAACCGAATTTCATAGTGATGTATGTAATGACTAGAAACATTGTTATCATGATTATAGCACCGTGACTAAGCTAGTAAATGAACCCGTAGTCTTATATCAGCTCTTATAAATCTATTTATATTTTGCCTACTAATTATTATCCTATCCCCGTTTGGGGCAGTGGCGTAACCAGATGGGAGGGGGTGGGGCACAGGACCCGCGTTCCCTCCTCAGAATGCTGAGTTTGAATCTTTTTCTAAAATATTCTTTCTTGCTGAAGGGAATAATAGGACACGTCTGAGGATACGAAGTTATTTTAAGGGAAAAAAATTAATAAAATATGTTGATAAAATTTCTTAATTAGATTATGACCAGAAATAATATAAATTTGTTAACGATAAATGAAAAATGTGGGAGTAGAATAATTGTATTTACTTTATTTGTTGTTGTTAAGACGAATCTTTCAAAAAGAGATCGGTTCTGCCGCCGTGTTAAGAACAAAAGTCGTATCTATACCTTTTAACAGAATTTTGTTACTATCACCAAGTGTAGTGGCTCTATGTGATGTATTTTACTTAAATACAATGTTTTATGAACATTTGACGAAGGGAAATATTTTTAAAAAAATTCTGAAGAAGCATCATCTGAATCAAATTCATGGGACTTTAAGAAGCTCGACTGCAGATACCACTTTTGCGCCTAGCACGGTAGAGTTGGTTGTACATTCTTAACTCAAATGTTTTTCAAATAGTTTATTGAAGATACATGAAATTTCTGACGTAGACAATGAAATAGCAAACAATATTAAATAATACTCAATAGCATTTCAACTCAATACCATGAGTTGAAATAGCGAACAATATGAAATAATACTTAATAGCATTTCAACTCAATAGCATGAGTTGAAATAGCAAACAATGTAACTTAACATAGAAATTGCTATTAATTTATTGGTTTAGGATTACATTCTGTTAAATTTTATTCTGAAGCTAATGCCTATAATGATTGTGGAAGTTAATTTAATTAATTATACCAATTAGTAATGAAAATGTGCACTTTAAAGATTACACTAAAAGTAAATATACAATATTTGTAGAGCTGATTCCTTTTCTTTCTTTTTTTTGTACAGACTAACTTGAAGAGAATTATTTAATAACTATCGATGTTTTTTAAATTCAAATAACTGCCCGTTACTGGGAGTGAAAGTTATTCAGAGTGAATAATATGGAACAACTTATGTAAAGGAACTGGAACTCGAAGTAATATCTGTTGCCTTGAGAGTGTCCGTTAGGGGAGAATTTACAGACTATTTTTGGTCAAGCAATAAACATACTCTTTGGTTCAGGCTACAGTTATTTCTTCATTACTGTTGTCAAATAATTGATAGCACTTGATGAAACTCAGTTTGTCAGTTTCCAGGTGAGTGAAAAATCTAGCCCCTTTTTTGAAGTGTGTAGCACAGTTAAAGTGAGTTCCCTCTATTTTTCTCTTTATACCCAACAAAAGTAAACATTTTTTTAGATTTTATTTTCATTTTTAAAGAGTTTGTGACGGTAAAATGTCAGGAAATTCGAGTGCACAAGCAGGTTATAGGCACCTAGATAATAAAGCTATTTAATTCAATAATTCGAGCACAATTGAAAGGTCCACAAGATTTAACCCTTTATGCCCTGACGGGAGTCAGAAGTCCCGCTTATATTAATTTAGTATTATGAATCCTATATGTCTGGAACCATCCTGAAGCTTTTAAGTACCACTCCTTGTACTTCGCTGAGAGGATGGCAGATGGTACCTGCAATCAGAAACAGTTTTCTTAGGGACCCTAAGGCGTAGGGGACCTTAGACCCTACTGATTTTCCAAATTTGCTAAATTAATTTGGGACATAAAGGGTTAAAACAGTTCAAAGTGAATATCTCTCCTTAATAACGTAACACAGACCTTAATGACTTTCAACACTCGTACCAATTGATTTTAATACTTAAGCCACTTTCAAAGTTGGAATTTCGGAAATTACACCAACATTAACTCGTTAATTTTTTGAAACTTTCTAAAAAACTTGTTATTGTACTTAAGTTTAAAACAACATCTGAGACACACTTTTACCAACAAAAACAAAGATTTCACACCAAGCTCGGACACTGATATTAGGCTACCGTGGACTTATTTTTTTTTCAATTATTGATATATATGTCTAAAACTTTGCGTGCTTGTATATATACTACATCTAAAAGCAAACAAACAATGAATACTTGTTTTGAAATTTAAAATTAAAATTTTTTTTGACAAAATTTCAAAATGCTACATGCGTCACAATTTTTTTTCAAACTTTGAACTTCCACTTAATTTCCAATAATTTGGCATGATTGCATAAATCTATGCATTGCATGTAATGTTTTATGAGATATAGTTTATAAAAGATGGCTGAAAAGGAAAATTTATATGAATTTTTCAGCTGAAAAATTCATGTAAATTTTCATTTCATTTAGATGTAGTTAAAAAACAAGCACACAAAGTTTTGGATACATAGATCAATAATTGAAAAAAAAAAAAAAAAACAACAACATTTTTTGTGTTCACTGTAGCCTTAACTTTACTTATAGGTCCGTTAATTTAAAATTCAAACGCACAAGTAGATTATATACACTTAGATAATAAAGCGATTTAATCCAATAACTCGAACGGCGGAAAGGTCCACACGATTTAAAGCACGAGAGAGAACATCTCTCCCGGTAACGTAACACAGACCTTAATGACTTTCAACACTCGTACTAATTGAACTTGATGCTTAAGCTTGTACAACTCAATTCGAGGAGAAAATGCAGACCTTTAACACACGTCCGAACGATCCA
Source organism: Uloborus plumipes (assembly GCA_038373865.1). NCBI lineage: Eukaryota > Metazoa > Arthropoda > Arachnida > Araneae > Uloboridae > Uloborus > Uloborus plumipes. Next base: position 25,393 of record JAXGGA010000027.1, read on the forward strand.
ACGCTTGTGATTTAATGGTGGCAGTTTAGAGAAAATAGTACGATACGAAGTTATTGCTACTCGGAATTTTATTTAATTTCAAAAGCAAGCTATTTGAATTGAATAAATTCTTGTCAGTTCCTATTACAATATCAATCATTGGCGTAATTTAGTTTGAAATGAATTGTTGAATGATATAGTAAAACAGGTATTTCGTTCACGTCGAAGGTTGAAGAAAAATCAATACTGGTTACTAAATAAAAAGAGTTTATTAAGATTAGAGAAAAATATGCTACGCGAAATTATTTCTACTTGGAATTCTATTTAGTTTTTGAAACAAACTATCCAAACTGATTAAACTATGTTCATTTTGTATTACAATATCAGTTGTGAGTAAAATTTCGTTTGAAATGAATTGTTGTATAATGTTTTAAACATCAATTCACCTTCGTCGAAGGGAGAAAAAAATCAATTTTACTGAATAACTGGGTATTAAAAACAAATTTTCAGGGGGGAGGGGGAATGACACACATATGCATCGCACTTCGGAAGTGACTCAACTATACCGTAGCAGTGATACAACTCAAAAAGAAAAAAGTAGTTGAGAAAATCAAGGTCCTTGTAAGACTACTTTGAACTCATTCATAATGCTAGTTTGCTTTTGGTAGCTTTAACTAATTATGTATGCTTAAATTTCGGAAATTTATTTTCTAGGTTACTAAGTTTTAATAATGTGTCTCGATTGTTTTTGCACCACTCCGGCACCGGTTATGTAAACTAACTAGTCGCGTATATATGTATATATATATATGCATCAATATACTTATCGTGATACTGTCCACGATGAACATTCTTGACTAAGCTTCCGATTCAGATAATAGTTTTTCGCCAAATCAGAAATCGGTCTAAGAAATATCTCAAATTATAAAATGCTAATTATGTTAAATGTACTAAAGGTAAATCCTTATGGATTAATAGTTGCTAATATGTTTCTGCTTTGCATACAAACCTTTTAACTGTTTGTACACTTTTTCAACATATATTTTAGGGCATAAATTAAAAACTTTTTTTCTGTACAAATACAGGGGCTTTTAGTTTTCATTTCTCTCTTCATTACAGCTCATACAGACATAAAAGATCAAAAATGGAAGCAAAGTGTCTAAAGTAAATATTTTCCATATACTTCCTTAGGGGAATTGGTTGCATAACCCATGTAAATTCTGAGGTATAAAAATTCTGTATAAACTAAAACAATCTGATTAAACTGATGTTATGAGGATTTTGAAAAGCAGGACTAAATAATAGAGTTGGTGGTTAGGCCAAGGCATAGGGGAGTTTTCTTATTATAACCTACCTATTTTAAGACTTTATGGAGATTGTACCGAGCATAAAATGGCTAACATAATCTTCATATTTCGTTTGCACCAAACTTTTATCTACTAGACTTGAGTTTTATTAGTCCTTCTTATCATTGCACGATCAATAAGAAAGACGATACCACATTGATTTCAAAGTACTTTTGCGATTTTTGGGCAAGAAAAGTTTTTCGTTTTAATGTTAGACTTTTTCATTAAAGATAGTTTTCATTCTTTGGTTAAACTACAGTTTTTTTCCCACGCGTCTTATTAAGAACTACTTAACTAGATATATTTTTTTTAAATCTCATATACGTTCTTTTCCCTTTTTACTTCCTTTTACATAGAAAATAAGTATTGTAAGCACGAAAAAATTTTGTCTCAAACTTTTTAAACTATGTACACTTGTTTATTTTACAGTTCATTGAAGTCTTTTTAATTACATATAACATTTTTTTTTTGCTTCATTACGTTTCATGATTAAAAAAACAAAAGCAAAAAAAAAAAAAAAAAAAGATGAAGCACCTAAAGCAACACATTTCTACCCCAGCGGTATTTTTTCTGGAACGTCTTATGGAAGAAGTGCATTGGAATGGATGAGTTTTAAAAGCGAATTTTAAAATTGTACAGCTCCTAGGTTATATAAATAAATTAACCAAAAATATATCGCTTATAAGAAAATATTTTTTGTTTGCTCAAGTTTACTTCACAGATAGAAAATTTAAATACAAAAATCGAAGTTTGATTTTTTTTCTTTAAATTTTGAAACGTACTTTTATGACCCAGAATGCTTTGGGAGACTTTGAGATATTGAATTACAGTTCAAAGAAAAAATTCCCTATCGATACCTTTTCAATTAGATCAAATAATAAAGAAAAATAAAAAAAAATAAAATAAAAAAATGAAAAAATAAGTAATGCTCATCTTTTAAAGCCAAACGAATTAAAATATAGTAAAATCTTTGCTGATTTTAATTTCAAGCTATTTAAACCTTATATTTAGTTTTTATTTCACCTAGCTATTTGAATAAACAATAATAGGAGTTAACAAGCTAAAACAGTTTTACGAATGATCATTTAATTTTTACTCTATAAACACGAACAGCACAAAATAGCTAATTTTAATTTCCTGAGACAAGAAATTGAAGATACGCAAATCTGATTTGTATTACATTCAGCAACTGCTCACGTCATCAGAAGCTTTACACGACAAAAGCGTGGTGAGTACTTTACTTTTCGAAATAGCTACGTGCCATGGCTAGCTCGCTCCCCTCAGTTGTTTGCAGTCGCCATTCAATCGTGTTGTAAAATTTTTGTAAATAGTTGTTATTTTCATGTGCTTAATTTGTAAAGCGGAATATTGCTAAACTTATCATAAAGGGCCGTAATCATACAAAATTATCTCCCTAGATGTTCTACCTTTTTGTTAGTTTTTCGTGTTTCGCACCATTTAGCAATATCAATGAGCTTAGGTAAAAATTAAAACGATATCGCCAAGTTGGCATCATTTTTTGCAGCCAATTTTTGATGCTAAATTTGGTGAGAAATCACCAGATGTCGCCAAACCTAGAGACATTTTGAAGCTAACATATAACTATTATATTTTGAACATAATAGATAACACCAGTAACCTCTCTAGAATTTACTAGAAAAATGCCGAATAGAATTTAGCAGAACATTTCTGATCTTTCTTCTGATATAATATAACGAACTGTTGCGAAGTTAGTATTGTTTTCACTTGCTGAGAGTGTGCTTAGCTCTGCAGCGAGTTTGAGCTGCGATTTGTCTCAGTATTTTATGGTACTTGTATGTAAGTGCTTTCCGTCGTACTTTTCGGAACTTTTCGATACTTGCATTAATTTGCAAGATATTTTAGCAATTTTAAACATTATTTTTAACTAGTGTAACTAAATTATTCGTGTGTCTATAAAAACTGAGTCTTTTCTTTTTTTTTATTTTTAAAGACATTTGAAGTAAAAGCGAACTCGCAACAACGTTCTACGCGGTTACGACGTAGAAGAATTTACTTTGCACAATTCATGGAGTTAAACTGTATGTATAAGAATCGCTAAACGCCACGTGCAAAGCATTACTTTTATAAAATCCTTAAACAGTGTGGAAAGAATGTTAATTTAGGAGCAAGGAAAAAGTCGGTGTAGCAATTCGAAATTTTTAACTGTAAGCGTAAACACTGCGTTGTTTAAAGTCACCACAACCACCAACGTATACCTTTAAACTACTATGTGCGAAATTTAGGTTATATTGGTGCAGCGAAGATACTACTAAGACTGGTATATACAGAAGTCTGTTTTGGACCACTCTTGTATATTGAAGAAAACTGACAAAATGTTTTTTGGACCAAAATCTTTGCTATCAACTTTCAACAAAGCCTGTTTGATTATTTTTGATTATTTTTAATAAAGCTATAAATTAAATGAAATAATTAAATAAATCAAATTTTAAATAAAGCTGTAACTGAAATAAAGTTAGACCAAATATTTCAAGTTTATTGTCTAAACAGTAGAAATACTTAAGAGAGCTATTTCGAAACTGACAAATGTAACATGGAGTTCCTAAAGTAACTAGCTTAACCTTGCTAAATTTTTAAAGTGTAACCATCATTTTCAGGAAAAGAATTAAAAATTATGACCAACACTTTCGAGCGTTTTTTAAAACAATGTTACTACTCCTGTTTTAGCAAAACGTGACCAATTAAGACGATTGATATCAACAGAGGTTGAAGCTGTTCTTAGTTGTTTAACTATTTAGTTGTTTAAACATTTACCGAAGTTGTTTAAGCATTTAGCCTTACAAACCTAAACGTAGCTCATATTGAAGTAAAACCGTACCATCAGTAAAATAAGAAAGATTAAAATATATTTATAAAAGATTCATTCAATGAATTTACCCGGAATTTAACGCAGCGTTGTAGATTTCAATAGTTAGACGTAAACTAACCAAGAATTATTAGTAACAATTCAAATGACGTTTGAAACCAGTTTATGCACTACAGTAGATTTATTAAATTTTTCTAATCATAACTGCTTGAAGAAGAGTTGATTGTTGAGTTATCTCAACTTGAGTTCACTAGATACACGTGTGCAGAAAGAAATAGACCATAAATTATCTTTAACTATACTTTATGTAAATCTAACATATAAAATAATAAAAATTCCTAAAAGGAAGATATTTTTCTTTTTTTATATACTATTTTAGAAATGTATAATATTATAAGTGTTATAAGTGAAATCGGCATGGTTATAACAATAATAATAATTTTTAAAAATGCTGTCTCACTATATGTAAAATGCAGCTAAGCACTTCTTTAAAGCTAACATGCTGAAATGACAGGCACACACTTTAATTTTTTTTATTTGCTTTGCATTAAAAAAAACAAATAAATAAATAAAATAAAATAAAAAGGAATCCTTTTACTTTTGGCACAAAATATGTATAATATTCTCGCAGAAGTTATACAATCTATTAGTAATTTAAAGTACTCGTTCTCATTACTAAATTAAAGAAAAAAGCGAAAAAAAAAAGACTAAATCCTCAAAATACTTGCTCAAATATTTTCAGAATGTGTTTCATTGTTTTGCTGTAAGCATATTCTTAACCAAAAGGTTCAAGCAGTGACATTATGTGTGATTTGCTTCATGGATTATCGAAAGCACACCATTCAATAGCTACTGTGCTCAACGTTTCAAAAAGGGAAAATTTTAGTTCCGTAACTCAAGTCAAATGAAAACAACAGCAGTGGATTTGTCTACATGTATTTTTGTATATGCTAAACCCAAATATTTTAATACATTCTCAGTAATATCATGCATTAAAATCTGTATTTTTGTCACGCAGCTTCGAATACAAATAAACTAATCTTTAAGAATTATCGTTAAACATAAAACAGTGGTTATAAAAGAAAAGTGCAGTTTTATTTGAATAGGTCTGTTGGGAATTAGAACGAATAACTTTCACATTTCGTTTCGCCAGAGGATACAAGTTTAAACTATCTGTCGTGGAAAAGTCATATGAATGTTTTTACAATGTACTGTTATGTTACGAGAACATGTTTTATCTTTCCGTAAATGTCTGAATACTTTGATTCAAAAATACTAAGTAAAGCACCAAGTAACCAGAACTGCTAGTAAGTTGAAAGGGTATCAATTAGCTACGCACTCCAAAAGTTAATGTTGTTGTGTTATGTTTGTAATGTTGCTTAAATCTATTTTAGTATGATTATAATTAATGAGATAGTAAAAAATTATTTGAAGCAAATTTATTATTTTCTCTAAAAAAAAGTAGAGTTTAAAATCTTTTTACTGATGTTATTAAGTCGGTAGGATGTAAGAATCTTAACGCGGGAGAAATTAGATACTTAATGGAGGAGAAAGGGTACTTTTAAGAACTTGAGATGCTTTTAATGCTTTTTTGGAAATATCTAAAATATTTTAAATTTCCCAATTTCGATATATTTTATATGCTACACCTGCAAATCTGAAAAAAAAAACATTTATCAATTCCCATGTTTCCTTACATTTCCTGATGATTCTATTTTATGCTTAACTGGCATTTAACGCCTGAAATTTTTCAATGCTTCATTGCATAGAAGATGTATCGCGTAGAATAAAATATCCACTGACAAAATATTGCTTCTACAAGCGTAAAACATTTTCTCTCTAGCCTTATGTTCTTGGTTAAAATTTATTTTTCTTGTTCTTATACCACTTTATTTTCCTGTGAAAGCATCAATATCATCATCCGGTGGGGACTTATCATGTTCTTCAGCTATATGCACTGAATGATATCACTTTTCCGTGCTTGACCTCAGCCTCATTTCTTTAGCAAGAAAATATTTATTCCCGTGATTTACTTTGAAATTCTTTTCATTTGAAATGACAAGCAAGTTGAACAGAACATAGTTAAATTTTCCTCTTTTTCGTTTCAAAAGCAGTGATGTCTGCGCATAAAAACGTAAGGTTTTATAAAAATCTAAGATTTTATTAAAAAAGAACGTTACTCAAACGAATTTTGGATTTTAGACATTCATTAGCAATTAAAATTATATTCTTGTGTTTCTTGAAACTACTTTTGTGTCTTGTGTGTTCGGGGGGTGTACTTTTGGTTTTTAACCAAAAGGTCCGGTGCTCGAATCTTTTGGTCAGGCGTTTTATGTTAATAGCAGTTTTAAAGCAAGCATTTTGTGAATTACATCTAAGGCGTTGAAATTAGTGCAGCGGGAATGATTTCCGCTCCAGAAAAATAAGTGAAATGTAAGCATAAAAAATAATCATCTTTAAAAAGTCTAGTTAATTGTGACTGAAAGAGTACCATCTTTGTATGGTACTCTTTTAATTGTGTTTTCGATCTTTAGTATCAATAAAGTAACGTTCTCCAAATAGAAGTTACGTTTTTTAAATAGTAAAGCTATGAATATTTATTTAGAATAAAAAAACCCTAAGAAAACCATATAAATCAGAACAAACGTCTAATTTTTAATTGTAGATGATTTTTTTTCTTTACTGTGCATTTTATATTCAGCGTACATAACAAGCATGTATCAAAATCAAAATTTTGATCTTTAACTACGTAAACCTCAGCAGAAATATGAGAACAATATACATCATTACAATAAACTAATTTTAATCGAATATTTTGAAGCAGAGTTTGAATATCGTACCAGGTTTAGCAATCCAGTTGTCCTTAAAAATTCCGCCGGCTCGGTTGCAAACTTCTGCTTACTTTGTTAAAAATGTCGACATTAAGAGATTTGCAATGAGAGTATGATTGAAATTCGCTGAAAGTTTGTCAATTTTTAAATATAAAAATATATCTACTTAATATTTTGCTCAAACCTTTTGATTTGAACGGTGTCAATAGTTTACATATTTATCTAACAAAGTTTTGTGTTGATATCTTAATTCTGTACCTCAGAAAAAGAACGACGAAAGTCCAAAAATGACGACTTTCAGTTTATTGCTGCATTTTATGTAGAATCTTATTCTATATCGACTCATGAGAACGTTATTCTATTAAAGAAATTAATTCACAATTATTTAGCAGCGTTAAAAGAGCTCAAGTCCCATCCTTTGTATGCATTCGACAATCATTTTCGCCCTCTGCTGAAAAGTTACGAAAAGGGACTTACGTTAGACTGGTTCTGCGGTACAGAATTGCGTCATTGAAGATCTTTTAGCAATTAGGTCAATTATATTCAATCTGCAATAGGATTCACTTACTTTCCAGTTGACAACTGAAAATGAAATGCTTTTAAAAACTCTGTGAAAAAAAGATAGATTGCTTCTTGAAACTTCATACGCTCACTAAGTGCACAAAACACAATGAAAATAATTCATTATTCTATTAGTTTGCGTTTCTGAATACTGTACTTTCCCACCAGGCGAATATGTTAACCCTTTTTAAAAAATAAGTAGGTGTGATTCCTATGGTCTCCCTTGATTGAGACTTGGAAGGAAAAAATTGTTTTCTTAGGCAAAAACATTTTTGTCCAGAAAGGGTTTATTATAAACATATTTATGTGAAATTTGATACGTAACGCTAGAATATCTTCTTGCCTAAAAACCTGATGTGCTGTGTACTATCGTATCCGGAGATATAGCTATGGTTTTCCAAGGCATAAAAATAAGCCTTGACATTTGAAGAGCGAAATTGATTTTAGAGGAGTGAAAAATGCAAATCAGAAGTTCCATAGAAGCGAAAGAAACAGAACGTTTGAAGTTTTTCAATGTCTTAAACCACTTATTCCATAATATACAACTATTTCACATTACGTCTCATTCATCATTTTTTTAATAAATATTTTTTTCCGTCACAGCAAAATAAATAGTAATTTTTTTTCTTACAAGTGACATTTTATTGCAGATAATTACAGTATAGGCTCATGGTTATTCGGGGACTTCATCCAAAAACCAATTAAACTTTCTAAAGTAAAAATAATAAATAGTATTCTATACTACCCTCCTCTCATCTACTATTTAAATTTTTGACACTTAGAATGTTTGACATTTATTTAGAAAATTTAAAAACATTCAAACTAACTATTTTTTAAAAAGTCAATTACTTCTTTTTCCACTTTTTCCACGATGTTAGTTTTCTTATGTAAAACACAAAAATGTTAAAATACGCTTTTACAGTTGAAGGGGCAATTGCATAAAGGTGATATGCGACAATTTTTAAAACTTACTTTTTACCATGGCTGAAGGTGATAAGTCCATCAGTATCATGTTCCCTCAGTCCAGAAATGGTCGGTAACTAAGAATATGACCCCGTTTTACCCGTTGAGAAAAATCCATTAAAAAAAAAAACATTTTTTTGAAGGCTTCTTCTAGAAATTAAAAAAAAAAAAAATGTCACAAATCACCTTTATCCACTTGCCTCTTCAATTGTTAAAAATATTTCTCTTTCTCCCCACACACATATCTTACATGCATGCATCTCTTCTTTTATAACTATACAAAGATCTTACATTTTTCTTCATCACTGTAGTCATCTTCACTGCAATTAGGCATACCATCACAGACAAGCGATTTATGAACACAGTATTGCGGCATTATATTGCAGACAGACGAGGCAGTGTTCAGGCAATAGTGGCTATCTCTGCAGACGTGCTGATCACATTTACCTGGTAAGGATACTTGAACTGCTTAATCAATCGAAAAATAACGACGAAAATGAAATGAAACATTTAAATTTGACAACGAAAGGGGTTATTTATTCATACAGCTGCACTGCAAAAAATGAACTGTTGTTTTTACAGTATAAAACTGGCAGCCGAGATTCTAATTTAAAACTGTAGAATGCACAGTAATAAACTGTAAAACTAGCAATTTTACAGTTTATTGCTGGAAAGTTAGAAATTTTACAGTTTATTACAGTAAAATTTAGCTATATTATGCTGTAAAAACAACAGTATAATACTGGCAGTAGAGTTTTCATTTTAAAACGGTAAAATGCACGGTAATAAACTGTAAAATTAGCAATTTTAGTTCAGTACTATAAAATCAGCTGTATTATACTGTAAAAACAACATTCATTTTTTACAGTGTGAGTTCTAAAATTTTCGGTTATTCGCATTCATAGGGAGCACTTGAAAATTTAAAAGCAGTGCTAGAGAAATATTTGCGAAATAAACGTTAGAGAAAGAAAAATAAACGTTGTGTTTACTCCAAATTTTTTGCTTGAAACTTGAGTACAGCTAAAATATTTGTGTATTAATGAATAAAAATTTGAAATTTTTCGAATGAAAACTTTGCACTTAACTGCAAAAATTACTTTTGTGAATTTGCCAATCGATTTGAAAAACCAAAGTAACGTAATTGCTCTGAATAAATTAAAGTAGTAACTGTACAAATTACACAGTAATTATCGAATTCATAAAAGCATCCAAACTAATTATTCATTCTAGCATTATTAAAATATTTAAACCAGGACTTGGAAACTAACAACCCTTAGAATAGTACTATTTTTAGTTAGCAAAAAAGTTCAATTGCATTTCTCGTGTTTTATAACATATTTTAATCACGTTGTTTTTTTCAATTGCTGAAATAATTCAAATGTTTAATTCTTCAAATTGAGATAATTATGGGTTTAATTAACGAAATTGTTTTCTAGTTAAATTATTCGTGATATGTGAAACCAAACTGGAGAGTAAAATCACAAAAAGAATTTTCAATCATTTTTAACGAAATAATGATAATTTAAAAAGGTTATCCAGCACTGGAGAAAGTGGAGAATTGTTAAAACTTTCAAATATTAATTGCAACTTATTTGTTCTTACAGATTTCTTTTTGTGCGTTTTATTAAATGAATACGTTACGTTTGAATTTTAAAGGTAAACTTATGATTAGAAATGATCCATATAAGTATTTGCTTTCCAAATGAATTAACATTTTCTTTTCAGTGAGTGGATTTTAATACTAGTTGCTCACACAATCTTAATTTCTTCTCGGCAGATGTTTAACCCATTTATGCCCAGTAGCCTAAAAACGGGACGCTTGTTAGTTACTGTATTCAAAAACTTGTAATGGGTATATCATTTCACTAAAGCTGTGTTTCACAAGTAAATAGTCCTTCTTCTTGAGAAAACCAGTTAGAGCCACTATTTGGACATCAGAGTTTATTTATTGACAGCTATTTTCAGACAAATCAGTCAAGCAACGATACAGCATGGGTAGCCACATAGCATCTCTTATGTAGGCCAGACTAAGCGGCCTCTTAAGCACCGCCTGAAAGAGCATCCAAATTATGTTAAACATAAAGAACTAGCACGCTCTTCCATTGCTCAGCATTGTTGGACTTCTGGTCACTGCTTTGATTTTTCTTTGGCTAGAATTATTTGTAAATGTTCGTCAGTTTATGACCTCGATTTTTGGGAAGCTTACTATATTTGGAAAAATTCCCATTCTCTGGTGAATGATTTTTCCAGTGTTCCATTTTTCCCTGACATCTGGAAGCAATTTTTATAATTTCGTCTTCTAGTGTTTTCTCCCGCGCTTTTTTCTTTCCCCTACTTTCCTTTGCTGTCTTCCCCTTTTCTTCGCTCTCCTGGCAGTTTCGCTGATCGCTGATTGGTCGGTGTTTTCCCTCTCCTGTCGTGAGTTCAAGCGCACTGGCCCATTTGTTATAAATACCGGGGCCCACGTGCTTCGCGCTCAGAGCTTTCATGTTGTTTGCTGAGCTTCTTGCACTGAGGAAGGGGCTCCATTGTAGCCTTGAAATAGCTATTTGCTGTACTTTTTACCTTATTTGTGCTTTATTTACGTTGATTTTTAACTTCAATTATAGTTCAGCACAAAGCTTATTTGATCATTTTTCATAAAAGTATTGTTTTAACATTTAAAACATGATTTGGACAAGAATATAATTGAAAAGAAAATCATTATAGGGTCATTCCATGTCAAGTGATCCAAAATCTGAGAAATTTTTTCCCTCACATTTTTGTATTTCTTTCAAATTTGACTCATCGATTGTACCCCTTGAGGTAATCAAAAGTTTTTATCTCTATTATTTTTTTCAATTTATGAGACTTTGAACTTTGGAAAAACCCTCGTTTTTCCATGGATGAGGGAACATAAAAGGGACCATAACTCGGCACCAAATATAGATAAAGCAATTTGGTAAATGACATTTTTAATTACGTTAGTTACCGTTTAATCTGATATGCAACATGACTAATTTTATAAAAATTTTATTTAAAAAAATGAAATTTAAAATTCTCGGAAAACATATGATGAATTTTTCTCAAAAAATTCTCCAAAATGTTTGCTTATTTCACCTTTATTTGTACAATGGGATTATATTTTTTTGAATTTTTTAATAAAACTGTATTATTAATTAGTGGATATATCAATTAAATACGTCTTTTTTCGCACTTGGTACTTCCCTCTGAAATTTCGGATTTTGCTTGCAACCCCGTATTTTAAAATGCTCATGCCTTCATAAATCGAAGGAACTCCAGCTTGAAAGACTGCCAAACTCTCCCTTTGTGTTTTTTTATTCCAACAAAACCGCGTTGTACTTTTTTTATATTCGGTATGGGGTACTAATTCGATCTTAAAGAAGGCGCACGGCTTGTCTCTTCTACGATTGAATGGATTGGTTCAAGAAGTCACCATGCTGTGAAGCCTCCGAAGTACATAGTTGGGAATGATATTGGGAAATTATATACCCCGAAGTACATAGCCTTTGGATTTCATTGTCAAAATTTTGGATTGCTCTTTTAATTAAAAATGGTGCTCATTTAGTTGCAAAAAACAAGTTTGTAGATTAACCATTATGATGGTATTACTACTAAGTCGATGTTGGAAAGAAATCTTGAGATGAACTTTTGGTCTTTAAAATTCAGAGAGTGAGGATTCGTTTTTTGAAGAATTGGTCAAAATAAGCTTCTGAACTAACAAAAGGTGGGTGCCCATAAAATGTTTGCGTTACAAAAATGATGAAGATTTTGGTTTTTTATGAACTTATAGTTTACAAATAAATTCAAAAGAAATGAATATATCTAATTTATGAGGCTAATTCAATTTACTGAGTTTTCTCTTTGTGCAAGTGAAAATATTTCTATATTAATGAATAGACAACATTTAAAGAATGCGACCTATTTTAATGCAGTAAAAAGCAACATGTAAATAGATTGGGGATAATTTTGATGCTACCCTTAGGAAGAGGTAGATATATTTCAATGCGTTTCTAATAGCCGCGCATAAATGAATTTGCTGATGTCATTTGTTTTCGCAGCATCATAACTTATAGTTCTTCAATACTCACACACATATCATTTAGTACACTCCTTTTTTTTCAATATAAATATATTTTTTAATTATATAGTTTCAGTAAATACTCAATCATAAAATTTAAAAGAAAACAAATATTTTAAAAATAATTGATAACTTGTTTATATTAAAAATAATATGATTTATTATCGCTATTTAATTTGTACAAATAGAAAATTTACTATTCACCCAGTTCACTGGTAATACTTACCATGATATTCAAACGCAACTGCTGTCCATACTAATTTGAAACCAATTACTTTATCTTCATTGTCTCCTTTTTTCTCAGAAGCAACCTTCGTTCTAAATCTTTGAGAAATTTGAAACATTTATCCTACATTAATACATTTTCACACACTACTTCAAATTTCATTGCATGACAATATTACACACATTGCTCTGGACATCTGATGTGCTCTGTTTCAGTACATAATAATAAAATATAAATGAGTGTTCCTAGAGACAGACAAATTTCTCTTCATACTTGTTTAAACATTACTGGTATTAATTCGAGAAAAAATGCTTACATGATTCTGCAAAAAAAAAAGGGCAAATGATTTGATTTTGTTGCTTTCATCAATTTCATAGCTGAAACTTTCTGACAAATTGGCATATTATACAACGTCATAGGTGCTCCTTATCATTTAATTTTTCTTAAACAAGCTACTAAAACCCTTAGTAAAACTTAATTCATGACTAATTGTCCACTTTTATAGCATTTAGTGTAGTAAAAATGAATCTATCACCTTTTTAACAGCAATCAATTGCTTTATAACGAAGAATTCCTAACAAATTCATAGTTAATCATCAAAATGCATCCCGTGGTATAAACAAAAAAAAAAAAAAAAAAAAAAATACTGCATAACCTTGACTAGCATCTATGAGGTGCCAGGTGAAATTCAAAACAATGGATTTGTAAGATCTATGAAGAATAAATTCACTAGGATAAATAAAAGATTAACGGACTAAAGACACACTAGCAGTACCAGTATACATTTATCTCCTTTTCACTATAAATATTTGTTGCATATAAACTGATCTTGGTAGCCATTTTCTACGCAAGTCTCGTGCAAATTCCTATTACAGTTTCTCACATAGTTCCCCAAAACTGCTATATCACCATAATAGTAGTCACCGCACTCACCAAAGTAATTTTCACTGGTTTCGAGATCCTTCGAGATACTGGGATTAGTTTCACACTGACGTCTAAGTTCCTGTGCCGATGTCTTATTGCGAAGTTGCCTCCTGTATTCTGCAGAGTCCTGAGATTGTGTGGCTAACATTTCCTGAACTAAGGAGAAATTCCAGAAATCCGGGAAAACTGTTCTCACTAGGATTTGAACTCTGTCTGGTTACGTAATACATGCATATGTCACCAGAACTCCACAACAAATAGCAAAAATGCATGAAAATAAAATTATAATTATAAGAAAGAAACTAAATAAAGAAGGTTTGTTCAACGTGCAATTTAAAATATACAAATCAGGGAAAACACGATTTGTTGAGGTATTCGTATTTTCCTAATGTCGAAATTTCTCGGAATTACACGTTTCACGAAATATAACGGCATTTTCCGCTAACTAGGATCACGTTTTGCGCTTACTGCCATGTTGATGAATATCTCACCTTAGTCGGCCAATTTAAAAATGCCAAAAACCAAAACCATTGTCAATATTGATTATTGTTATCAATGTCAATCTTGCACTTAAAGGTTTGTAAACTGAAGAATTTCTGACGTTACCTGATGGGTTTCTAACATTTATTCACTTATATATTTTTTTGCTCCTTCTCTGACATCTTTTAAGAGTTTCAATGAACAACGATACACTTACACTTGGGTCACTACAATACAGAGGTCACCATAGTGCAGACCTTAATTCTAAGGTTTTTTTTTTTTTAAATGAAGATGAACCTCAAGTACAGTATCACATTTTAAATTTTACAAGAATCACATTTTCTTTGCAAAAATCATCTAAGGAAGTCATATTTTACCTTGCATAGAGTAGGCCGGGGCTTGTATGAGAAGGAGCAAATAGAGGAATGTGCAAACATTTTTTTTTTTTTTGTTGGTAGGCTAAAGCTTGTCTGTGCAGAGTTGGAAAAGGAACTGGAAGTGGATACAAACCACTTAATTTTGTATTAGATAGATCAATGAGGATGCACAAGCAGTCAAGTTTTAACTGCCTGCAAGTTCTGGCTGATTGTATTACAAAATGAAGTGTTATGTTTCCACTTCCGGTTCCTCCGCCATATCTCCGTGGCACAGCTGGTAATTGTATTTTCAATGAGCCGCACTCAACACATAACTTGCCGTATGTGTTATGAGTTAAAACGCTCCTTCTCTCGCAGCAGTAATTTTTCACATTCTTAGGTATTTTCTTCTACAACCTATATTAGTAAAGTGAATTCCCGAAACTAATTAACATTGAGTAGTCCTTATGTAATTGCGACAAATGAGAGCTTATTAAAATTGTTTATTGAAGCCATTCCAAAGCAAGTGTAACTTGATTTCAATATCATGAATTTCAGGGGTTGTATGGGGAGTAGGCGGGGGGGGGGGGGAGGTAAGATTTTGTTCGGGTTAAGTGTGACCTTCGAAAACCAGATTTATATCATCTCCATATTATAATATCTACTTAGAAAACAATTTTGTACTTATTTTGTTTTACTTTGCTTATGGATAAGTTTTACATGATTTTAAGATGTCCCCGAAGTTTCCTGTAAAATTTTACACGTCTATTGTGAGGTTTTTTTTTAAATTCGCTAAGTTACCCCATGATACTCTCTAAAGTACTCCGTAGCTGAGTAAATGTGCGAACTATCTAAATATCTTAAAACAATTTTTTTTAACTAATACACAAGGCACAACCTAGTTGAAAACAAAAAAATGAATGCTGAAAATATGCAGATCATTTGAGCAGCAGAGGAAACTTTTTCTACTGAAACATTAAAAAAATTCACCAACATACCCTGGCCTCTCTTAAATCGTCCAAAAGAATTGCACTTACCACGTAAATTGTTTAAGAGACGCACATCTTCCTTACTACAAACTGCCTAAAAAATATTCCGATACAAATTCTCAAAAAAGCACATTTAATTCATATAAATTGTGTAAGAATCCTAGTTACCTTATCCAAATTGCCAACGAAAATATTTGCTGTTTGATAAGTTACCTAAGACTTAAAGAAATTATTGAGGATTCAATTATGTTATTACATATGCTCTAAGAATCATTTACCTTATTAGAAGTCTGTTTCTTTTGGACATTTGTGTGCGTTCTTCTACATTCTTATAATACTTAAGGTCACCACAAAACTTCTTCATAATTTCAGGGTTAAAAGAGAAACTGGAATAACCATCGTAAATAGATAATTCTGCGTCTGCGCAATTTGCTGAAAGAAAATTTGAGAACATAAGGATTTAAATAGTTAATTAAATTATTTATACTTTTAGGAAGTTAAGGGGACCAGGCAAGACATTGTCGACCGAAAGTTCGATTTTTACTTTTTGATGTCATTAAATAGTTTTGACTTTTACCTTCCCAACCATATATCACACTTGTTTATCAAGAAAACAGAATCATCAGAGCTTTTTGTTCTTTGAAAAGCATTCCCCCTATTACATCATGAGTGAAATCTTTAAATGCATTTCTTTTGAAACATGAAAGTTTCATGCTCATGTTTCTTTTTCTCAACATCTGCCAAACTTACAAGGCAAATTTTTAATGACGCTTTTTTCGTAGTTTTTCACATTTTAACATATTGATTTGACGATAAATTGATAAATATTTTTTATGGAGTCAAAAATCGTCAAAAATGCTCATTTATAAGTGGTTTTGAGTAAGATATTAAATACATATTTTTATTTCCACTTGGAGAGAAAAGGGCTGTGTTAAAGTATGTAAAACATGTTATTCTAACATGTATAAAAAAATTCTTAACCCTGTCTTTCACCACTTCCGAAAAAAAAAAGTACATAAAGTTGGTGAATTTAAAATGGAGCTAAAAGGCTTACCCGAACCCCTAATTAGAGTAGGAATATTTTGTGGATACAACAATCGGGATTTAAACAAAAAGTTATCAAATTGTTAAGCGTTTCACTTCCAAGTTAATAAACTAAAGAAATTTATTTATTAACCCTACTCAAGTTTAAATTTTTTTTTCATTTATAGGCTCTAAATTCTTATCGAAACTAATTATCTTAATTTAAGAATCGCTTACCAAACTGTACTTTATACGTAAACGTTTGAATCAAACTAAATGCAAGTCAGATAAGCTCTGGCATCAAGTTTTAAATTACATTACTGTTCATATATTTCACAAAATTTATGATGGCCATTTTATGATTTTGCTGTACATAAACAGTAACAGTTAGAAATTGTAATCTATATCCCGCATCACTTAATCGGCAAGTTAACACGGTTAATAATGAATATGGATCTTTGTAGTAACGTCGGAGCCCATAAAAAAGTGTTGACATCAATACTTATTGATTTTAATGTTTTTTTTTTTTTTTAATTTCTAGCAGAAGCTCTTGAACAAAGTTCATTGACTCGAGTGTGCATGCACACGCTCAACACAGTCCCATGGAGAGAGATACGTCATAAGTAAAGAGTAATAGATACATTAAGGTAAACGGTAACAAGATATAATGTAAAAAAGTAAAATGCAAAAAGATAACATGTAAAAACATAAAATGAAAAATGTAAAAATATAAAATTCAAGAAACAAAAAGCAATATTAAAAACTGCAAAATTGTAAAATCCAAACATGTAAGAATAATATATAAGTTAACAGGGTCAATCGAACAGCAGTTCTAAAAGTTTGTCCTGGCCTTCCAATATTTCTCATAAATATTGCCAGAGACTGTAGGGCATTCTCTGAGACGCAAAGCGTCCATGGAAATGTTCCTTTTGCAGAATAGACAATTTATTGATTTTAATGTAGATTAGAACGTTAATGTAGATTGACTTTAAGGTACAGAAAAATTAAAAGATGGCATTGTAAATGCATTAAGTAAAAATAATATTAAGAATCTTACCTATGCTGCCATAGAGTTGGAGATCCAGAATTCGAATATAGATATGTTTACTTGTGTCTACTCTTACCAACCAAACACAATCTACATCTTTAGGAAACGAATCTGGATATCCAGGTGATACGATAGTTCCTCCGACCCCTGTTTGAGTGCCTCCGCATCCCTCTATCATATCTGTGCTTTTTGGTGGGGGAATTGACACTGACAACAAACCAATAAGAGAATAAAAGATCACATCAAGCAACTAGAAAAGGTATTCATTTTGAATTGTTGAAAAAAAAAAAAAAAAAGAGTAAAATTATTATTTCACATGAGCACTAAGTGCAGTATATTAAGCCGTTAAAAAAACTCCTTAACTAGTTTATTTGCAACTCTAAATATATTTGTCACTCTGTCTTGTTTTTAATGTACTTTGAAAAATTCATTGCAGTTTGAAGAAAGTGATAGGGTTAGGCCCGTCATTTAAGGGGAGGGCAGAATGGCAATCACTGACGGGGGCCAAGCCAGCTCCTAGCCAAGGATGGGGCTCCCTCTGACTTTGAGAAATCAACATTTTTTCATATAAGTGGGCATGGATTTTGCCCCCATTGACCCCCCTCCCTGAAAAAATTTGAAATGACGGGCCTGCATAGGGTGAATAAAATTTATTTCCTAGAGTTTCATGTTCATAGTTAATTAAAAAGAAAGTGTCTGCCCCTTTTTTTTTCAATAGCTTCTAATAATGGGGATATTTTGAACAAGTAGTATTAAACCAATTTAAAATAAAGCTGAATATTTTAAATATCTTAAGCTCGCTTCGTGTTCTTGGAACTCGACTCTGCTGAAAAACCCGGATATAGATGTGCATTTTAACCCTAAATAAACCCACACCACCTGGAATTTTGCGTAACTTTCCTTAAAATATAGTAAGGAGAAATTTCTTTAGAAGGATGCATTTTAATGGAAAATGCTTTCTTTGTGTTATATTTCACTAGACTTTGTAAGCCCAGGTAAATCCTTCGCTCTCCCTGGAAGAAAAAAAATAGTCATTTTTCATTGAAACGTCTTTTAAGATCTTTGAAATTGTGTCGCGGAACTACAGACTCACGTATCAGGAAGACCAAGAAATTATTCTACCTTTTATCGCGACCGGTGGAAAAAATAAAGAAATAAAGAATAGCTTTTTTTTTGTCAGAGGCAGGAGGTTAAAAGAAAATGTTGCGGTAAAAAATATGGAATCTCTTTATCGAATGTGAAGAATATTCAGCAGATGTATTTTTATCTCAATGAAATATAACACAATCGAATGTATTTTGAAAACTTGAGTAAAATAACTGAATTAGTTTTTCTTTTTTTTTCCTTGACGTTTCTAAAATTTTCATCTTTTTTTAATTTTTAGCAATTCCTTTTGCGGAAGAATATGGAAATTTGGATGCTGAAGTTAGCAAAAAAGGAAAAGTAAGGAGATACTAAAATGTTTTTAAACAATAAGATGGAAAAAAGGAACAATTTAAAGGTACTTGTCTTTGATAAGTGATGAATAGAATTTTGAATTTAGGAGGCACGTATGTCTCATGGTTTTTAAATGTTTAAGATGAGAACTGTTAAAGTGGAAAGAAACTAATGCAAATACGACAGAAAAACTAATTCTTGAGAATTTAATTAATAAACAATTTTGGGAGCATTTAAACTATTTCTCATAAAATCTTAAATCTCTCCCTTTACGTACAACTCTCGTTAACAAATTCGACGAATGACATATTATTATGTCATTCGTTTTTTCCAAAATTTGGTGAAGGATCTTTAAAATTTCAAAGTAAAAAATGAGATGCAAAAATAACTGAACAGGAAAGCGTTTACTTGGATGTTCAATGTCAAGCTGTAAACAAAATGCAATGATCAACAAACAATTAAAAATCAGTAACAATACCATCTGCAACAAGGTTTTGCAAATTTGTGCAGGATATAAGCCACATGGAAGAATTGAAATGCATTATCATCGTCTTTGAAACCGCTTTTACCAGCCTTTTTGTGATGGTCAAATTCGATAGAATTTCTCATTGAGAGTAAAACTTCTTTCTCTAGTCTCTTTTTAGTACGATATGCTTTCAAGCAACTTTATTTCTTTACCACCCTATTTTTAAAAGTTATTTTTTCCAAGACATTTAGGTATTAAGTATCACTGTTAGAAAGATTTTTAGAACAAAAATGTAGTAATTTCTCATAAATTTCATCATACCTTCTTTTGTCAGAGAATGTTTACCATTGCTTCCCCCTTAACGCTCGCATAATTTTGAAGAAAATGGTCATAAAAGTGCCTATTTTTTTATTCAAGAAAAGTATATAAAACTGAGTGTATATGCAATATTTGCATTCATTTTTAATTTTTAAATTAATTTTTAGCTTGAAATTAAAAAATAAATAAAAAAACGGGAAAGCCAACATTCAGGGTTATTATGACTGAATGTTTGTTTTCCAACAAAGAGAGAAAATAAAAAATATGTGATTGAAACATTCAAAGAGAATTTTATTGCATTTACGCATAATTTAAATAAATACTAGTAATTTTTTCTTGTGTACGTGTGTTTCTTGCGTGTGTGTGTGTGATAAATTTCAAAGCATGCGATGCAAAGGCCAACATCACAATCAGGACAATAGTACCGAGTTACTATCTCTAAAAACGTTAACTATCTCTAAAAACGTTGCAAATAGACTAGTGCAGCCATCTGGTGTACATATTGAGAAATAAAACATGATTCCGGGCATAAGAAATAGCTTGTTTTATTATTTTTCGCGCATTATTTTTGAACACTTCAGCCCGGAAATATCACGGGCGCGAGAAATAGAGGACGAAATTTCACCCCGTCATTTTCACGGAAGCGAGAAGGAAGGGGATTAGTGAAACTTTTTTTTTTTAATTTCATTATGTATTTTTGATGTTAAAACTGATAAATGTATGTTAGATCTTTTTCTTTGTGAAGGGTTCCCTGAGCTCTTTCTTCGTTGGGATAGATCTGAATTATAGCGCCTATAATCATAAATTATCATACCAAATTAAAAGTAATTGTCTTGCGTTGAAGGAAAAATGGCTATATATTACAAACTTTTACACCACTGTAAAATTTAATATAACTAGAAGGCCCGGTGCATCACTCTCCTGGAAAAGTTATGAAATAAGTTTTCTACTCTTTATTTTCGAAAGAAAAATCAGCAATATTGTGAACAGCTCATTGCCTTTTTGTTAATTTTAAAGACACTGTTTTAAAACTACTTAAAGTTGTTGAAATTGCTCGTCTTACACTGTAATATTCTAGGCAATATTACGAATGATAGAAGTCTAGTGATGCTGTAAAAGTGCAAAGAAGGAGTTTTTAAACACCTAAAAATTTTATTTTTCTGCTTTAAAATTGTACTACTTTTACTAAAATTTATTTTACATCATACTTCTGACATGGTTCCTACTTACCGTAAATAACAGGACAACTTTGAGTCAGGTAAATAACGCAGTTTAAATGGTTTTTAAAGTTATTCTTTATTAATTTTGGATAAATATACAGCACTTTGGGACTGTTTCTCCCTCTTTATACAGTAATTGCCATTAAAAAAATCACTGCATTATAAAACCAGCCGCTTTTTAAAATCAAACATGCAGGAAACGAATCCCTACAATATCAAAACATTTATAATTATGTTGAAAATTGCAACTAACACAGTAAATTTAAGTCATGTAGCGTTAAAAAGTGGAAGAGTCTCGGAAGATGAAGAAATGCATGCCAAATTTGTACTCTTGGTACAAATTTGGTTCTACTGGTATATACGATTTCTTTTAATCAAATATCTATACGCCAGTATTTTAAGACTCGTCTGCAAATAAAAATGTGAATCTTATTTAGTTTACTGTATTTTGAAACTTTTAAAACTATATAGAAATACAGTAATTTATTTTTTATTCAGATAATTGATCTTAAAAAAAATTCCTTTAAGTGTAGGTATGCCTATTTATAAAATCAACCGCTTTATAAAATCAAAAGTCCTAAGAACATACGTGATTTTAATAAGCGGCGGGTACTGCACCAGCAAATATGAAACTAATAATATATGCGATGAGAAGTTTATAATAGAGAAATTCTGGTTCAAAGTTACCTGGATGACTGCAATACAAAAGCTGTAAGAAATTCTTAACGTCATGAGTGTTTTCAGTATTTAAGGAGCATTTCTTTTGTTTAATACCGACAAATATGATTAAATTATTGAAATATGAGACGATAAGTTAATTTTAGAGAAATTGTGGCTCAAAGTTACCCCGAATAATCTTAATACAGGGTCATAATAAATTCTTAACGTCATTAGTGTTTACAATACTTTAGGAGTGTTTCTTCCCTTTAATACCGAAAAATGCAATGAAATTTATTGAAATATGAGAAGAGAAGTTTATAATAGAGATATTGTGGCTTAAAGTTACCCCGAATGGCTGTAGTACAAAGTTATAATTAATTGTTAAAGTCATAAGTGTTTCAGGTCGCTGTTAATTGTTTTATTGAAGCTCCTTTCCACTTTGTCAAGATAACTTTTAGGGGCGACTTGAAACGTGTTGAGAAGCTAAGTACTATGAATACTGTACGAAAAACTATAGTTTTACGCATCAGAATTCGCATTACTCTAGACTCAAATAATTTATGCACTTAGAAACTTTTCTTATTTTATGTGCGAAATTACTTAAGGATTAGAAGGCACTTAAGAAGGATTCATCTCCAGGTTTATTTAACTTTAAAACCTTCTCGGGAAAATGAATGCTAAAATGCGATAACAAGCTTACCGCACTTTACCTCCAGCTAGAGTTTAATTTCAGTTAATAAAGTTCCGCTTTTCATTAAAACCACTTTTGAAGTGGATATTGTAGTAGAATGGAATAAAATGAGTGTATTGATTTTTTGTAGTCATTCCAAAGCGAGAATAATGTTAGGTTATTTAATCTTTCACACCTGGCCTTATTAAATTTTTCTTCGTTTAAGGATGACCCTAAGAATGACAGTTGCTAGGCAACCATTAGAGAAACTCATCCTATAGTAATTTTAATTTCAGATGAGGTTACGAAGTTTCTATTTTTATGTTGGAAGACAGTAAAATGTAAAGCTTTCATGAATTTAAATGTTGCTAATATGCACGAGATAGCGCAAAAGGTAGTTTTTAAGATTTCTCTCTAAAGTTTGATACAGTCAAACCTCGTTTATTCGAACACGCTTAATATGAATCACCGCCAAGCCAAACTAGATGTGCTCTCCCTCTTATTAAATTTGCAAATAGTGCTAGCTATTGTTGTTTGGATAAGAAGAGCTACGGTTAAGCTGATTTTATTTTAAAGGTAAATTTGAGTTCGTTAGAGCAAGATTGGACTGTATTTCTTGCTTTTAAAATGTTTCTGGTGTTTTGTCCTTCGTCATTCGCATCTCCTTGTTAACATTAGTATAGTCATTTAGAGTAATTTTGAACCATCCGGACTAACGCATCACTACCATATTTGTTTTAGTATATTTTACTTCAGAAGAAAGTGCAGACGATTTTTTTTTAAACGTTTGAAACCATATTTAACAGTGTTTGATATTTGAGAACTATCGGTAAAGGCTAATAGGTCTAATAACTTTCTTTTTTAAACATTTTCAAAAACTAGTGTCTATCTATTTCAATCTTTCATTTTGATGATTTAATTCTTCCATTGCGATAATAAATATATTCAATAAAAATTGATATGGAAAGCAAGTATTAGTTGAAACTATACAAATTAGATTATAGGAGCAAATCAAGTTGTAAAAAACCGAGTAACATTTGAGTAAGAATTTTTAGTTTAAATCATCCTGATTTAAATTACTTATACCACTAGATTTTAAAAATCAAATTCTTTTTTAACCCATTTATGCCACGTAGCCTAAAAATGGGACGCTTGTTAGTTACTGCTGACAAAGACCTGTAATACGTATATATCTTGTTACTAAAGCTGCTTTTCACAAGTGGAATATTCCTTCTTCTTGAGAAAACCATATAAAGTTGCTAACTGGACATTAGAGTTCATTTATTGACAGTTATTTTTAGGTAACTGAGTCAAACAACGATACATGATGGGTAGTCGCAGCAAGATGATATTTTTTGAGAACTTTTTTTTCTTAAAATTAAACTATTTTAAAATGATTTGCTTAAAATAGATCATAGAAATCTTCTGTAATGTTAGTTTGCAAAAATGATCATTTGGTCATATATATGCCCAGTGTCCCATAATCAGGACATTGGATAACTTAATAAATGTGGCAGCGGTAATCTATTTAACGCCTAAAATGTATTTAAAACATTCCAAGTAAGAGTTTTAAGTTGATAAAAATTGAAAAAAAAATGTTAAAAAAAACTTAAAATAATAAATGGGTTAAAATGGGGCATAAATGGGTTAACACATGTATTCTTTTAAGAAAATTTTCAAAGGAAAATCATAATTAAAACTCAATAAAAACGCGTTAAACCTATATTTTACTTGCTTTCATTTTTTTTCATTAGCATGTTTGGAAGCATGCCAGACTGATTCATGAGCAAGCTGTTTAGCTCTTCCGTTAACGTTATTTGCGCATGAATAGATGATTTTGCAAGTAGGAATTAATGGCGTGGAAGATTTCATGCAGTAAAATAATTTGAGAGCGCAAGCACTTTGCTGGAGCAAAATTTTAGTAACAAGGAAGGTAGAACAAATTTTGACTTAACGATATACGCTGGAAAAACAAAAGTGGAACTTTTATCTAATTCCATTAAAAACTGGTTTATTTCGTTGAAAAATATCTGAAGAACCAGGCGATGTATAATTGCCAACGTTGTGAGAAAAAGAATCACAAATTTTACTTTGAAAATAAAAGTTGCAATAATTTCTAACAATTTGAACCCATTGCTTTAGCTATAGTTTTTATTCAAACAAATGCTTACGCCACCAACACTTCCTCTTTTATTATAGTCCCCCCCTTCCCATGAACTAAACCACACCTGAGAAATACCGCCTCATCGTACCGAAGTCATACAATATTTCTTTAATGTAAGTTTTTTTTTTCTTTTTTAAGAAAGGAAACCTTATCATTAGCGTATTGTCAACACAGTTATACCTACAGTTATGAAATTCTAGCAAATTCTGAACCGTTTTATCATATATATATTTTCTCAAAGGTGTTTTTTTTTGTGAAACCCACATAACTTCTTTAGTAATTCATCAAATTTCAAAAGTAGGGTATCATTAAAGATTTTTTCCTCCGCTTTCAGCCCAAAACAAAGAGATAACCCTCATTTTGGTTGTTTTGTTGAGAAACGGTTCATTCTGTTTTTCGTTAAGTATTGCTTTAAAAGTTATTGCTTTAAAAAGTTTTATTGCGATTTACCATTTTAAAATTAATGTATTTTTTCTGATTTAAAAAAAAACAGAACTAGCTTAGAACCCTGCAATAAGTTTAAATTTTATACACATGGGACTTTGGATCAGAATTCTGCTGAAGAAATTGAAAAGAATATTTTTCCGCTCATGGGGAACTCGCAACTTTTGTGTTATTAGCACTACCCCCTTGCCAACTGAGAAAATAGGTCTTCATTTCGGGATGCCATGCATCGAAGCAATGTCCAATAAAATACAGAATGAATCTGTGTTTCCAACAATACAATCAAAATGTGAATTTTCTCTTTGTGAAGGTTGATAAAGTATGGACGCGAAGTTATGGCGTTCTCACACAAAAACACCTTTGAGCAATAACATATCTATTTGTTATGCGTAATTCTAAACTTTCAAAGAACTCGAAAATTAGATTTCAAATTGGTACAAGATTGTGTACCTCATTGCACTTAAACTAAGATAAAAAAAATGGATTTACATTCAAAAATAATTTGATTAAATTAAAAAACCAATAATATGATTCTTGTTTTTTAAAAAAGATCACGTTTTTAATCGTATATATATATATATATATATATATATATATATATATATATATATATATATATATATATATATATATATATATATATATATATATATATATATATATATATATATATATATATATATATATATATACAGTAGGGTGGAGTGAAAAAATAAAAGTGCAAAATAAGTTTAGCCTGGGTGCGGAAAAGTTGCCCCTTATGAAGCTTATTTATTGTGCAAAATTTTAGCAAAATAAAATAATATCTTTATCTGCCTATCTGGCCTTGAATTTTAAGTATTTTGCTTAATTTCTCACCTATATGGCAAAAACGAAATGATAAAAGTATAACATCTCTCATTTGAAGTTACGAATGATCGGCACTAAACTTTATTATTTGAAATAAATAGTCAGTTAATAAGTAAATGACCTTGGCAATTGTAGGATGATCTTTAAGTGTACAACTGTACATAGCGCTTGCGCACCGCACGTGCTCTTCCTGAGCCCAATGTTTACGTTCACTTATTTTGCTACTATCAATTGCGGTTTTTTTCTTCGAGTTAGCTGAACTCCTATCGTTAGAACGTTCTTTTTAGTTTATTTTACGTGTAAGCCATTTTTTCCTGTCCACGTGAGTACTTCTATGTAATTATCACACGTTACTTAGGGCATTTCAAAATGCCCAAGACTCGATCACAAGACTGAAGTCCATTGTTTGGAACTCCTGAAATCTTCAAACATAATATTCTACATACGTATTCGGGTGTTATAAGACATAATTTATATATACGGCTATAATTTTTATAAACAAATCAAAAGGAACCTGCTTATATAAATGTGTGTTCCCGTGTACGGAATGATCTTAAATGCTTTATGGGGGAAAAGTTTACTTCCTTCTATATCGATCAACAAATATAATCTAAGATAAGATAATACTATACGAAATATCGTAATGTTAAAACGAATTTAAAACAAAAAGATGTATTTTTTTTTCAAAAAGGTTGTGTCTTTTAGAGAATCGATTGAGCAAAATCTTTTTGATATTTCATTGCGAAAATGCAAGGATTTTGTTCTCTGTTCTTGCAAAATTAAAGTTCCTATAGATGAAAGGGTATTTTTAACGGATCAAAGAACACTAGGTAAAATGATAATTGGAAATGTTGATACAAAAGCAAGCAAAATGATTGAAAAGTGATTAAAACGGAATGACAGAGCAGCTGAAAGAGCTAAAAATACTCAACTGCAAGACACTGTGGAAACAAAAGGTAGACTTTCTACTTCTAATACAGGGTATATTTTGAGTTTTTCTAATTCTTCTCACGAAAATGAAGAAACGATTTCTGCCTATGAACAACTTAAAACAAAAAGCACAGTTATAAGTCAAGATTCTCCTTCAACTTCGCAAATGAGAACTAGAATTCCAAATGTAGCACAGACCTGTGACAGAACTGGTGTGTCCGACAGGTCAGCTTCAATCCTCATAAATGCTACTTTGCAAGATAAAGGAATAATTACGAAAGAAGATTCTTCTAAAGTAGTCGATCGTTGTAAAATTAGAAAAAAAAGGAATAACAACTGTCTTGATTTGAAAAGAAATAATGAAGAACTCTCTTCATCAGAAGAATATGGATTGTACTTCGACAGTCAAAAAGACAAGACTTTAATTCAAATTAAGGATGGAAAAAGGAGAGCTAAAAGAACAATCACAGAAGAGCATATTGCTCTAGTTTTAGAGCCTGAATCTAAAAATGTTGACCATGTCACTCCCAAATCTAGTAGTTTAAATGGCATAGAAATTAGTATATTAAGTTTTTTAGAGAAAAGTGCTGACATTTCTAAGGTACAACCGTATAACGGAACAGTGGTCAATACAGGATCTAAAAATGGTTTAATAAGACAAATTGAGCTCTCTGTCGGACGACCTTTACAATGCTTTATTTGCTTATTACATACTAATGAATTACCGATACGTCATCTAATAAAGCATTTTGATGGAACAATTACAGCCCCTAAAGGGTTTTGTGGAAACATCGGGGGGAAACTAGAATCTTGTGAAGGTACGCCTGTAGTTCACTTTTGAAAGGATAGAAGTAACTTTGCCCGAGATTGCCTTTAATGAACTTAGTACGGACCAGCGGTATCCCAAAGAAATGTGAACTGAAAATTCCGTTCAACTTGTCACCAAATGCTCCAGAAAAAATGAGTGATGCCAGATGGCTAACGAAAGCAAATAGAATTTTGCGGCCCATCGGAGAACTTGAGAATATTAACAGAATATGCTATTAGAATAGGCATGCATGTGAATTGATTTTAAATCTAAATCATCATGTCGGTATGGTAGTCAGCATTTTTACAGCATAATAAAAAAATCTTGATTTCTACCTAAAGAGCTAAAGAATGTAGTAGATAAAACACTGCGATGAAACGTTTATTTTGGGAATCCGGAGAAAATTATACTATATATGCTGTCTGACAATCGAATACACGTGAGAAAGTTGGGCCTTCAAATATTCATTGTACATTTCAACGTAGATAACTATATGGATTAAATTGACTGAAACTCAGTTAACCTTACCAAGCACCCGATTGCGAAGTCTATTTCTTCTAAGGAGATGAACTAGATGATGATTCTGGATATTCCTGAGGATATTAATATTTTAAAATATCCGTGCCATTCACAAGAAGTAGAGCGCTGTATGAAAATAATTACTTATACATCAGCAGCTGTATGAGGCAGCGACGCTCTGGACGGATTTATTAGATCAAGGATAGCATCGAGAATTTTGTTGCCTAAATTTGAAATTAAAAGACAATATTGTGGAGTTCTGGAAGACAACTCACCTAAATATTTAAAGACAAATTATAGGAGTTGTAATGGAACTTGTTATGCAGTCATCTTTACCTGACGCGATCTTGATTTCTTTTCTCAAGGAAAACATGCTAAGAGCGGCATTAAACTTCCTTAAATATAACGATTTTATAGAATTTTCTATGGTAAATAGGCAGATGAAGATAACTTCGTAGGAAGCTAAAACTTCAGAGATATGGTTACACCTATAGGGGGCAACTTTTCTGCATACAGGCTAATTAATTGCGATAAACTTTTTTTTTTCGAGCGTTTTCACTCCACCCTAATATACAGGGTGTTCCAAGTTAACCTTCATGACCTCTATTTCCTCAACCGTTCGTCCTAGATGCATACTTCTATTTGCAAAATTGCTCGAAATGAGGAGGAGAGTTAAAATATGGAAAGTTTAAAGCAAAAAAATTATTGGTTAAGAAATAAAAAAATTAACTTTTTATAGGGGCTCCAGGCCCCCAGACTTACATTTAGGGAAAAAATCTCCATTAAAAAATAATACTAACACAGAAAAAACGACATTTGTGCGATCAAAATCCATGGAGAAATGAAACATAAAACTTTATGACTTATATAACTTTACACTAGCGTTATTTTAAGTGATTTTGGGGGCCTTATACATGCGAAAATCGAGCCATTCAGAGTTCTTTAATAATAAAATATTCTTTATTTTCCTAAAATATATTTAACTGTAAAAGTTATTTAACATGGGAATTAAAATACGAAACGTTCTCAAGAACTACTGTTGTCAATAATCAAAATACTCGTTTCTCGCACATAAACCAACAACTACCAGAGCACTTCTACGTAGTATGTTTAATAATAATATCATTGGATATGGAGATCTTTTGGAATGGCCCCCTCGATCTCCTGATATTAGTCCTTTTGATTTTTTCCTTTGGGATTTTTTAAAAAGTCTACGAGGTAGATTCATTGAGCAAAATCGATTTGCAGAACCGCATTTTATGCGCAGCGAAATGTGTCACTCCAGTAATGCTTCAAAACGTACAATCAGAATTCTTGTCAAGCATTTAACTGTGTATTTTAGTAGAAGGAAAACATTTTAAGAAGCTATTATAATCGATTAAAACAAATGATATTCATTTCTAACACATTGTTTTCGCAGATTTAGTTTTAATTTTTAGTTTGATTTTCAAGAAAGCAATGTAAAATTTGTGTGTTTAATTTTGTATATTATCTCTTAGATTTACATATTTCGTGTGTTTAATATCTTTGTATAAAATTGTATATTAATTTACCTCGCCTTGCTATGCTTTGCAGTCTTGTAGAATCTGAATTTATTTTGAATACAATAAGAAGCGAATGTTTTCTGACATGGACGAAACAAATTTCATTATCGTACCTAATCTAAAAGCTCGTTATTCCTCTGGCAGGGCGAAAATTTTCTTTTGTCAATTTGTTTACGGGCCCTGCGCATTTAAAACTCGAATATCTCCGCGAATTTGGATCGCACAAATGTCGTTTTTTTTTTGTTAGTATTATTTTTCAATGGAGATTCTTTCCCTAAATATAAGTTTGGGGACCCAGAGTCCCTACAAAAAGTTAGATTTCGTATTTTTTGACTGAATTATTTTTTCGTTTCAAACTTTCAATATTTTAACTCTCTACCTCATTTCGAGCAAATTTGCAAGTGGAAGTATGCATCTAGGACGAACGGTTGAGGAAATGGAGGTCATGAAGGTTGACTTGGAACACCCTATATATATATATATATATATATATATATATATATATATATATATATATATATATATATATATATATATATATATATATATATATATATATATATATATATATATATATATATATATATATACTGCTCGACATTGAAAATGCAACACCAAGAAGGAGTGGTCAGAAATTGATAAAATTTGGTAAGAAGACAGAGACAGCATGGAACAATAAGTGATATTTATTTCAAAATAAATAAGCAAAATTTAGAGCGAGGGCGGCGTCGGCTCAATAAGAAGGAGGACCACCGCGGACAGCGATGCACGAAGAAACACGTCTAGGCATGGAGTCAATAAGCCTGCGGATGGTGTCCTGAGGGATGGCACTCCATTCCCTTTGAACCATTTGCCACAGTTCGTCCTCTGAACGAGTCAGTGGCAGGTTCTGCAAACGGTGTCCAATCACGTCCCACACATGTTCGATTGGTGACAAGTCAGGAAAGTATGGTGGCCAGGAAAGCATCTGTACACCTCGTATAGCATGTTGGCTGATTCGAGCACTGTGAGGCCGGGCGTTATCCTGTTGAAAAATTGCATTTGGCAGACCCTGAAGGTAGGGGATTGCCACCGGCCGCAGTACATTATCTACATATCGTTGGGCCGTCATAGTGCCCCGAATACGAACTAGAGGTGATACGGAATTGTATGCAATAGCGCCCCAAACCATTATGCCACGTTGTTGCGCTGTGGGGCGTTCCACAGTTACTGTCGGATTCGATCTTTCTCCACGTCGACGCCACACACGTATGCGATGACTATCGCTGGACAAACAAAAGCGGGATTCAAATGAGAACACTACGGTTTGCCATTCTGCCATCCACGTCGCTCTGGTCCGGCACCATGCCAAACGTTGGAGTCTGTGCTGTGAGGTCAATGGCAGTCTTCTTAGCGGGCGCCGTGATTGCAGGCCACGTGCAACCAGTCGACGGGAAATGGTTCTGGTCGACACAGGAACATCCAGGGTACCTTGCACGTGCTGCAGAATCGAAGTACAAGTGACTTGCGGGTCCGCCACAGCTTGTCGGTGAATCCGTCGATCCAAGCGGTCTGACGTCACTCTGGCTGCACCTGCACCCCCCAATGTGGCTAAATTTCCTCTTTCCAACCATCTCCGACACAGCCGATGCACAGTGCTTGCATCCATGTGGGTATCAGCTGCAATTTGACGTATGTACCAACCTCCACTTCTCAGTCCGATCACCATACCCCTTGTAAAGTCGTCTATATGCTGGAAGTGTCTTCGTTGAGGACGGCGTGGCATTTCCTCCTATCACACGTATCCTTCGAGACAAAAACCAAATTTCTCCGATAATTAGTCTGGCAGAAAAACCAACATGAACATAGCCCACTTTTCAACTTCATTCTCTTATATCTTACTTCACGTGCGTCGGAGAGCTGCGCATTTCATATCATTTGCATAACTCAGTGACGTGCGTCTACGGTAAAATTTGCATGAATTTCTGACCACTCCTTCTTGGTGTTGCATTTTCAATGTCGAGCAGTGTATATTGGCGGAAAAAAATCCCAACACCAAGAAAGACTTGCGCTAGATAAACGAAATTTGGTAGGCGTGTTTATACAATTGAAAGATGGCAGCGATTGAAATTTCGCGCTCCGCGCATAAGTATGGGGCAGCTTGCGTCACTCAGAACATGCAAATAAGGCTTGTTTTAAAAGCGTGTTGCAAAGCTCGTGAGTATTCTTTTTCCGTGAAAATTGAAGCATCGTGTTCATGTTAGCCAGGAATGAATTTAAGAAGACGAAGAAGCCATTATCAACAGCTCATCGAGTTTAAACGAGGTCGTACAATTTGGCTGCGAGAAGGTGGATTTTCATTTCGCGATATTGCAGAAAGACTTGGTGGGAACGTTTCCACCGTGCATGATTATTAGAAGCTATGATCCAGGGATGGTACTACGTTAAGAAGATCGAGTTCCGAGCTGCCACGTGTCACGACTGAGAAGGAAGATCACCGAATCCTGCGTACGGCTGCGGCGCATCGTACTGCATCTGCGGCTTACATTAGAGCTGCAGTTGGTACCGTCGTGACCCAAAGAACGGTAGGAAATTGCTTACTTTAAGGACAGCTCCGAGCCAGGTAGCTTGTAGCCGGTATTCCATTGACAGCAAACCATTGCTGTTTGCGACGTCAGTGGTGTCAAAACAGAGCTTACTAGAGATCGGAGTGGAGATCTGTTGTAATTTCTAATGAAAACAGATTCTGCCCTGGTGAGATTGATAATCGTATGTTGGTCAGAAGGAGGCCAGGGGACTGTCTGCTTCCATGCTGTCTGCGGACTAGACACACGGGGCCTACTCCTGGAGTTATGGTCTCCAGAGCAATTTCATATGACAGCAGGAGCACTCTTGTGGTTATCCCAAACACACTGACTGAAAATTTGTCGTCAGTCAGGTAATTTAACCTATAGTATAGCCCTTTATGAGTAGCACTCAAGGGGGAGTTTTGCGACTGGATAACGCTCGCCGTCACACCTCTGCTGTAACGCAATATGCTCTATAGAGTGTTGACATATTACCATGACCTGCAAAATCACCAGATCTGTCTCCAATTGATCACGTATGGGATATCATTGGACGGCAGCTCCAGTACTATCCACAATCAGCAATGACTGTCCTAGTATTGACACACTAAGTGCAACAAGCATGGTACTCCATAACACAAAGTGACATTCGGCACCTGTATGACACAATGTATGCACGCTTGCAGGCTTGAGTTTAAAATTCTGGAGGTTACACCGGCCTTTAAAATAACATAATTTCACATTTGCACAGCATTTTCTAGAGCTTAAATTAGCCAGTGATTTCATACATTTAATCAATCAAACATGTCAAATAGACAATTGCATTACCCAAATTTCATTACTCTACAGCAATTTTTTCTTAGTGTTGGGATTTTTCCCCCGCCAGTGTATATATATATATATATATATATATATAGATATAGATATTACTTTTCCGATATAATCAGAAATTGAGTAATACATATTAAAGGATCAAGATATAATTCACTGTAGAATAATTTCATTTAATTGAAAAGGGAACTTAGTCCTTTCTAAACTTAAATTATTTCTTTTGATTGATTTAAGAATAGTATTTATTTAAGGAAAGCGAAAAAACCTTATTTCCTTAACTTTTTACCAAATTGCTGCGCAAGAAAAAACACATTTACCGCTTTCGAAAAAGATAATTTATTTTTCTTGTTCTCCAATCTCGGTATTAGGTTTTCTTTTTTACTTCTCGGTGTTAGAAGAGTTGCTTGCACGTGACTGAATACAATAGAATTTATATTTATTCATGTGCAAGCTGTACTCCAGATTGTATCCCACTTGAATGAATTGGAGGAAGATTATCCATTCTGCAGGAGATGGCTGCAAGCTACTAGAAGTGGGTGATTTCCCTTGCCTACTTTTTGTGTATTGTTGACATGTAACAATTATACCTAAATACTTAATCATTTATTCAGATATAATACTTGTTTGAATGATTTATTTTTTGAATTTCGTACAGTAGTAAATGAATATGTTTTAAAGATATGTTTTGAAAACAATATGTAGTCATTCAAGACTTTTTTTCATTCATCAAGTTATTCAAAGGTAAGGGTGGAAAGACTAAAATAAAAAAAAAAGAGATGACCGACTCTACGTTTAAAAAGTACAATCTTTGTTTTTGAATGAGTAGAAATTAATTATTTCAAAGACTAAAGAATATATCCGGATCTAAATTAAGATGGAGCTCCCCAACCACATGACTGCAAACACCATTGTGGCCGCTACTGTGATGACGATAAAAATGTAGAGATTTTCTATTAAAAAAAATGCTGTTCAAAAAAATCCTTTTTTTTTTATAGTTCGCTGCATAAAAGTGAAAATGGTTTTCAAGACTGATTTTGCTCAAATCTAATTGCAATAAGAATTTGGTGGCTAAAGGGGCTATGTTACATTTTTTGAAAATACAATCTGAACCCAGGTAAGCAAATAAAACTTTGTTACACAACCAATTCCCTTCAATAGAGAGAAGCATGCAGTTCCTTTCTCGAAAATAGCAGCACATAGACATAATAGTGTTCAGCTCCACATACTGCGATGAATAATGGTTTTAGAAAGTGAATACAACAAATATAAACCAGAGATTGAAACTAATAGATGCACACGTGGACGGCTGTTAACGAGCAGAAATATCACCATGCCTAATAATTACGGAGCAATTTCCAATAAAATGAAGTGGTAAAATCGCAGTGACTTTAATATATTTATATTTTTGTATAGTCTAGATTTTGTGTAAATTTAATAATTATTTGTTTTGCTCAGGAATATTAGCAAAAATAAATAAATAAATAAATAAAATACCGTGCTAAGTTTTTTGTCCAATTATTAATACAACGTGATAAAACTGACGTCTGTCCTCCGATCAATATTGTAAAACATGATCTCAGGCTCAAAAAGGTTAAGGGCTTCTGACTTCAGCAATTATGTTTAAATTGTTACATAACTTCATACACACCACGCGTTATATCGCTCTTAGTCGAAGGCATCAAAAAAGTGCGTCAGAAAAATTAATCATGTGTACTCAGGGAGGGTACATAGCTTTAGGTACGCCCCTCTTGGAGGATTTCTATGCTACCACACTCCTATTTTAGGCTTATCCAAAAAATAGTTATAATAGAAACAGTAATAGTATGATGATATATTTGTGAGATATTTGCAATCATCAATTTTATTTTAAGATAACAAGAATCGTAATTTCGATGAAAAGGTAGATAGCTTCAGCTTGGTATTCTTCCACAATTGTGCCCTTTTTTTGTCATTTTTCTTTTTTTCCTAATTTTTTATATTTTCTTCTTTTTTTTATTGGAGTTGAAATACGGTTTACAACAAGCGAGAAAAGCTCATGGAAAAAGTCAAGTGACCTAAAGACGGGCAGAAAATTAATCGCTTTTGCCCCTTTTTTGTATTTTTTTAAATAGCTATTTCTATACTTCATTTTTTACCGATATTTTCCAGCTTTTCTCTTTTCCTATTCCACTTATATCGGCATCTGATGAAATGAGCGATTTTTTTTCTATCTTAACAGGATTTGGTAAATTTCCTTTCGTCAAAATATAAACGAAGTTTGAAATATTTTATTTTAAAACAAATCTTTTAATTTTTCCTATGTGTGAAATTGTGAAAGCAAAATAGTACTTAAAACATTGCTCCTTACAGGAAAGCAAAAAAAAAAAATAATAAATAAATAAAATAAAATAGAATTTTAATACTTTTCAACTAAAAATCTTGATAAAAATCATCTTATCACACCGTAATATGTTAGTAGAAAAAAAGTATTTTTTCCTATTGACTTCAGCATAAATGATTTAATGTATTCATACACATCTAAAGTTCTATTATGATGTTATTTTTGTAAAATATTGAGGTTTGTTTAACTTTCGGGAAATGTGAGTGAAAATGTTCACGGATGGTTTAATTTACCACATTACGGGCCACCTTTGTTTGAAGTTTATAGAAACTTAAAAGGAAATTACTCATTTATTTTAAAATTTATGAATACATGACAGGTACAATAAAACACACTTTAGCTGATGCTAACGGTAAAATTCCAATAATTTGAAAGAAACGACATAATAAAACATACTTTAGCTGATGCTAACGGTAAAATACCAATAATTTGAAAGAAATAACATATTTGAATAGCAAAACTTCATACTGCTATGTTTTTATTTGACCGGTTTGTACTAATCAGAAAAAGGCAATCAACACAGGGAACTTAAAACCTTCCTCATAATGCAAGAAAAGACAAAAGTTTTACATAAAATGTGAAAAACTTGCACTGAAAACGTTGCTAACTTTTTTCGTGCACACCCGAAAGCAAATTTCTTCAATGTATCGATGCACAGATTTCTGTGCATCTAACACGAGAATTTGCATCAATGTGTACAAACATACATATATTTGGAGACTTTTATCTCACCAAATTTTGATAAATTTTCAGCAGTTACTTTTTGTTTTCAAAGGACACATTTCTTCTAGATAGTTCGCTACTATGCTAGCATAAAACTAAATTTTTAATAATGCAATAAATGCTCATTTCAGAGTTTACCAACACCACGCAATAAGATTAAACTGCAAAAAAAAAAAAAAACTTCTCTTGCTTTCGCAATCGTCAATATATTTATCCGTGCGTTTTTCATCTTTCTGAAACTGCAAATTATAATAGAAAAGAACATAACATTGTTTTCTAAATCAAGAACTGCGATCAATGTGCGTGATCAAACAGAAGTTCTTATCTACTCCGATCCCTTATAGTGGATTCGAAATCCTTTTATCCTTAATCTTATCATTTTATCCGTGAAACATGCTTTCTGCATCGATCACGATTAAGGCAATTGCTCCCTAAAGTTTTGATACAGAGAACTTGATTTCTAGTTTCTTGTAAAAGAACAGGTCTACTAAGAAGATCGATACAAATAAACGACAATAAATGGAAGAATTCTCCATTGCAGAAAAACATTTTACTTTAAGTTTGTTTATCTTCACTTTATTCTAGCTCCTCTTTCATGTTTTGGTTTGACTACTTGAGATGTTTCAGAATTTGGGTGTAAAATGTTCTTTATGTAAAAGGATTACAAAAAGAGAGAGAAAGAAACGATTTCATTTTTATTGGCTTAAGAATGCCAAGCACTTACATATAGACACAGGCAAATATAAGGGAGGAAAGGTAAAAATTTGTTTCAATTTAAAATCATGAACATTTAAATTCTACTTTCAGTACAAAACGTAAATTTTATTAAATAATTAAAAAGAAAAACATCTAAAACCAATTATTTTTGTCTTAAGAAATGGTAAGAGTTAAATTTGAATTTTTTTTCCACATTAATTTCAAATAAGATATATGGCTAAAATTAAAACTACTGAACTACAAGGAAGTATTTGGATTTTTTTGTTAAAAATGTATGTACTATGTTATTGAAAATAATTGACAGTAAGACAGTTAACAACGATACAGTCGAGTCTGCTTAGTAGAATAGCGATTTTGCCACGAAAAAATATTCTAATAAGCGGGATATTCCATTATCCATATATCAAAATAATGCATTACAATGGTTTGGTGCATTGAAAATACATTATATTAAGCGGGATATTCTTTTAACCGATATTCTAATAAGCGGGCTCGACTGTATTTGTAATTGGCTTCTTCAGGATGATAAAATTGAAAACAAAAGCCATTAAATTAAAAGTTATCAAAAACATAAAATTTTCTTTCTGCTCTAGTTAGTTAATCATAACGAATTTTTTAAGATTTAATCAAAATACTGTCAGTAAAAAAAAAAAAAAAAATTATTCCAAACTGTTTTCAAACATTACCAACTAAATTTTAGGTTTAACATCTTCTTCCAATATTTTCATTCATTATTCCATTTTTATAAAAAGAAAAAACAAACGATTTTGTAAAGTTTGTACCATATTTATACTTGTTTTTTGTTATTAAGGTAATAATCACAGTAAAATCCACAATAAAGTGAATCAATAAACTCGTGTCTTTTAACTATAACAAGAACAATGTTGTGTGTTTTCGAATAAGGATGTTAGTTGTTTACGTATCTGATGAATTATCTTTGGTTTATTTATAGCTGCATCATTTACTTGATTAAGTTTGCCTTTTAAATCAACATTAATGTTTTTAGATATTTCTCAGAAACTTGAGCAAACTAACTTTCGTAGATAAATTTTGTTGTTCTAAGGAATTTTATTCACTTGAAAGGCTTTTGAGAGTCAAGAAAATTTTTTAAAGCGCCTGGATTTATTTTGAGACACAGAAATGAAGTTGAATTATTATTTTCTAAAGGATTTTGTAAAAAAAGAAAAAAAAATAGAGAAAATTTCATAGAACTGTTTTGAAGTTCAGAACTCCTTGTGTAATTCCAAAGCAAGTGCCAAGAACTTTCATTGCATGTTTTATCTTTAACAATGTTAGATTCCTCAAAGTTTATTACCAATGAATGGTCTACGTATAAGCCGCAAACGTTCAAAAACAAGTTGTTGTCTGGCAAAATGAACCTAATTTCTAATTTTATCTAAAGTTGAAACATATATTATAGCCTATGTATTAACTATTCTAGACACAAATTTGCAGAAGGAATAACAAAACTCAGCAAATTAAAGCATGTAGTCTAAAAATTTATTGAAATGATAAAATTAAATGAAAAAATAGTCATTAAATCTATAGCTCTTTATAAGAAGCATAACTCAAAGAAATACCAAACAGTATGTTTGTATACCGAGAATGGTAATTTAAATGTACTTAGAGATCTTTAATGTAATTTTAGGATAACTTCAGATAAAAAAAGGAAAACATAATTAAAAAGGCGTTGGAAATAATGCGAAGAGTTTCTACAACATTATATATAATTTTTCATATTGAAGAAAAGAGGGTAAGAGTACGTACCAATTGTTTTTTTTATTTTTAAATTGTAAAGTATGTAAGATAAATATTTTTCAATGATACGCTATGTTCATTATTTTTCTATGAATCAATAAATGGAGAGTACACATTTTTGTCTTTTAGAATTCAATAAGAAAAATATAACTGAAAAATCGGTCGCTTGCTCTATGCCTACCACCAGCATGAAAACGTGCAGGTAGTGTGGTTCCCAGCAATATTCGCATACATTAGGTTGTCTGCCGTTGTAACTATTACAGTCCGTGCGTCAGTATATAAGCACAATTCACACTGAATTCATTTTTATGATAAAACTTTAGATATGTAGATATTTATGCTATGAGTTACAACCCATAAGCCAGGGCCAAGGCAGAACTGAAGCAAATACACCCACAGCTCGATCATGACATCCTTCGACCGTGGTTTCGTCCTTATTTTGGACTCCTCAGTCAGAAATAGCCAATAATCGATCCAATAAGACAATCAAACAATTATTTTTATTGAAGTCTTTAGGATTTTTCCTTCAACAACCTACAATTCTATGTGTCAATAATTTTAACAAATCCTATTTAAAAATTTGCTCTAGCCACTCTACTTTCATTAAACTATTATCTATAATAATAAAAGCAAGTGTAATGTGTCTGTCTGTCCATTTGTCTGACCGAGCTCTCCAGCCAAATCTATCGCACGCAGGGACCTGGAATTTTTTACACGGAAGCACAAAGGGGCTGGCCACCAGATCTCGAAGCCCGATTTTCTATTTTTGAATTAGAAAAATTTTTAAAAATTATTTATAAAACTTCTTCTCGAGATCGCTGCTCGCCAATACAATATGTGTTATCGTAAATCCTTACTTCAACGAGCGACCCGATGGTCAAGTGGTTCTGCGCGTCAGGTTGAAGTTCCTGATGGAATGAGATCGAATCCAGGCCCGCAAGGATTTTTTCGAACAGCTGCATGGTTTTTTTTTTTTGAATGATTTTAATGATTGTAATGTCCTTATGCAGGTACATCCCCTCATGGGGATCTACCCCATATTTTTTTATAGTACAATATGACAGTTTTGGTCGGATCTTTGTTAAAATTGGCAATGGGGTCCTTCGATGCTGTAGAATTTTCTTATGGACGTTTGCGCCATTTTTGGGGGCTTTGAATCGATTGTGGCAATAAATGGTTTTTGATTTGCGGTACTTATATTATTTTTTTCAAAAATTATATACACTATCAATTATATTATGTTATTTTTTGTACCTTTATAAAATTCTGTATTTTATACCTTGCATTTACGTCAAATTCAAGGTAAAATTAAAAGTCAAAAATTCTGAAGAAGTTAAATAAATGTTAAAAATTAAAGTAACTATTTTTTGTGATTTTCATATTGGTTGTGAGCAAAAAACATCATTACAAACAAATAAAACGTATCAAACACCATGAGTGTTGAGTTATTAGGCAAAATCTGCTGTGTAATGTTTTTTTTTCACTGCGAGAGGGGGGGGGGTATGAAGGACCATTAAAGTGACACAAATTTTTCAAAAATAAAGGTTGGATCTCCAATTATCATGCTTCGAAATTTGAACCCGCCCCGGCTGTGCAACGGTACGCGATTAGTCATTCAAAAATTAATGAAAAACGTGATCGAAGCCAGGGTTTTAACTGGCAAGTTCAGAGGTGAAAATATACTCATACCACGGATTCCTATTATACCTACAGATGTGCCAATTCAATTCAAACGTATTCAGTTTCCGAGTAGATTGGCATTTGCAATGACTATCAACAAATCCCAAGGTCAAACGATGTCTGTTTGTGGCTTAGATTTGAGAACACCATGTTTTTCACACGGACAATTATACGTGGCATGCTCTCGAGTGGGTAAACCATCCAGTTTGTTTGTGTTAGCTAAAGATGGACTAACAAAAAATATTGTTCACGCTATAGCATTAAGAAATTGATATTGTTTAATAGTGTTACTGTCGTAATTGTTTAATGATATATAATTTTAAGGAATAAATTATAATAACTTAAAAATAATGTTTGCCTTTTGTTATTTTTATATTCCGTCATCGTTCACAGCGCTCCATGCTTATTTCACGCATATACAACATTCTTACATACATACACTATACACATTCTACCATACATA
The DNA here is from genome assembly GCA_038373865.1 of Uloborus plumipes. Classification (NCBI taxonomy): domain Eukaryota; kingdom Metazoa; phylum Arthropoda; class Arachnida; order Araneae; family Uloboridae; genus Uloborus; species Uloborus plumipes. The sequence goes on from JAXGGA010000027.1 coordinate 66,172, forward strand.
CATACTTACAATAAGTAAGCTATTTTTTGTCTACACTAGAAATTGCTACTATTGTGATTTGTTGCTATACACACTACTATTCCTGCGCTATTCACTTATCTGCATTTTCTAAATGCACGGGCAACGCCAGGCGGGTACAGCTAGTTATTTTATAATTATAGGTTTTAGGTTTACATCTAGAAATTTCATTTACAGATTTAGAAAAAAAATATATCTTGATACTCACTTTCATCTTTAAATTCATATTGTCCGAAGAAGCCCTTGTGGTGAATAATGTGGTTGGAACGGAATATTATTTCAGCCTTTGGATGCATGGATAGCAAAGGAGTGTCTATTTTCGACCCGCAATAACGGCCCACCAACTCCTTTACATTAGCTGCTGTGATCGTCGATATATCCACGTAATCTGTTAAGCACCTGTGAGAACAAATAACTGTTATTGATCCATTAGAAATAGACAAATGAGTTCATATTTCACGCGAATGACCACTCTTCCCTCCTGCCTTTACGATCGAGCAGTATATTCTAATTTGTGAGAGCAATACGAAACTGCTTCCTTTGCAGTGACAGGATTTAGATTCAGTAACCTTTTATTGTATCGTGCAACTCTCAAAGAGCAATCGTTTTCTCTGTCTGCATTAAGTAATTGCTTTTTTGGCAGTCGATGCGTTTTTTGTATTTGTACTCTCTTAAAACTGTTTTCTGAAAGAAAATATGAGAAGAATGCCCGAGTGTTTATTTACGCTTGATTTTACGTTTTTTAAATGCAAAGTGTCGTGTTGTATTCATATTTTATGATATGGTATTAAGTAGTAGAATACTAATGGTTCATACGTTTAAGATTCATCACAATTGTTATTTATTGTCTCGCCCTTCATGGTTTATCATGATTTTAATGCTAAAAGAGTTTATTTTATTACAATGTATAGTTTAAAGATTAATGAAAAAATAAAACTGAATTACACAGAAAGTGGACGAGTCAAAGGTTGGCTCCTATCGTATACCACCACGGAAAAGTAGAAGTATTATTACGATTTTTTCTAAGTCATAAACGGCGATACTGAATTATAAAAAATTTATCAGCAGTACAATTAATTAGTTTTAAGGGATTACCTTTATCAGTGGCTATAGTATGCTGTGATTTTGCTTTTGAGGAATGATAGCTCTAACTTCTAGGTAAGAATAAATTAGGTAAGTAAGAACCTTTTACCAGTAGCTACAGTAAACAGTGATTTTACTTTCGAGAATTAATAATTGAAGAGGCAAGTGTATAAAGGTGATATGTGACAATTTTTTAAATTTCTAGAAAAAGTTTTTTTTTAAATATTGTGTTACTTTTTTAATGGATTGTTCTCAACGGGTAAAACGGGATCATATTCTTTTAACACATTGAGAGATTCTATTAATTGGAAAGTGAAAAACACAAAATTTTTTTGAAAAGCTTTTGCTAGAAATTAAAAAAAAATGTATCACATATCACCTTTATCCATTTGCCCCTTCAATTCTGATTTCTAGGTAAGAGAATGTGTTTTAATTTACACGTGTTTAAACTCTTAGAATTTAAAGTTTACACACAATTTTTTGCAATATTATTTCTTTTTCTTCAACCACAGTCACTTCAATTGACTTTAACCTTAATCAATTTAACTTGTCCCCAGGGGAGCTCATTAAGAAAAAAAAATCTATGAACAAATACAGTGAATTAATTTTCGGTGCTTCACTGCACTGCATTATACATTTTTTCAATATTATAGATTATTATAATACCATTAAAGAGAAAGAGAGAAAACAAATAAGCTGTAATGATGCCAGATTGAAAAAAAAATAATTCTTTTTTTTTTCGTTGTAACTTTCTTGTAATTGAATTTTTCTTTTAATTGAACATTGTAATATTCTCGTGGGATTATATCATCATAGGCGTAAGATCATTCAAATTTGAAATTGCCACTTTTCAAGCAAAAAAAAAGTGTTATAAATGAATAAAGTAAAATAAATAAATAAAAAAGCCCCTTTAAGGGAACCAAATATTTTTCTTTAAAGGAAAAGAACTGATGCAAATCCCATAAAAATAGAGCTATAGAGGAAAGAAAACTCTTTTATAGCTTGTGCGCATCGATTTTTGTACAATTACTTTTCAAATCACGTTCTTGAGTATTATTAGGAAACTTGGTTTTCGGTGATTAACAATTTAGTGAAGAGAATCAGGCATGCGGTTTACTGTATTTTTTGTGTTCAAATTAAGGAATTTAAAAGCCGAAATCTATAGTATAATTAAAAGAAAAAAGCCATTTTTTTTAAACTGCAGTGTAATTTTCAAACAGCTTGTTCAACAGAAAGTACGTGATTTCATTATTGATTCTCAATACAAATTTAGTAGGGAATCACAGCAAAAAAATAAAATTGGGAAAAATCAATGGATTATGCATTATGATGGAGCTCTTGACTAAGTGATTATAAGTTTGCGTCATTAAAGTTGTAAAGTGAAAACTTGTAAATGACTTTGTTTTCTTTTCCTCTTGACCAAAGCAGGATATCGCCGTGCAATTGAAAAGGAAAAAAATCCATATTTTTACAAAAATGCCCACTAATGTGATGCTTCGTTAGGTAAAATAAAGAAAACGTAACTTAAATGTATTAAACTACGGTAACAGTCAGTTATTGTAGTTACTGCTAGAATAACAGCCAACTACGCTCCAACTCAGATATATGCTGTTCGCTTCTTTTGTATTATTCACAAATATAATACTTTGACCTCTATATTATTTTAAAAGTACCATTATCATAATAGTATTGCTAAAGTAGTATTGATCAAAGAATTTTTTACTCGAAACTGGCAGTGGTTGAAACGGAGTAAAAAGAAAAAATTCACGAACTCAAGTAAATATGTGTGCACTTTGAAATATCATTATTAAAGAAAGAAATGTTTTAAAAGCTAATGTAAATGCTTTCAAACATGTAAATGGTGAGCTGTTTAAATTACTGGATGTAATTTTTTTAAAAAATAAATCGGATTTTTTAAATTTTTGTAAAAAGAATATGGAAATTTTTTGGTTTTAATTAATTTGCATTAACAAATATAACTAAGCTTGCAACTGATGTCAGTCAAAATCACAAATCAGTATAATAGTATTAAACGTCATCAAAATATTCCAGAATATGCTGTAAAACCAATTTAAATAAAAATGTATACAATTCAAATCAAGTTTAACATAGACGACATAATAGTGCGCTATAAATAGCAGAAAATAGAGGGAATAAATATATTGGGTAGCGCTGTATGAAATTAAAATTAAACTAAGGAAAAAAAGGTTTTTATTTTTTTGAACTTAATACTATTTTCTGAAAAAAAAAAAAAATACAAAAAAAAACCCTACTCTCGATGCATGGATACGGTAGATCAAAATCAGACATCTACATTTTCTTCGCCATTTTTATTGTAAAATTATGTAAAACCTATATGTGTAACTTTGCAAAGAGAAAATTTTTCTAACTCCAATCTTTACATTTAATGAATAATTTTAATTCCTTAAAATATATATGTACATGTTTTAAGCAAGAATTAATGCTTGAAGCAATAGTATAGTTTTCAGCTTCTTTTTTAAAATTTGAACAAATGTGCACACACTATAGTTACAAGTCTAATCTGAAAGTACTTTTCTTCACACCCACATTTCAGTCTTAAGATTTCTTTGTTTTGTCAAAAAAAAAATCTGAATACAGCGGTTACGTTATTAATTAAAACAAAAACAAAGGGGGGGGGGAGTTATTTGTAAGTGTCCATTGAATACAGATAAAAATTAGAATTGTCAGGTTTTTGCGTAATTAGTGATAATATGAATAGAAAAAATGGTTAAGTGAGAATAGAAACCTAGGGACGAAATCAATAAAAGGCAGAAAAGTTGTAATGGCTAGTAAAAATGCAGAACTAGTAAAATATAGGGTTTTTAAGAGAATTTATTCGGTTTACGTAAAAGAAAAAACAATTTTAATCAATGGTTAGAAAAATCCTTTGATTAAAATCACCAATTAAAATTTGAATCATTGACACCCTATTAAATGTTGACACTGAAAACCGCTTTTGCATTTCAAAGCTGCATTATATTTAGCAGCACACGTTACTTTCATAATGTACCAAGAATTTTCACCAGTTTTCATTTATTTATAAAATTATTACATATATTACCCTCGCCTCAATATATTTTGTATTACAATCACAAAGTTTCTATTTAATCTAAAATGGATATCGTATATGGATGCGTTTGTCATAAAGATGATCTGAAAAGCTATTCTCATGAATTTAGAAGCAAGTATAATGTAAAACATGATTTAGAAATGCTGGAATAAACTTGAAGAAAAACGAAAGGAAAAAGCCGTTCCCAAAAGTAATTTCTTGGTTAAAGCCTTGAGGCGAGAAAGCGTATGCATTTATTGTAAGTCATTAAATTGTGATTTTCACAATAGCAAGCAGCGTCTCGTCTTAAATGTATGCCATTATAAGAATATGTAAGTCAGAAAATTATCCAGAGAAAATCAAATTTATCACTGCACTTTTCATAAGGATAAATATTCCTTATTGGTATCATAACAACTTGAAAGTTAGTGCATTTTAACATCACTCAAAAGTATTCAATTCAACTTAATCAGCTATATGTGTGACTGTTATTAACCCAGGGCTCGTTTCTGATTAATTTCTTTTGAATAAAAAGCTACCTTTTATCTCAGTTTATTTAATGGGTTTCTGTCGCTGCGAATTATTATCAAATAAGATTCCATTGATTTGAATAGTTACGCTTATTATACAGAATTTTACAATCCATTAATTACGTAACTTATTGATGCGTAAAAAGTACTAAAAAAACTGCAACTAAAACTTCGTCAAAAGTCTAAAATATAAATTCTCAAACTTCACTTATTTAAGTTGCACAATAACCAACCAGAAAATTCGAAAAAGGCTTCACAAGGATGCTCCACCTCTTATAAACTCATTTTTATCTGTTTTCTTGTTCCCTGAAATACGTACCGGCAATTCTAATTTATACGCAATTTTATCCTCTTTATTCTGCTTTTATATGTATTAATTGATTTTTGAAAAAATCGTAATCAGTTCATTTGGGAGCATAAAATGTGTAATATAATGAAAGGATAAACAAGTACCGTAAAATGAGGCGAATCGGTATACTTTCCAGCTTTAATTGTAAAAAAAGTACCGTAAAATGGGGTGTATAGGAACAGCGGGGTCAATCGGAACAAAACTTCCCGACCGTACAAAGAAATTCTTCATAAATATACTATTAGGTATTTTTCGCCATTAATTTTTTTTTCTAGAAAGGTAAGATCATAGGAAGTAGGAAAAAATTACTTTTGTCAATGTGGCAACGCTACTGGCTTCTAAGGAGGGCTGCACGTGGAATGCTAGAAAACATCACATTTTCATAGACTGCAAAACTTCATATGCAAGAACAAACCTTCTTATATTTTAAACCTAAGAGTGGTATGTTTCAATTATACATGTATCTGAACAACAGAATACCATAATAGAATTTACATTTTTTATAAATTGTGTCATAAAAATTAAGAATTCTGAAAAATGTCACAGGAAAAAAATTTGCGGGGGGAATCGGAACACTTAGTTCTGTTGTTCCAATTCAAACTTATTTGAAGGAAACTGTTTGAAAAATCAAGATTCTAACCCCAATTCTTCTAATCAAGACGAGGACAATAATTTATTACTGTTTATCCCTTCTCGTGAGCAACTAGATCTTAGAATGACAGAAAGTTGCAGATTTCAAAAGATTTTTTCTCCAGGAGACTTCTTTTTACTTAAAATACGAGGGGGAAAGTCATATAGACTTTATATAGCAAAAGGCCAGCACACAGACAGTGATGAATAAGCGAAAAAATCTTTCAGGACAATCCCCGAAACCCAGAGATTTCCAGAAACTAAAGAAAAGGCAGAGTTTACCCCAGAAGATGCTATGAAAAAACTTAAGCCAAGTCACAATTGCTAGTTTTAAGGACAAGTACATATTTGTCGAAGACATGAGTGACTTCCATACATCTTAAATCTTTGTATTTCAATTCAAAAGCATTTCTTAAAATTACTTTTCATTTTTCATAAGTTCAAAATTATTTTGAATTTTGACAAATTATAAACGTTTACTGGTATTGAAATTATACTTTTATTTGACAGTAATTATCTGTTCTTAATCTTCCCAATCAATATTACTCATGTTTGTGAGACCTGTTACAGGTTAAATGGAAAAAAATAAAATTTTAACACGTGTTCCGATTGACCCCTATCAACGGGGTGATTCGGAACACCCATAATTTCCTATATATTTTAATAATAACTGTTCAAAATGTTTTGTCTTTGCTTGGAATATCAAAAGTAAAGCAAGACCGAAGTTTTTACCCAGAAAATCAAATTAAAAAAAATCTTTTAACTGCTTTTTTTACAATCAAAGCTTAAAAGTGTTCCGATTCACCCCATTTTACGGTAGTTAAAAGATTTTTTTTTTAGTTTGATTTTTTGGGAAAAAACTTCGGTCTTGCTTTGCTTTTGATATTCCAAGCAAAGACAAAATATTTTGAACAGTTATTATTTATATATATAGGAATTTAGAGGTCTTCCGTATCACCCCGCTGATAGGGGTCAATCGGAACACATGTTAAAATTTTTATTTTTTTTCTTATTAACGTGTAATAGGTCTCACAAACATGAGTAATATTGATGGGGGAGAATAAGAATAGATAGTTTCTGTAAAATATAAAGTTTATTTTCTATGCCAGTAAACGTTTATGATTTGTACAAATTAAAAATAATTTTGAACTTATAAAAATTTCAAATTTAAAAAAATGCTTTTGAATTGAAATACAAAGGTTTAACATAAAATGAAGTCACTCATGTCTTCCACAAATATGTACTTGTCCTTAAAACTAGCAGTTGTGGTTTGGCTTAAGTTTTTTCATAACATCTTCTGGGATGAGCGCTGCCTTTTCTTTAGTTTCTTAAAATCCCTGGGTTTCGGGTACTGTCCTGTAATATTTTCCCACTTATTCATCACTATCTGCTGGATTTTTGCTACAAAAATCACCCCATGCATTTTAAGTAAAAAGAAGTTTCCTGGAGCAAAAATATTTTTAAATCTGCAACTGTCTGTCATTCTAAAAACTAGTTGCTCACGAGAAGAGATTAACAGTAATAAAACCTTGTCCTTGTCTTGACTAAAAGAATTGGGGTTAGAATCTTGATTTTTTTTTCAAGCAGTTTCCTTTAAATAAGCTTGAATTAGAACAACAGAACAAAGTGTTCCGATTCACCCGCAAATCCCTATTCCTGTGACATTCTGAAGAATTTTTCATTTTTATGCCACAATTACAATATGTTGTCTCTTCTAATGTGGCACTCTGTTGCTCAGATATATGCATAATTAAAAAATACAATTCTTAGACTTGAGATATAAAGGTGTCTGTGCTTACATATAGAGTTTTGAAAGCCATGAAAACTTGATGTTTTTTAGCTTCCCGCTTGCACCCTTGCACAGAAGCCAATAGTGTTGCCAGAATGACAAAAATATGTTTTCCCACTTCTTATAATGTTACCTTTCTAAAAGAAAATTTAAGTGCCAAAAATACCCGACGGTATATATATGAAGAATTTCTTTGAATGATCAGGAAGTTTGGTTCCGAATCACCCCGCTGTTCCTATACACCTCATTTTACGGTGCTAAGATTAAATTAAAAATTTAATCAACCCCTGACCCTGATTGCCGGTGTCATATTAAAACGAACTTCTCGGGCCATAAAGCATTTTACATCTAAATATATATTATTGTTTTCGAGAGCATATGATGAACGGGAAAGAAAATATAATCCTTACTAGTAAAATTTGCTAGTCGCAAAAGCAAAATAAAGAAGGAAAAATGAAAATTGCGAAACAAAAATCAATTTCATGTATTTAAATTGTTAAAAAATAGACACTGGTACAGGGACGTCATTTCAGGTTTTTCCAGGGGGGGGGGCAAAGGGTCCAAACTCAATGCAATTTCATCGGAAAATATCAAAAGCCACACCCACTTATATGTAAATACATTGATTTCTCAAAGTCAGGGGGGGGGGAATTGACCCCCCCCTAAATGACGGGTATGCACTGGTAACAGATAAACATTTTAAATCATTAAGGTTTCATTCCTCGTCGGCCAACAATGACATCGGTTTCCAATTATGTAGGCTTAAGCCTTAGCCGCATTTGCTAAAAAACGTTATAATTCCAGTTCTATTTTACATGAAAGTTCCAAACACATCTTATCAGATGTGATTTTTAAAAAATTTCTTCTGGTACTATTGTTTTAAATTCATATTCTCTCTCGTAATACTATTAGTACAGATTTTGAATACAAAACAAAGAGTGAAAATACGTTAAATTAAAAATTACGCTTGTAATAGGTCTTGTTTTCTTCATGTAAAAACCTCTGTATATTTTAGTGACATTGGCAATCTGAGGCCCGGTATTTGTCGGTTACTATACAGCTTATCTCTATTTAAACCGCAAGACTTCATTTTTCACAATCATTCGTCCTAGATGCATACTTACAATTGCAAAAAGGGTAAAATGAAGTGCAGAGTAAAGATATGGTGGAAGGAATACCAGATATCTTGTCGACTTTGTTTATTGGAACACAAATATAAATTAAACCAAAACTAAATAAATTAAATCGTTCCAGCCCGGAACTTAAGCACGATACACAATCATCTGCCACAAACTCCAACATACCGATCCACAAAAAACATCAACTGGGTTTTTTTTTATCGCTGCTAGATTTGCATAGTCCCTCAGCGTTTCACTCGTTGCCACAAGGATATACAAAGTTTGAATCGATCAAGAAAAACAGTAAAAAAACACGAAATCCAATCTTATAGTAACCATTTATCGCCTAGTTATATTTAAGGAAATATTCTTCATTGAAAATAATTCCAAAACAAAGATTTGAAAGATTTATAATCAAAACACTTGTGCATATTCTAGTTAATTAGAAGTTAAGGGGCCGCGCAGAAAATAAGATTAGAACATTTCGCTCTATCTCAAACATGACTCGTTGGCCAAGTAAAAAAACCAAATATTCATATTTTTCATTGATATTGAAGAATAAGTGCAAATGTTATGCTTTGATATGTAAAAACATAGTACAAAAGTTTATACATATTGAAAACGCACACTTTAAAACACATATAATTTCAAACCCTTCTTTGACATTATACTTCCGCCAAAGAGGTGTTATTGACTACGAGCTTAAAGTGAGCCACCAAACGTTGCCTTTCATATCTCAGTAAATAATGGTCGGACTAATGTCAAATTTTTGATTTCCTTAAGTATAAGTTACAGGACCTAGGGTTCACAGAAAAAGTTATATTTTGCATTTGTTCCGTTTTTTTACGCTTCAAACCTTTTGTATCTTATTTCTGCATCTTATTTTGAGCACTTTTTCAGTTGAAAGTATGCATCTAAGATTGACAGTTGTGAAAATAGAGGTCATGCAGGTTAAACGGGGGCACGCAGTATAAATAAATTTTTATATGTATCATTGTTGTTAATGATCATTGTCATTTTCATTTTTTACAAGTTTGTTTTTCTCATTATGAGTAAGAATCGTTTATTTTGACCTCAAGTTAAAAAAAAAAAAAACTTTTGCTAAAAAAGAAAAGTTTCCTCATTTGAATCGTTCAAAGGAACAATACTATATTATAAATAACAGTCTAAAACTAAATTCTAAAATTATTTTATGTGAAAGAACATTATTTAATATTAAATACTTTTAGTAGCAAAATTGATATCGCAGCTGAAAATATACTGGGACTCAAATTTGCATTTAGTTACGTCAAACTAAAACGTATTCATCGTTCGTAAACAAGATTACAAATGTTTCTTAGACTCTATTTTTTTTTAGTTATTTGCTTATGTATTATTTTTTAACTTCTAATGTTTCTTTCTAAACGTTTTTTTTTCACGAGAGAAATTTTAAAGATCAAACACAGATTTTATATGAATTGTTTATGCCTAATTTACAACATTTTTTCTAAAGACGAATTTCAGAAAACTTTCATGAATATTAATGCATTGTTGCGTCGAGAAATTTACATCTAATTACAGGCACAAAATTTATGTAAAGTTTTTATTTTACGTAATCAACGAAGAAATAGTAATTATTGACTTTTGAAATAAGGATTATGTTATACAATTTAGACGCTGTAAATAAATTCATTCTTTTTTCATACGTATGGCATTTTTAAGTTTATTTTATGCTTCGATAATATTTTTGTAAGAGTATTTTACCCCTCAAATCACTACAAATTTAAATTTCTTAATCTCAGAATTATCAATATATAAAAATAATAATACATAATTAACAAAGTTGTGATATAGTAAAAAAAGGTAAAAAAATGGTATAATAGAAGTGGGGGAAAATTTGTGTATGATCATACATTTGGTTTTAGATTAGTCTGTAAAAAAATTCTGCGAAAGCAATATTCCTCATGTTATTGCAACATTTAATGTCTTGAATGATTTTTTTCTGAGATTTTTAGTGTTGGAAAAGTATTTGCGTTTTGACACACATCATAAGGCATTTTCGTGTCTGAAGCTCCTTTTGATTTTTGCAAATGCTAATTCCGTGAGCAAATAATGGTTGCAAAAGGAGAGGGGGAGGGGGTGGGAGATATTGGGTGAAGTTTTAATGTTTTATAAGTGTATGATGAAGGTCAAAATTTGCATCAACTTTTATGAGCTCATTTTCGTAAGACGCCGAAAAAGCTTTTGATTGATTGCGCGGTTACATTATGCTAAAACTTTCAAGAGTTCGTCGTGGTATTTGTAGTTCCTGAATTTCTATGGGGATTTTAGTTTCAACTGCCCACTAATGGGGACCTGTCTGTCTGGGTGATCTTTAGCATATAGAAGAAAAAATTATTGTATACTTTTTTACTTCTTGCACCCTATTTCTGTTCCGATTAGGTCTATAAGTAACTTAAAAAAAAAATTATAATAACACTTGCCGCAAAGGGGTGAATAATGATATAAAATAGCTAAATTTTTCAATCTTTACAATAACCAGTTCTTATTTCTATACTGCAGTTCGTAAAAAAATGCAACCCCATGACGATAACATCCGAAAGAAATGAAATTTGTTGCAAATTTCAAATTATGGGATGGTTATGCAAAGTAGTAAAAATTCATAGCCACCGGATGAGTGGTGAGAGTAGCGCCCTCTGAACTGATACTGAAAACATGCAGCGCTGCACTTTACTTTACAGTTATTTTTCATAATATCTGTGATTATTAATGAGTAATTTTCCGAAAATCTGACATTTTCCAATCACAAATTCTATAAAAATAAAAGAAAAAATCTAAAAAAAATTGTACTTACTCTTTGTTAGAAACTTATTAAGAGGGGTTATAAAAGTTTCACCAGAAAAAATAAATGAAGGATTGTTTAAATTGGAATGGGATAGCATCGGAAAACGTATTTCTGACAAATTTAAAAAATAAAAAACCTTTTTAGGTAAAATAGTTTTAGTGTTATCTTTCGGAGACATGATATTGTTAAGATTTTGGAGAATCATCCTAATATTACAGATATTATTAATAATTAAAAATATTCATTAATTATATGCAAAGCATACAAATAAAATTATTTTTGCATTTAATAAAAACAGGTTTAGCAGAAGAATAAGTTTTCATAATAATGCTTAATTTTGAAAAAAAAAAATCTGAGCAATCTGTGAGAGAGATTTTCGTGAGTAGGCTAACTTTGAACCATAGCATCAAGTTTTTTTTTTTTTTGGCTTCTGAGGTTAGTTTTGAGCACTAAAACTTGATCTTAAGTAAATTTTATACACTTGTAAGCAGGGGGGCCTACAGGGGGGGGGGGGTTATGGCGCAAGATGCGCCATCACAATTTTGGGGGTGGGATTTTTTTAACTTATTTATTTATTTAAATTATTTATTAACTTATTTTTTTAATTTACATTTCTTTTATTTTTTTGTGTGTGTGCTTCGAATGTCTGGAAGGCAATAAAAGCAGCATTACAGTTTATTCTTTCAGTGTCTATTATTAAGTCATGATATTATATTTTTCAGTGGCGTAGTACAGAGTGTTTTAAATAAAATAGCAATAATTATAATAAAAAAATAAATATCTATTTAAAAAAATAAATAAATATTTAAAAAAATAAATAAGAGGGCTAAAAATAAAATAAAAAAGCACAAGAGGGTTGTCAAAATTTGGGGTGGGCACCCCTGATTGTAAGAACAATCAAAAAATAATAGATTGCAACAGTTTAATTTTCCGAATAGCTACTTTTCCTTGCAGATATACCTGGAACACATTTTTTATTTCGTCCGTGCATTGCTGCAGCTAGTAGATTGTTCCTCGCAAAACTGCTCCTAATATTCAAAATGCAGAACAGTTTTACAACTTCATTATATCACAAAACAGCAGAACGTTCAGACAAGATATTTCTCTAGTAACTGAATTAAAGAGAAGGCGAAAGAAATTTATTCCCGCTATTTACAAATAAAAGCTGCATTACAACGGGCAGTAGATATTCGCCATTTAAGTGTAGTAGATAAATACGACGTAGAAGTGAAAATGTTTTTGAATTCCCAAGAGTCCCTTATTTATGATTTTCAGAAAGGAGATTTTATTGAGCAAGTAGTTGAAGAATCAAATAAAGAGTTATTTCGCTTGGCCGAGTATTATGGAAAGAAAAGCCATCGTGCATTCGTACGTATTTTCCTCAAAAAAATAAGAACTACACCGAAGGCAGTTCAGAATTCCAAGTTTCAAATTTGAGGGGACATGATGAAAAAGGACCTTTCTGTAAATTTTTAGACCAAAAAAGATTTACTTATAGTTTACTAGCAGGTCAAAAACTTTAATATAATCGGCCAACTTTTCAAATTGCTCTAAAGCGGTGCTTGTTACGCTTTCGAAAAAGCTGCCATTTGTGAGTAACTTCTATTTTCAACTCATTGCACTTTATTTAGTAACTTTATAGGAGCCAAGGGCAATTAATTTTTATCAAGTTTAAAATATGGTCATTTTTGCTGCAATAAGTGCACTTGTTATTCTGTCAGTTATTAAAGGGCAAACTTTAATTATTTCTACTCAATGCATGAATAGTGATTCAAACTAACAATTTTTTATTGCTGCTTCTGTATCTTAAAACTAAACATCAGTTAAAAAATGAATTCATGCATAGTTCGCACACAGAACAATCTTTTTGTATTAAGAAACCCAAAACTTGTTTGACAAAAATATCATTCCGCCACAAATAAAAGAATAACATAAAAGTTAAGAAACAAAGCAAAATGGAAGTATTTTTCAGTTTTATTTTTCGTATTTAAGCTGTTGAGATTGAAATGCAAAGGAAAAATGTTCCTTTTTAGTGCAAAAAATTTACCTATAATCACTTAAGCATGTTTTTAACATAGTACTTCACACATGGAGTTTCCCAGCATCGGACAAATTGAGAAAAAAATTGAAATATGATCAGCAAAAGGGAATAGATGCAGCATTGTATTTTTTTTCTATTTAACTGAAATGTTTCCAAAAATCTCAGAGCCCTCATATTGTGGCATATTTCCAAACAGTTGCGGAACTTTTTCTTCATTTTCGAAATTGAGGAACTGAAATGCGTTAGTAGAAAGGGGTTTTTAAAATACTCAATGTTTTTGAACATAACATGTACCATAGCTGACAAATACAGTTATAAACACACATTTCTGATTTTAACCCATTTATGCTCAAGTTTTTTTAACAATTTTTTTCAATTTTTACCTGTTTAAAACTCTTACTTGGAATGCTTTACATGCATTTTAGGCTTAAAATAGTTCGCCGTTGCCATATTTATTAAGTTAGTTAACGTCCTGTTTATGGGATATTTTGCAGATATGTGAGCAAAATACGACTTCACTTGACTTTACTTTTGCAAAGTAACATTACAGAAGACATCTGTGATCAATTTTAAGCAAATCATTTTAAAATAGTTTAATTTTATGAAAAATAAGTTTGCAAAATAAAAATTACTTTCTGTGGCTACCCATGCTGGATCGTTGCTTGACTGATTTGTCTGAAAATAGCTGCCAATAAATAAAATATGTTGTCCAAATAGTGGCTCTAACTGGTTTTTTCAAGAAGAAGGACTATTTAACTTGTGAAAAACAGTTTTAGTAAAAGGATATACCCATTACAGGTTTTTGTATGCAGTAACTAACAAGCGCCCCGTTGTTAGGCTACTGGGCATAAATGGGTTAATATATATACTTATAAAAGGAGGTAATGGATTCAATGGAGACTCATAAAAATCTTCTTTAAACATTTCACATTATATTAGTAGTGAAATAAAATGTAATTAATGGACAAAATGGTTCAACTATAAGTAAAACATTTGTTTTACGGAAAAATAACAACGATGTATAATTAACAGCAGTTAACAGTTGATTATGACTAATTAAAGATAACTATGCTAGAGTCCAAGAAATATTATACTATTTATGGATGAAAAAAAGTTTCAAAATGTCTCTGAAAAATTTAAATGATGTTGAAAACTTAAAACTAATGCGAGCTAGAATATTTAAGATAATAAGCTCGTTCTTTTATATTAGCAGAAACCTAATTACTAGACTATGGGCTCGGTTCATATTTTCCAAAAGTTCTTCAATGCTGTAATTAGGTATTTGTTCCGTTCAATTATGTATTGTAAAATGAAGAGTAGCTCAGTATTTTGAGCTATTCTCAAACTTCAAAATCATCTCTTTTAATGCATTTCATTTTGCCTACCCGCTTCTGTTTTGCTTCGTTTTTGACTAATTATGTTTTATTAAAAGCTATTTTATCGTAAAATATTCTAGAAGGAAAATAAATCAAGTGTTTCTTGCTCACGAAATAAGGTTTCGTAAGGTTTTTTTTCCCCTTCTTTTCTCGAAAGAAGTGTATTGCTATTCAGTATCATCATTTAAAAATGACGTACAGAATGTGCAAAAGTGAGTTTCTTCTTTTAATTCTATAGTTCAAATAAAATTTCAGAGTGTTGTCTGCTTTCGTACTATATTTCATAATTTTAATATTGAAATTAATGAGAAACAGTTAATACTATATTTTGAACATAAAAAAGAGGGAAAGAAGTGAGCTACAGTTTATTAGGTGTAGGAAAATAAACAAAAGACATGAATTAGTTAATGGTATAAAATGAAAATCGCAGGTTATTGCTATGTAAATAATATTCTTATGAATAATCACATTAGCTTTCTTTTAAATGAGGGAGCAGCCACCTATTTTATAATCAGCACACACACTCGCATGCACGCTCGCACCCACTCAAACACGCACACACAAACACGTACAGTAAATGTTTTTGCAGGACGAGAAAAAACGTACAGAGATAAACCAAATTTTTATCAAATACCGTAAAATGGGGTTAATCGGAACACTTTTCAGCTTTGATTGTAAAAAAAGCAGTTAAAAGATTTTTTTTTAATTTTATTTTTTGGATAAAAACTTCGGTCTTGCTTTACTTTTGATATTCCAAGCAAAGACAAAAGATTTTGAACAATTACTATTAAAATATATAGGAAATTATGGGTGTTCCGGATCACCCCGCTGATAGGGGTCAATCGGAACACGTTAAAATTTTTATTATTTTCAATTTAACCTGTAGTAGGTCTCACAAACATGAGTATTATTGATGGGGGAGAATAAGAACAGATAATTACTGTCAAATAAATGTATAATTTCAGTACCAGTAAACGTTTATAATTTGTGAAAATTCAAAATAATTTTGAACTTATGAAAAATGAAAAGTAATTTTAAGAAATACTTTTGAATTGAAATACAAAGATTTAACATGAATGGAAGTCACTCATATCGTCCACAAATATGTACTTGTCCTTAAAACTTGCAATTGTGACTTGGCTTAAGTTTTTTCATAACATTTCCTGGGATGAACTCTACCTTTTCTTTAGTTTTTTGAAATTTCTGGGTTTCGGGGATTGTCCTGAAAGATTTTTTCGCTTATTCATCACTGTCTGTGTGCTGGACGTTTACTACATAAAGTCTATGTGACTTTCCCCTTTTATTTTAAGTAAAAAGAAGTCTCCTGGAGAAAAAATCTTTTGAAATCTGCAACTTTTGTCATTCTAAGATCTAGTTGCTCACGAGAAGGGATAAACAGTAATAAATCCTTGTCCTTGTCTTGATTAGAAGAATTAGGGTTAGAATCTTGATTTTTCAAGCAGTTTCCTTCAAATAAGTTTGAATTGGAACAACAAAACTAAGTGTTCCGATTCACCCCGCAAATTTTTTTCCTATGGCATTTTTCAGAATTCTTCACTTTTATGACACAATTTATAAAAAATGTAAATTCTAATGTGGTATTCTGTTGTTCAGATACATGTATAATTGAAACATACCACTCATAGTTTTTAAATATAAGAAGGTTTGTTCTTGCATATGAAGTTTTGCAGTCTATGAAAATGTGATGTTTTCTAGCATTCAACGTGCAGCCCTCTTTAGAAGCCAGTAGCGTTGCCAGATTGACAAAAGTAATTTTTTCCTACTTCCTATGATCTTACCTTTCTAAAAAAAAAAATTCATGGCGAAAAATACTCAATAGTATATTTATGAAGAATTTCTTTGTACGGTCGGGAAGTTTTGTTCCGATTGACCCCGCTGTTCCTATACACCCCATTTTAAGGTACTATAAATAACTTGAATGTTAGTAGATTCTCACTTAAAAAAAAAATTACAATATGTTTATTGCAGAAAAATAAAAGCCATACGATTTGACCAAATAGAAACTATAATTAATTTATCTGGACTTAAAAATTTCTATAATTTCTACACACCTCATATTTCGTTCCTTATATGTTTTGTCTTAGGAAGAGCACCGAGAATGACCGAGAGGCTTTGTAAGTAATGTTCCCGTAAATTATAATGTCGGAAAAGGGTTTTTATCTATTTTTTATAACAGCATCAAGCGAAACTCTAGTTCTAAATATAACTGCCGTATCTTCAATTTTTCTGTCTCGTGATTGTTCTCAGTCTAAAATTTCGGGAACTAATATGATTATGGAACTGATATGGCGATTTGTCCCGCAATGTGTAAATTATTCACAATTGAAATCAGTATTCTAAAATTCAGTGTGTATTAGTCTTAACTAAACTGTCTAACTAACTAGCCTTAACTAACGTGTGAATAACTCAAAATGATCATCAATGTTAACGGAAATCCACACTTCAGGAAAAAATGAGTGATGCAGTTTCGTGTAACATTTTCCCAAGTAAAGGATAAAAAATGCACAACATTTTATGAAATGATTTTTCGTTTGCAGTTTACTGTTTAGTAGGTTAAATGTAATAAAATTATAAAAAATGATTCAAATCATGCTTCTGGTTTTAAAAGAAATATAACACGTAATTTATCATGGAAAAACAATCAAATCGATTTGGCGTTATTTACGGAAAAACGATAAAAGAGGAAATACTGGGTATACGTGAAAAAATAACACCAACGGCATTGAAGAAATTTGAGAAAATTGGGATTTTTATCTATCTATCTGGTAGTTAAATAAATTAGCTCTCTAAGTGCTGAAAATGTGCAGATCGGAATAAACAAAATTAACATGATATGAACAATTTGAAATTTAAAAACCTTCTTAAAATTTAGAGAAACATTTAAAAATTCGAAAAACAATTTACACATATAAAAAGAAGAAGCATGGGTAATGTGCTGCTTAATCTTCAGAGAGTAGGATCAGCGGTCAAAATATGAGCTTTGTAGGCTTCATAAGAGGTCGGTTAGAAATAAGTCAGTACATAAATAGTAGAATAGAAATACAGTAGAAATAGCTGACTTATTTCTAACTAACCTCTTATGAAAACCACAAAGCTAATATTTTAACCGCTGATCCTGCTCTCTGAAGATTAAACAGCACATTACCCATGTTTCTTCTTTTTATATGTTTAAATTGTTTTTTCAAATTTTCAAAAGTTTTTAAAATTTCAAATTTTTATATCCTGTTAATTTTGTTTATTCCAATCTGCACATTTTCAGCACTTGGAGAGCTAATTTATTTAAGTTCCATATATAATTTGCAATAAATATTAAGCTGCAATAAAAGCGCTTGTTAATTGGTAAAATTAAAAAAAAAATCCATCTAGCTTATATACATAATGTAATGAAAAAGTATCAAAATGATTTATGATAAAGTATGTTGAAAATGAAAAACAACGAGGGCAAATTTAAGGCTACGGTGAAGCTTCTTCATCAGTGTAAAAGTGCTTGGTAAACAACAAATGATCCGTTTACTCACTACTTTTTTTGTTGTGCATTGAGAACATTTGCTCTGACGAAAAAGCTTTATTGCCACCTTGAAATAAAAATTCAGGGCATTTTCTCGACAATTTGGGCTTTATTCACGTTGTTTTCATGTCAATCGTAGTCATTCATGTCATACATTTCGTAGCAAATGAAATTTTAAACTGTGGAAGGGTAAATAACTACAGCTTAAGGCTTTGAAAAGGTTAAGCAAAATTTATCAGGATCCGTAAACATTGGGTATTATCAGCAAAAGATGCGAAAATAGAAATTGGAGAATATGATAAAGAACTTTTTAGGGAGGTGAGACGAAACCTTTGCCTCTATTAGATTCCAAATGAATGCAACCGACATGCTGAGAGCAAATGATTGTATGAACACATGTTGTTCTGCTGCCATTGTTACTTTCATTTTAACTATCAAATGTTTTATGATAAACTAAAACATATTAAATGTGCTGGTATATTAATGAGAATTGTGGAAGACTTCAAGAGTAAATTATTGTAAAGTATATTTTTGCGATATCTTTTCTTTCTCGCGTACAAGATTAAAAGACACCCTCCCCCCCCCCCTGAAAAAAGAAAAAAAAAAGAACTCACCCTTTTGCATATGGTGGCTCCAAGTCAAAAACTAAGAAAGTAAGCTTTAAAGTTTCAAAATCATGGCCTGCGAAATTGTAAAAGCACTCAGTGTTGGCAGAATATTTTCCTGGAAAATCTGGAGAAGAAAAGTTTCCAATTCTGCTGGTTTTGCTATCAAACTGGAAAAGGCACCTAGCTGAGAATGTAAGAAATATAGTTAATAAGTACAGTATTCGTTACTACATTTAAAATTTCTCGCACAACACAAGATAGAAACCAAATTAATTTGAATTACCCAATGAACTGTCCCCTTACTTAAACCAATGTCAAGGTATTGTAGGAATATTCAATTGTGGTCAGAGCAATAAAAAAATTAGCTTATTGAGACTTCTGTAATATTACAACAAATATATCATCGTTAAAATGTAACCAGAGTTAATGCTAACTTGTGCATACTTGAATAAAAACTAGAACACAAATAAATAAATAAATTGTCTGAGCATATATTTATTTTTTTAGTCAGAGCATAATTGAAAGGGCAAGTGGATAAAGGTCATATGGGACATTTGAATTTCGCCGATTTACAAATTTAGATTAGTGTGTGTTCAATTGTGTTAACTCACAAATACAATTGAATGTGCAAGTGAATAGAGGAGATATGTGACAATTTTTTCAATTTCTAGAAAAAGCTTTCAAGAAAAAAATTATTACCTTATCACCTTCATCCGTGTTAAAAAGTACCTATATTTTTCAAAGACTGTCACATCTCACCTTTATCCACTTGCCCCTTCAATTGTGCTCACGCACTCATGTAATTAATTACTACTATTAAAATCTGTCCGCGTCTGTCTCTGTCTGTCTGTCTGTCCGTCTGAAGCTTGAACTCCTCAAAAACCGCTGAGCGTAGAGAATCAAACATAATACCATTCGATTCGAAATTTTCTAAGGAAGACAATAAGACCAACCGCGTAATTGTACGACGTTAATTAGCTGAGATATTAATTAAAACGTTAATTTAATTCTTTGCACTTTTAAAATTCCAAGACATTCATTTCTTTCCGTTGCCATTTTAAATTAAAATGTTAATTAAATTATTGAACTATTTAAAATTCCGTCTGAAGCTTGAACTCCTCAAAAACCGCTGAGCGTAAAGAATCAAACATAATACCATTCGATTCGAAATTTTCTAAGGAAGACAATAAGACCAACCGCGTAATTGTACGACGTTAATTAGCTCAGATATTAATTAAAACGTTAATTAAATTCTTTGCACTTTTAAAATTCCAAGACATTTATTTCTTTCAGTTGCCATTTTAAATTAAAGCGTTAATTAAATTATTGCACTATTTTAAATTCCAAAATTTTATTTCTTACCGTTGCCATTTTAAATTAAAGCGTTAATTAAATTATTGAACTATTTAAAATTCCAGGACATTTATTTCTTACCGTTGCCATTTTGAATCAAAACGTTAATTAATTGTTGAACTATTTAAAATTCCAAGACTGTTATTTCTTACCGTTGCCATTTTGAATTAAAACGTTAATTAAATTATTGAACTATTTAAAATTACAAGACATTTATTTCTTTCAGTCGCCATTTTAAATTAAAGCGTTAATTAAATTATTGCACTATTTTAAATTCCAAGACTTTTATTTCTTACCGTTGCCATTTTGAATTAAAACGTTAATTAAATTATTGAACTATTTAAAATTCCAAGACTTTTATTTCTTTCCGTAGCCATTTTAAATTAAAGCGTTAATTAAATTATTGAACTATTTAAAATTCCAAGACATTTATTTCTTACCGTTGCCATTTTAAATTAAAACGTTAATTAAATTATTGAACTCTTTAAAATTAAAGAGTGTTATTTCTTTCCATTGTCATTTTGAATACGTGTTACAACAAAGTTCTAACAATTGTTTTTATTCTAATTATTAATGACTTATATTTTTTCTCTGGTATACCATTTTGAAAATGTGTTTTTAAATAAAATTGCAATTGCTGTTTTCGGAATGAACTTTTTTTGGCTGCGATCCAAATATTAAAAGAACTTTTTCGTTTAGAATTTTGCAATTAATTTTATAGGAAGAAAGCGGTTTGGAAATAATTGTTTTTGGTAAGGAATTTTATTTGTTATTTAGGGAGAGTGCTAAGTATGCGCTACTTGTCGTCTTTTTTTTTATTTTTTTTTTGAGGAAGCATGTGCAAATAATTCGATTGATTCTTTGATGCAGGAAAACTTTTTAGCGAGCCGCTTTAGCGGGGAGTAATTTGTTGGAACTTTCCTTCGTACTTTAAAGGAGAGCCGCCTTGGCGGCGAATAGTTTATTGAAACTTTCCTCGCTACTGTAAAGGCGAGCCACCTTGACGGCGAGTAAACTGTTTAAACTTTCCTCATTACTTTAAAGGCGAGCCGCCTTGGTGGCGAGTAGTTTTTTGAAACTGTCCTCGCTACTTTAAAGGCGAGCCGCCTCGGCGGCGAGTAGGTTATTTAAACTTTCCTCACTACTTCAAAGGCGAGCCGCCTTGGCGGCGAGTAGTTTTCTCAAACTGCCTTCTCTACTTTACAGCCCGTGCAACGCCGGGCCACGCAGCTAGTCCAAGTAATTCATAAATTATGATGATAGACTCTCGTGATCTCCACTCCCCCTCACCTTAATTACACTCTTGTCCAAAGTTATCTTTGCATACGCAAAACTAATGATATTCAATGAAATGTCCGATCATAGGATCTATTTTTGCAGAAAATGTGTGAGAAACAAGCTTAATTAGAATTATCCACTAAAAAATTATTAAACGAGTCTGTGATATGCAAATGCAGGCTTACGTCATCCGATCCGTAAGCAAGCGCTTTACGCAAAACGAGTAACTATAGTGTTTCTCTGCGATATAAAGTTTGATTTCAGTGTGTAATGGCTCAAATCGGTTTGTTATGTCTTCGAAGTATCATTTGGAATAATCTATGAAGTGGCTACTCATCGGCCGTTTAGAAGCATGCCAGCCTATCACGGAAGTAGCCAGATGTCTAAAGATTTCACTACAGACAGTCTCTGCATTATGGAAACAGTTTCAAAACGAGGGAACTGTTGTAAGAAGGGCTGTACAAGGCCGTAAACGAATGTCAATGGCTGCCGAAGATCAATATTTAGCACTAACTGCCGTCGTAACATGGAATCTACTGCTCGCTAGTTAGCTTCAGAGCTTGTAGCCGCCACTTGAACTGCTTGTTTCACGGCAAACGGTATACAGAAGGCTTGATGATACAGGCCTTTATGCCAGAAGGTCAAGAGTATGTGTTTTACTGTTGGCGCAACATAAGTGGGAACGCCGGAATTGGTGCAGAACACATCAGAAGTAGAGTGAACACAAATGGTCCCATGTTATGTTTACTGATGAGTCGAAATTTCAATATACAGGTGGGCAATTCCATGCAAGTGTGGAAAAGCGTTGGAAAAATCAAATTACAGCAATGCGTCTGTTTTGCATATTTTTTGGTTTAAAAATGTTAGAAGTTTATTATTTATACTAATTTTTTGTTAAGAATGTAGTATTTTGGTTTTGGCAGCACTTTGAAGTTGGAAATGGAATATTTAACTTTTGGCAAAGCAAATGGTCAATCTTTCAACGTTGGTAAGTTTCAATTTTTTTCTTTAGATAACTGTTTTAAAGGAAGAATATTGATTATTACACTTTAATTCAATATTGTGAATTGCTAAAACGAGTGTTTTCACGTAAATTAAGTGATTTATGTTAACTTCAAAAATGCACTGTTCTATGTAACGTAAGTTACCAAAAACATGTTAAAGTTCATGATGTGCATAAAGAAAGGGCAATGCAATGTTAACAATGCTATATTTTCTATCTTATAAGTGTGTGTTAAGCAAATAGTTAAAGTTTTTTTTAAAATATTGTCTATTTAATTTTTTGTGCTACAATCAAAACGTGTAACATAAGTTACCGACACGTGCAGGTAACGTAAGTTACCCTCGTAGAACTTAAATCCTTGTGTTTATAATGAAAGTAAATTGTGAAATAAACCTATGCGGCAAGTAGGAGTAATTTATGCAAGAATTCTTTAAAATTTGTACTGTATTTACTTAATTTAAACTAACCATATTTCTTAAAATGTTTCTATTTGTTAATAAGATTACAATGCACCTCTATTATAAATTATATGCTTCTTTTTTGCTTTTGAGATATTAATTCTCTCTAAACAATATCACTGCATTCAGAATATTTAGGAGTAATGTACTATAAATTATTCAAAAATAACTTCTGTTATGTTTTAAAGTTATCAATTATGTTTTGGAAAAAACAAAAAGAAAAATATTTTATCTCTTACAGGTGAAATACATTTTATTCTGCATTAAAATGCCACTGAACTCTGCAGAAAAGATGCGCTGTAGAAGGGGTATGAGAAAAGTCATGTGGATATTACAGATTTGTTATTCAAAGCCGCTCTTTATGGTATTGAAATATGTTAGAAAAAGCAAAATTTATCAAAAATATTTTCTGAAGATCCGCACATTGACAATGACCATTTAAGAACTAGAAATTAACAAACTGTGGGGTTTCTTTTAGTTAAGTATTTTAAGGAACAAGAAGAAGAAACAGAGATAAAAGCTGATGAATGGTGTGTGGTAAAGTACGAAAATACATTGTATCCTTGAGTTGTGACGATTATTGAGGAAAACGAGTTTAAAATATAAGTAATGGCTGCTGTTGAAACCAATTAGAAATGGCCAGTAACGACAGATGAAACTTATAATAATAAAGAAAACATGATTTGAAGAATTGAATTACCTGAACTTGTTAATAACAGCAGCCAGTATAGATTTAAGTCTTATGTTATGTAATATTTTTCATTGGTCATTGAATTTGGTATTAAATTTCTGTAAATTTAATTCATAATTGTTAATTTTGAATATTTCGATCTAAACTAAGATGTAATTTTCATTCATTGAGTTTTGTAATAAAGATATGCCTGTAAGTAAATATTGTAACGTAAGTTACTGTAACGTAAGTTACACAGCTAAAAATTCCCATAATTTTCAATTTGTGAAATAAATTTTTAAATTAATGAAAATATATTCCTAAGCATTATAAAGAACTGATAAATTATGCTTCAAACAAGAAAACAGCTGTAATAGAGCAGAAAATTGCCTTAGAACCAATTTTCA
Source organism: Uloborus plumipes (assembly GCA_038373865.1). Classification (NCBI taxonomy): domain Eukaryota; kingdom Metazoa; phylum Arthropoda; class Arachnida; order Araneae; family Uloboridae; genus Uloborus; species Uloborus plumipes. The sequence continues at coordinate 90,306 of JAXGGA010000027.1, forward strand.
TATTATGTCATTCCCTTTTTGTGTAACGCAAGTTACTGCCTTATCTTTGACTGCTAGATTTTATAAAATTTAAATGCATCGAATATTTTTGCATTTTAATTTTGTTTTCAACTGTCATTTTCATAGAATGCTTTCATACAAGGTTTGTATAACAAAATTTGTCTGTACTGAGGTGCTAAATGCATAAGAGTTGGTCGAAATGTAACGTAAGTTACCGTGGAATTGCCCAGGTGATTCTGGACGAATACACATGTGAAGAGAGTCAGAAACACGAAATCATCCCTCAAAAATTATGCTACGTGACTATTTCGGTTGTACAGGTGTGATGGGTATGGGGAGAAATAATGATCAATGGAGGTACGGCCCCTACACGCTTTTAACAGTGGATCTGTGACAGTCGTTTCGTGGAACTATTTCCTTCTTTAAGATGATATCTGCTTCCTGATTTCTAATAAGAACTAAACTCCAGTCTTTGGATGGCATAACCAAACTGGCAATGTGTGGAGTGCATTTCCGACTTACCTTGGCTTGGGGAGGGGGGGGGGGCTGTGACTTACTCCTTAATTGATCAACAGTTGGTTATTTATTTATGCGCCTTGTAACATAGCTGACTGAAAGTAAAATATTTGAAACACATTTTAGGACGAGTACTTTACTTTTTCGCAATTCAGCATATGTTCAAACAACTGAAATATAAAAGTCTCCATGAGTGTTTTTTTTTCTTCCAGGAAAATAACGTGCTACATTCTCCGATATTTTCTCGCTGAATTTTCTTGGTCTATTCTATACATTTAAAATAATCATGCATCCTTCAATAAAGCACCTAAAAGTTTAAAAGACATTTCCGCGCCTCTCGCAAGAACTTATAATTTGTAAACAGTCAAAAAGTACCAGAAGGGGTATTTTTACCTTGTCCTCTCTCATAAACCGAAGGTTGATGACATAGGAAGAAAAACTATAAATTAAACTCGAATGACATGCCATATGGAATATTCACTCCTTAAAGAACTCTTACTTTTAAAGAAAAGTAAGGAAAACTCGTTGAACTATAAAACACTATGTGCTATTATGTAAAATACATTTGATAAAAAAATTTAAGAATAGGTACGCGTTGTAATACATAGTTTAAAACATAAGTCTTCTCTCCCTGTCCTTCGGAATTCTAAATATGAGTAAATATCAGTAAATTTTATGCTTTTACAAACGGAGATTTCTCTCTTTCTCTCTACATAAAGCAAAATTGTCTGGAGCATTTTTAGAGAATCTAGCTTTTGAGGAAATACCTAAACGAAGTTTATCCGAAATCGTTAAACGAAAAAGTGAGAAAAGTCATACGTCGCTGTCAAAAAGTGTATCGATTACAAACGACTTTATCTGCTGCCTTTTCCGAAAGGATTTGAATTTCGTGAACTAGGTTTTAGGGCGAAAAATTCTTTGCAGTAAATTTTAACTGTAAATTGATTTGTTCTTTAAATAAATTGAGTTGAGCTGAAGAAAGAAATAAGCCAATCGAGCAATGGGCTTTAAAAAAAAGCATTCTTTCTTCAAAAGAAGAATAGTGAGAGTTCTGAAGATGTTTAAAATTTATGTTTTATCTCTGCAAATATTTCTTTTAGATTTAGATAGATACATTTGTATTCATACTCATGTTTTTACAGATAATCTTAATAATTTGGTTAAAAAATTTTTTTTAATTTTAAACAATGATGAAATGACACTTGTTACCCATTTTTGTAGAGAACCTTTACCGGTACTAGATTTTGAAATAAAATTGAAGATATAAATTTGTAATAAAAATGAAAAACATTTGCTCTGAGATTGCAAAGAACCTCATTCATTGCACAAAAAAAACGGAGATTCGTAAAAACAATAAATGATGTACCTATATGTAAGAAAAGCAGTCGAAAACCTATAAATACTTCAAACTTCAATACTTCATATATGTACCCATATATACTTCATATATGTACCTATATATACTTCATATATGTACCTATATATTGCAGTTTATTGATTCCTCACGGTTTAACTAGTGAAACAAGCTCATTAAGATTTACACGGCTATTACAAGCTCGTTTTAGTACTTAAAAATGAATCTGTATAATAACTTATAGAGGCATTTATAACATGCACATAGCCTACATCTTTTATTTAAGGTTTCAATTGCTTAGCAACATTTTAACTAAACAGTGTTGGCTGAAAAAATACCTAATAATCACTCAGGTAATCATCTATTTAAATGAACGCAACTTTATTGCTCAGATAATTAGTTAACATGAAATAAAGCAGCCAGTTTCTACTTCCTTTATAGTTGTTCATCCACCCAGTCATTTACACGTGTTAATAAGTACTAAATTAATTAGATGAGTTAAAAAGAAACTTTTAATATGCTTTTTTGGGGGTTGTCAAAATCACCCTTTCTGGTGAAAAGTAGCAGGGATTTTTAAGTAGGATATCGATACTTTGATTCTAATTATTTATAGGTATCTATTGACTTAACTGTACATTGTACAATGATTTACTACATTCCAAAAATAAGAATTACTTCACTTACATATCCCCATAGGTAATCGCAATCTATATAAATTTAAATTATGCATGTCATTAAAAAGCTAGTTCCTTCAAACTGTCTTTACTACCATAGAGATGAAACATTTTTTTCCTCTATGGATTATTACAATTGTTGTCTTTTTTTAAACTGCTCTCCATTAAATTATTAAATAAATTATGCCAAGAAACTTTTGATGGTCGAATTTATGAAAGTATATGTTTATTTTCCGTATCTCAATAGTTAACTGATAAACATTTGTTTACTGTTTTAGTATATAAAAATTTGCTGACTGAGTTTAACGCAGTTGAATGGAATGTGTAAAACGTCTTTAAAGAAACTAAATTTCATTGTTTATTATTTCTGTGAAAACTTTAACCAAGCATTTCTTCAGTAATAACATGCTCAGTACTTCTATTGCAAAAAAAAGATAGAGAAATGCAAATCATTCCAAGATTTAAAATTATTGGAAAGTGTAACGAAAATGGCAGATTAAAAGTATCATTGAAGAGTCAATTATTGATTAAAGGCCACAAAGCTTAAAATTCCTAAACTTGTTGCGGATACTTTGCCCAAACATGTTATGGCTTTCTCCCCTGAAAGCCAAATGCGTCAATAGGATTATCGGTAAGAAGATTATATTGAATTGTAAGTTTTTCACTTTTTGAAAATATATTCCTGGCCTTTAAATAAATTTTGTGTTATGCTGTAAATTTTAATATTTTCTTCTTTTTGAAATAGACGTAGCTTAGTTGTTAATATTTTCACATTATTTTGTAACATTTATTTTTGAAAGTACTTGAAGGAATATGCTTCGATTTAAACTAAAAATTCTTTTGAAAATATTAAAATTCCGTTTTTTTGTGGAAGTAGACAAATCAATGAGACAAGATTTGAAAAAGCTTAAGTAATGTGTCTAATTAAGTTAATGTGCAAAATTTCAGTTCTATGGGTTTATTTTTCATTTCTTGCTAAATGGGAAGTCTGCCTAATATTGTACCATAAGTAAACCTAATGAATTTTACAATAGTTTAAAAAATGCTTTAGTTTAAAAAAGCTGTATGCAAAAATTTTTCATTCATCATTTCACTTTGATTTTTAAATAAATTTAAGTAATGCTTTTTAAGTGTACAAATATTACCCTGAAAGGCATGAATTTTACCCGGCGCAATTTCTTTCTTATTTGACAATGAGATACATTTTCTAAATGATACGTTTTTGTACATTCTATAACTCCATCTCTTGCAAGCAATTCAAAGTTACGTTCGGTAACCCTGTCCATACTTCCTTGGTTTGCGAAGTAACTCTATGACAAAGCTTAAATATCTTATTTTAAAGTCTTTCTTTATTTTTACGTACAGGATCTTTCGTTTGTTATTGGTAATCGATCTTTCACATGCTCTTCTTCTGCAAAAACACAAAATTTCAACCCCTCGGAGCTCAGTTTCGTCATGAAAAACATTTCATCGAAAAAAGCTTCAGGTAGAGACGAATTGGACAGCTGCTTCTGGAAGGATATTTTCGAAGCTCAGCCAGAACTTCTTTTAATCTTACTGAATAAATGTTACAGATTGGAATTTTTCCAACTTGCCTAAAAGAAGGCATTTTAATTCTCTTTCACGAACACTCTAAACCGCTTTTGTCATTTGATTCTTAACGTCATATAGGGCTACTTCCGACACGACAAAAAATTCTCAAAAAGCTCACAGTGGACAAAGTGCAAAGTTTTCTATCAGTTAACATTTTTTTGCATCTCCTTCTATTTGAATTCACATTAAAAAAATCAAATGAAAGTCACTACGTTCAACTTTGTATAGAAATAAAACAAAGAATGAAATCCGTCTTCCTAATCAGTTTTTATTGTCATCGATTTGAAATTTGGTTTCAAAATTTTGCAGATGCGAAAAGAACATGATTTAAATTAACAGCAGCTTCCTAAATACGTTACAACACAACATAAAAATCCAATATAAAAACTCAACTGGTAGCCCAAAATTAAGTACTATCAGTCGTACAAATTAAGGGATTCCTGCAAGGCTTCAGCAGTGGCCCGCAACCGCGAAATCCGGTCCCTACATCAATAGTTTCAAAATTATGGATCCAAAAACTTTGATTACAAACTATCGTACATAGAGCTATTTGCTCTCATATGATTCTTTTTTTCCGTAAAAAAAGTACTTCTGCGCAATTTTCACTGAATCAACTGTGAATTTTTTAGCGCTTACAGTTGGCGCAAAAGCAATCAATTCAGTTTAACTTTGCGTTATTTCAAAATGTATTTAATTTATGCTCTTATTTATCAAAAAAGTTCATTTAAATTTGCAGAGATATTGTTTAACAAATCAATTCATATTTCATTAAATACTTCTTGAAATACTATATTTATTCTAAATCTTCCAATGCTGCTGAATGTACTTCATCAACAAATTAAAAAAATTCCAGCCGTTAACTAATGACACTATTTGAACAAAAAGAAAGAAATATTTTTAAAACATTTTTATTCAGTATACTGGTGGCGAGGAGATAAGGACTGCGAGCTACAAACAGGTGATGTCTAGCAAAAAAAAAAAAAAAAATAACTAAGGCATGTAGCTACAAAAGACACGATGATATTTAATTGAAAAAGCAGAAAAAAAAAAAACACGATCTATAAAAGCATCTTTCAATTTAAATTCACACATTTGTTTTCTCATACACTCCGAACAATGACGTATGAATACACTCCTAGGTAAAAAGTGGTGAGTGGTTTTGACTTTTTATTAAGCTGAAATGCCTTGTTCCTGGTTGTCAAGAGTAAGGGGGGGGGGGAGACATAGCTTACACCTTAGCACACACTATACGTCTTTTCCTGTTTTCTCAGCTGACTGTGACAGTTAATCGATTTCTCATCTTCGGGAACAAAACTTGTGAAGAGAGACCTTATGATAGTCAGCTGAAACATATTTTTTTACATGAGACTGAGCACCTTAGTTAAAAGTAAAGTTCGGAACCATAGCACAATCTTCAAAGTTATGACAATAACTACGTACTTTTACACGCATCAGTTACTAAAAAATAAATACAAAAAAAGTTGCGACACTAAATATATTTTTTTCTCAAGCAGTTAGGGTTTTGTTTATCATTCATAGCAAAATATATAGATTTTGTTTTTTATGCGTTTATTTATACTCAGAAATAATGTTGATTTTATTCCTTCTATAAAACTTAAAATAGTTTTATAGTAAAACTAAAAGTATAAATGAAAATTGAAAACCATTGCAGAAACATTAAATTATGAGAACTTTGTTACACATGAAAATCTATGCATTATTTTCTATTTAGCCAACTGATGTAAAAACATATTATGAACTAATGGTGTACTGAAGAGTCTTGATGTTTTTTACAAATTAAATTGCTGTCATTCATGTCATATACTTAAAGCAAAAACTTCCATTAAAGTAGTGCTATGGCTTTCTCAAGAATAGAAGGGGTTTGATATGCTAAATATGAGACTCAGAAAACCACTTTTCATGATAGAAAAACATTCAATCCTTTACATCTCAAACGAGAAACTTCTTTTTAAGATATACTTTTTAAAGTTTAAACATCAAATAAGGACAGGCAAAATAGTTGAGTTTCAGAACACAATAAAAATATATATTGTGCATTTAAAATACTTGAGTATTTCCCTGAAGCTTAAAATGTCGCTCTTTTTAAAAGGTTATTTTAAAGTCTTGATTATCAAACAAATGTTTTACATATTTAGATATAAGTTTTTCCTTCAAACAAGGATATATATTGTTTTTACAAATAGTAACATATGTGGAAAAATATCCTTTCTTACCTAGTGTTTCTCCATAAAAGAGCAAGAGAACAGGATACTGCACCAGCTTTCTATCAGACGCACGCATCTACAATTAAAAATAAAAAAATAAACATATGTCTGGCATTAATAGGAATCTCATTAAAACATACGTAGGAAAGAAATTTGGTATTTCTTGTTCTATTGAAAATAGAAATCAAAAGTTAATAATCAAACAATTTGCATTATAAATACATACCACTCTTTGAAGGATTTGATTCAGAGTGTAAAGATAGATCTAACCGATATGTCATTACACTCTTAATCACGTTTATTACTTCGAAATTTTAGTTTTTGGGATACAGCCTGTTACAAAGTACAAAAAGAGAAAAGCTGTAACTCAATCATAAACATAATAAAATTCTTGCATTCAATAAACTATTAAGTAATTAATTATACTGACAAAATAAGAATGCATGTTAAACTGTTTTGCAACACAAGAACTCTAAATAACGTTTTGGAAAATATTTTGAGCATTTTAGAAATCAAGCTAGGAATATTTTACACTATGCCTTTTTCTTTTCTTTTTATGTTTATTATCTGACTACCTGCTTCAGCTATTTCATCATATTTGCATGGTATTTCTTTAAAGTACACCCCGGAGATGCTTAGAAATGAGTTCATTTTCATGGGGAAATATTGGCGAGGCTTTAATAGCAAGTGTAGTTTCTGACGATGCATATGCAGAATAAAATGATGCACGTGTTACTTTGGAATAGCCTATCCTTATGCAAAACATTTTAGAAGTTTCTTGGAAGTTCATTTGACTTCAAAGGTGCCTGTAAATAATACTTGAGGTTTACTGGCAGACAAATCATTATATTTAGACTAAATTAATACATTATATTTTATCTACCATGCTAAACTTACGAATGTGAAAATTGGCACTTTTCAGGAGAGTCAAAACACTGCATATAACTTTTTAACACCTAACGTCTTTGGTTATTTTCAATTTTTGAACTCTTATAGATATATTTAAGTGTAAAACTATCGTTTGAAGGTATCAATTTAATTTTAATTATTTGTAAAATTCGAACTTGAAAAACGTGAATTTTCACATTCGTTAGTTTAGCATGGTGCCGACGATATTGTCGCATGAGAGCAAACGCAAGATATCCAATTCTAGAAAAAACAGTATGATTTCTCGCAGTTGTTTTAAGGAGACAATATAAAATCCTTTGCTTTTCGTATTTACCTTGATTAAATTGAAGGTTTAAAAAAAGTCTTCCTTTTGGACGAAGAATATTTTTTAAATATTCGTTGATTTCAATGCAGTTGCGGTTGTTACCTTTCTCATAATGCATGCAGCGGATTACCCCCACCCTTCTATATGTTAAATGCCGGTCACTTTGTCTAGTGGTCAGAGACATCCGACCCGGATGGGAGGTTCCGGGTATGAATACCGGCTCGGGCAAGGAAGTACTTTCTTTCTCCTGTCCTTGTCCTTCGCTTATGAACGTGTTATTATGCTGTGAATGGTTGTTTACCCTATAAACGGGTCTGTATAGCATATGTGTACTGCGGAAGTCGGACTTCACAATAAATTTCGGTACTGTTGGAAAAGTGAAGCAGCGCACCCCAAATTACCAGACTAGCTGGCACAAGACAGCAACACTGTACATGTTAAATATGTTATTTTTTTAAACATTCTGTGCGCATTTTCTTTTTCTTTTTACAGGAAACAATAATTTGAGCAGTAGATGAATAAAGTTTAAATAATGGTGTTCGAAGTCATGTTGCAAACGAATAAATGACTTGAATGCTTAGAAATGAAAACAAATTCGCTTAGCTTCAACTAGAAATTATGGATACAATGCTGATGCATATCAAAACAATGAGTTAGGTAACTAATTTCATATTAAAAATAGAAGATTGTCATTACAAAAATGGATTTATTGTTATTTTCTGATTTTTGGCTCACAGTAAATTGATATGCCTTCGGGTGCACATAATGCAAAATTAAGTATAGAAGGCAGTGTATGAAAGCGCTAATGATTTTCAAAGAGTTGAAAAATCAAATGTCTTGCCATTAATTTCAAATAACACTTTTATACAGGGGCGGATACAAGGGAGGCGCGATGGGGCGATCTCCTATCCCTTAATCCCCCTAAATCAGTATTTTTTTAACATTAAAGTTCAATAAACTTAGTTTTAGAAGAGTTTTAATGATGTTGAAAGAAGGAAATTTGGCTTTCCCCCGAAATATTTCGTAACTGAAGTCTGAAACCTACGTGGTTAATTTGTAGACCAGTACACATAGTAAAAAGTAAGTAATAAAATCAATCGCCCCTCCTCTAAAAAATTTCTGAATTCGCCCTTGCTTTTATTCGCCCTTGCTTTTTATACGAATTATTATTAGAAACCAAACACTCAAGGCCTAATAGTTCGAATATAGTAGTTTTGCAACCATTCCTCTAAATTTCTTTACAGAATGGTAGAAAGTCCCAGTTGGATTTTGGGCAATTTATTTTTATGCGAGTCCTTCTAACTTATTCATAACTGCATCCCATTCGCGCCCGAATTTCTGCTTTGAACTCAGGGGTGCGGATTGATGTTTGTCTAATTTGATTGTGACGTTGTGTTGTAGAATGAACTTTTTATCTTGTCAGTCAAAATAGTGTATGAGGACATGTAATGTGACACTTCTCTATGACATTTCTCTACAAATATCAAAATACTGTTTGTAATTTAGAAACATATTTCCTTCAAAATTATTTAAAGCTGTTTTTCGCAAGAAAAGAAGATATTCCAACCTTTCTGACATGATCTGTGTACTTTCTTCTAGGAACATACTTTCAGACTGAAAAGAATCTAAAATCTAAAGTATTTGCTATTCTAAAAGCTTTTAGTAGTTATGGAAAATCAAAACTTCTATTAAATAGTAATTTTTCTTTTTTCAGATATTTTTTTACATACCTGTTCTAAAAAAGGGTTCTTTTTTCCTGAAAGGTCAAAATATATTTGCCCCTCTGTTTCGGACAACTTTCTACAGAATGTTTTATTTTACAACCAATCCTGCTTCCATGAGCAGATTTTAATCAGCTGCAGCATACTTTGATCATTAACATGAAAAAAATGATAAAATAGTTAAAAACGAAAATCGTACCGTTATCGAAAAATATAACCAGATTATGGGAAATGGAAAAGTATTCATTCAGCTATATATAGAATTAGTTTTCTTTAATACCATCAAGTGATATTCTATTTAAATGCACAACAAAGAGATGGTATTAATCTTACAAATATTTTTCGAAAGAGTTTTAATGTATTTCTAGTTCAAAATTACGAAAGAATTAGTTAGACTTGATTTGTTTTTTTTAAATCTGTTAGACACCAATTTCTATTTTGCAAAGTATTCCGATTATTTCCCCAACTATACATATGCGTAAGTGATTAAACTGAGCTATTTCCCTATTAACTCAGTTAATATTCTTTTGTAGCACATGCGTTGGGAATTTTTCTCCACATTTCACACAAAAATAGTAGTTAGTTCTGAAACTTAACAAAATAAAGTTCTAATAATGTTTTAAGAACAAAAAAAGAAATTATTCTCACAAATACTTTCCACCCCACTTCCTAAGAATTGCCATTTCCTAATTTTAACAATTTCAAGCGTTCTCAAAGAATTTGGTACTTAACATTACCCGCTGAAAATCACAAAGGAAATCCTCAGATATTTTTGTTACATATTTTCCTTGATTTTTTGGAAGATATGAAACCTGTATGAGCAAAATAAGGTACATTAGTTCTTCCTTCAATATTTCTAAAAGACTGCACACGTGATATTCCGTATGTTGAATATACCTGACTTGCGGGAATGCCAAAATGCATCTCAAACATATCGATTGGAACTTGATATAACAAAGCCTATCATGTTGTCTTATGACTGCTAGACCGGGATCTGAACGGGGTTGAGCATGCATGGAAAGCGTGACGCACTATTATTTATGATTTTTATTACAGGCGCTATTGCCATAATGAAAAACAACTCCCCCCCCCCCCCCCAGTGGTTGTCCTCCCCGGAGGAGGGGAAATGCAGGGGGAGCGCCGTTTACTGAAACACTCAACTGCAGATAGAACCCTAGAAAAAAATATCCAATTAAGATATTAACATGAAACATAGCTCTAAGTGTATGAAAATTATTGAGATCGTTCATAATAACAGGTTTAAGCAAAACAATGAATAAAAGTACTTTTATTATAAAAATTGGTAAACTTTCCTGCAGGAATATTACTTTTACTGTTATTGCCCCCCCCCCCCCCTAACCGGCAGCACATGTCTACCTTGCAATCGAGAGAACGATTGCGTTGAAAATCTATTTTTCTAAGTGTAATTTTTTGAAAAGTAGTAAAAATGGGACTTGATTCTGGATGTTTCGCAGATAGCGGTGAAAGAAAAAAAAACTTTAAAATGATAACTAATAATGCACAACTTAAAGAAAACAGAAAAAATGTAATAGATTTTTTGTTTGGGAGGGATGAGGGAGGGTGGCAACCTAATTGGGAAAAGCATGGTTTGAGATCCGAATACTTCCAAAATGTTTGCTTAAAAATAATTATCTAATGCATATTATCTTCTGCTCTACGTTTTACGTTGTAAAAATAAAAAAAAATTGATTTTTATTGCTAAAATTGCATATTTTGTAAACAAAAGGCACACAATAATAAAGAAATGTGATACTAAGTTACTTCAGTTGAAAACTTAAAAAGAAAATAGTTAACGAGTTTTATTTCACATTCATTCTTTTTTTACCGTTCTTCTGTTTTGCCATTCTTCTGCTTTTTACTCTACACTAGGACATTCTATTATGCCTAATACTGCTCAATATTTAAGGGCGAATATGCGAATTTCAATCGGCACACTTTCTCAAATATATTTGAAGCATAATCTTCTCAATTTCAACTAATAATAGCTACTTAACTTGTGATTTAAGCTCACATCACTTTTAAAAGATAATTAGACAAGGATTAAGTGAATAAATCAGCTTTATTTAGCCCTTCCGTTTTCATACAATTTATACTAATTGGATCATCATAGAAACTCATTTGGAATTCATTTCACGAAAGGTGAACCTAGAATCTTTAAGCATGTTTGAGCTCTGTATCTTCTTAATTATTTCGGATAACTTTGCGACCGGAGTTTCAATAAAGGATTAGTGGAGATAGTGCTTTCAGTCTACACAACTGAAACTTAATTATTCATAAAAAGTACCTTTTAGTCTTTGAACTGAATGAAAGCGAACGGGAAAGCAGTTTTGAAATTCATTATGTGCAGGCAAATATCTTTGAAACACAGTAGTCTCAAAAATCCGAGTCCGGAAAGTTCGAGATTCCGTTTAGCTAGAGGGGCTTTATTTATATTTTAAATTGCATTTTTTAGTAGCTAAAATGATTTTTACTAGCATAAGAAAAGGAAAATGTTTCAAATACTGTAAAACTTAATAATTAACTACTTGCAGTAAATAATAAAAATGTATCGGGAGGTTGGTGTTAACACTTCCTAAGTGGCACAAAATATTCGTCGACTGTAAGATACGGCTTAAGAGATTCTTGGCGGTGGTAATTTAATAAGAGTAAAAAAAAAAAAAACACTCATAATTAACATCGATTTGCCGTAAAGAATACGTAAACGTAGTTTATGGAATATCTGGTTGCAATCATAAAAGGAGGTGCACAACAACTTAAAACCGTGCAAGTCTTTTATAAAAAAATTATAACCCTTCTACAATGAATAGTTTTTCTGTTATGTAAGAATCATTACATAAGTACGAGTGCACTCCAATATATTACCGACAATTACAACGGAACTCGTAGAAATATATTTGGGCACAATCAAAATGCATGTTATGGCTGCCGACAAATTGAAACACATAAATACGTACAGACATTGTAAAAAAAATATTTAGAGTTTATTAAAAGGAAATTTACGTTAAAATGTCACGGATAAATATTCCGGGAAAACTTTTTTTGTGCAAAGAAGTAAATCATGCTCGTCCGATTAGTGTAAAATTTTGACCAGGAAGATTTTTTCGAATAACCGAGTTTTCAGTGATCTGAGGTAGCGTCAGCCCCAATTACTTCAAATTTTCGAGACTACTGTATTAGTTATTCCGCACATTAAAGAGGACGTCCTGCTCAGGCCGCGAGCTTAGTGCGACAGGGATGAAAGACCACTTTCTTTTTGGTATTTTTTTTCAATAAAAACCATAAAAGTGTTGACTTACTAAAGTGCATTAATATACGATCCTGAAATTACTATCAATGTATTTTTTTAGTCTCGTATCGCATTTATGCTGTCAGTCATCGTCCGGCTTGAACAGAAAATCTAGTGTCAATCACTTATGGATGAGACGGCTTGAATAAAAAGTTGAGTGTCAATCACCTATGGATGAGACGGCTTGAATAAAATGTTGAATATCAATCACCACTGAATGGCGTGAAAGCTAACGCGTTAAAAATAGCAACTAAAAAATGTTAGGTGGAAATCAATACAACAGGGTTTACACTCCATTTTTAACTAGGGTGAGTTCTGGTAAGTGCGTCCACGGGGTAAGTGCATCCACTGGGAATTATATGAACACTGTCCTGAAATGGCTTCTGCAACACATCGACTATGTTAGATAACTGTCTAATGATAATTTCAATGAGTAGAATTCAGGCCTGGATTCAATAGACGAAACACAATCAGAGACAACTTAAATGTCTTCAAAAAAACTCTAAAGTAAAGATTCAGAAGGTTTTGTTTCAGTTTCTCTTGTAGTCATACCAAGCAATTGAAATCAAGAAATGCAAGTTGTTTCTTTTGAGTAACAGCTACTAATAACATACCTGGGGTATTTTTATCAAATACTCAAACTAAAATTTGTTTATATGACGGTACGCACTTTCCCTTTCTTTAAAGTAAGGTGGGGGTAAGTGCGTACCATTATGATGGGGCAAGTGCGCACCACTATCATGAGGCATATGGGTACTATTATGCGTACTATTATGCGTACCATTATGATGAGGCAAGTGTGTACTATTACTTGGGAAATCCGACTCTCGTAATTCACCTTTAATTTTGCCTATAACTCTTATATAAGCCAATTATAAATCCGACGTCATTTCCATCAAGTATTTATATTTACATTGAATGCGGCATAAGATTTCAATTTTATTCATTACCTCTGAAATATATTGGCTTTTAGATATCAGTTAGTAAATTTTTCGTTGAAAATAGCGATCATAAGCTATATTTAATTTAAACCAGAATGACAAATGAAGCAATGAAATTAAGTGAAACACTCAATAAGGAACCAACTGATTCAAAAAACGAAGGTGGAGTAATGAATAAATTACATAAAAAAAAAATTAAGAACACCTCGTGAAAAGCTATTTCAATGTACAAGCAAAAAAAAGTACAAGTATCATATCATGATCAATTATTTTCTTTTTTTGCTCTTTATGTTTTTTCTTACTGCTGCTGATTCTAATAAAAAAAAAAATTTAACCGTATTTATTAAAAAAAAAAAAAAAAAAACGAATTATATTCACTCAGGTCACCACCTAATGATCTACTATACAAATAGAATTAAAGAAAATCACAGGGGTATGCATTTAGAACAACGCTATTGGCATGTCTCATCTTACATTTAATAAGGGGTAAGTGCGAACCCTGGCTTAAACAGAGACTGATTAATGTATTAAACCAAAATAAACTATGTAGACTATAAGTGATGTTTACTAAATGAAAACAACTTACATTTGCTCACTTGGTCTTATTAAAAGGACAGAGGAAGAATCACAGACGCAACTCTCTCAATCTTCAAATCACAGTTGTTCGCAAGACACGTGGGATATCACTGATTGCGTTTCATCCATGCAAGCAAGTGCTGATCTCTAGTATTAGGTATTATCCCAAGGCAACTACCTAACATATCTAATATGTGCCAGAAGTTTTTTCCAGCTCATATTCACATAATTTAAGGTGGACGCACTTACCCCGCTAGGTAGGGAAAGTGCGTACCTTAGAATATGTGTCATAAACCAGGTCACAAAACCTATACTTATGGTTTATTTGACATATTATATGCTTAAAAATCTTAGTAAAGGATCTGGAAAGAAAACTAAAAAAAAGTTTTGAGTGTACAAGATTTTTCAACAGAGCAGCATCCTTGAGAACATGAACTTTGAAAAAAAGGGTACGCACTTACCAGAACTCACCCTATAGAAAAGCTAATTCCAACCCAGATTTCTAAAATATTTAATAGTATAAGAAAAGTAGCCCTTCGGTAATTCCTTCAGAAGTGTAAACATGATCGATATTGTCAATAGATAAAATTATTTAAAATATACATTTGATCCCTGTTTACGTAATGAAATAGTTACCTCTGCGCACTTACAAAATAATCAATATTTAATTTCTCGAGATATACGAGTATAATACAAATCCAGGTTAAAAACGATTTATAATAAAATAAAATGAAACTTGAAAGTTGCATAATTTCTAGTCCATTTTAAATATGAGGTTGTATGTAAATGGTGTCACACTTTTTTGTCCTTTCTGTCCCATTGTTGCATTTGTGGATGACCTTATATTAAACACTTACAAGGGAAAACGTGGCTTTAGTACATCGAAACTTTTTTCTTAGAAGTTATACAAATATGCCAGTATAATGTGATCATGCATTTAAAATACGAGTGAATAATTATTGCAGTTTTTACATTGTTTTTTGTTTATTTATTTATTTAGATTTTTATGATTAAAAAACAAATGTGTTTGCAGCAGAAATGGCAAAAATAAATAAATAAATAAATAAATAAATAAAAATAATTAAAACTTTCATTCTAAAGTTCACAACTTTAAATATTGATATAAGAGTTAAATATAGTTCATACAAGTGTAAGGCCGAAACACTTGTATGCACAATAAATACCTTCTCTTTTTCCGTAATTAACTTTCACACATTTTTCGATGACTATAAGAACTAGTTATTCAAAATTGTCTTGGTTGTCTTTATTAAAATATGAAATTTATAATAATTTTAAATATTTTTATCCACACACTTAAATTCGTCATCAACGAAATGTACTATTACCCAAAACATAATATTGCTTAAAATATTGTCCTGTCTTCAGTCTGCCTCAACCAACTACACATAACGCTTGAATAAAACAAACAAGAGTAATGAAAGCAAGATAAGCGGTAATTTATTCTGAGTTTCTGTCTGGTAAATATGGTTTTAGAATCGATTGTATCGGCCATCATTTTCCTTCGAAATTTCCTTTCGGGCACAAACTTGACATTCAAGTATGATTACGGTTTCGAACGGCAGGAAGAATTTAATTAATTCTGGAAAAAAATCCAGAAGTGATTAGGACAGAACTATATCCTGTTCAAAAATAAAATTAGCCAATGAAAATACATACTTGGGTTTTGAAGTACTTTACAAGCAAATATGTATTTTTCTGAGTAGCAAAAATATTTTTTCGACGTAAAGGAAAGTTTTACTAAACGACAAAGAAATAAAGAATGTAAACAAAATTCTGTAAAATGAATTTTTATTCAACAGAAATCACATAGAGAAATGAAATAATAAAAGCATACACATTCAAACACGCTAAAATTTACTAGCCCTAACGAACAATATTACATCAACATTATTAGCACGAGTTTTATGTTCATCAGGCATCGAATATTTTTCGATTTGTCTACACATGAAAAAGTTCATTAAAGTGTAATCATAATGCTTCATAACTTTCTTCTTAGTTCAGCTCATCAAAACGTGATCTTTCTGTTCTTATGTAACGTTAATTTCGCCAGAGAAATTACTCCTAAACACAAGTTTTAAACTTTATTTTTAGAGGTTTTACGTTACAATTTGATTTCTTAAGACGTCTGAAAGTTATTGTTGCATGAAGTTGTAATTCAAATTGCATTTTCTGCTTTCTTTTGCTATTTTTCATATAAGTCAAATAAATTACATTTAAGTCTTCTCCGGTGAAGTGATTTAACATCTCTAAAATACTTGTTTGCTGTGTTTGTTAAACAGTTTCTGCTTTATGTATTGATACTTCAGTTAATGAAATATATATAACATATCATCGACAGAAATGCAGTTAATATTGAAAACAAACTTTCTAGTTTTTAATTACATAACTTTTGGATTCGGATTTGATTGCAAGCAATGTGTGGGGGAATCTAGGTTGACCGTAGGAGAAGTTTGAAACATCGTATAAGTTCCATATTTAAAGATTTAACTAATACAGGAGCATGATACCAAGTAGAATCGAAAGTTGTGGATATATTTTAACTCATTTGCAAGTAAAAACAAGAAGAAAGTGCCTGCGACATCTTTTTCATCCACAAAACTATTTTCATTTTTTTACTGAGAGTTCTTTTCAATTTTTTTCTATTTGATTTACATACGCAGGAGTATATTCCAAGCCGGATCTTCAACTATTTCGGGCCGAGGCAAATTTTGAATCTGTTGCCCTTAGTCAGCGTACTTCAAGTTTTTAAATCGAGTATCAGCAGGAGAAAAGAAAGAAATAGGATGAATTTCGCCCTCAGGGTCCATGGCTTTGTCAAGGTCTTGGTCTTTGTCCCTCACGTCAGGGTTGCCTTGGCTTTGGTACCCCTCTAGATACTTCAGTGAATAAACGAAATTATTTGTGTACTCTGATACATTAAACGACTGCATATTTATTTATTTATTTAATTATTATTTAATGAGTTCTCTTCATCATTATTTTTTTCGAAAATGGCTGTTAATGGATTCCATCCAGCATCATTTAATTAGTTGTACATAGAAAGTTTTTAAATTTAAATTAAAGAAATTTTTTACCCTTAGCTGAGAAAAAACTTCTCAACGTCAAAAAAGCAAAGACTTTTCTTCCGATAATGAGCCTGAACTAAGTAATTTCGATGTCTTAAGTGGTATAGCGGAGGATTTCATAAATTCAAACTGGCACTGAAGTTAAACATATTTTTTTTAGAATTTTTTGAAACTTAACCTAGTTCCATTATGTTGTTTTGCTGAAAGTAAATGGAGAAAGGTGTTTCCTAAGTTTTCTTAGAGGACCTGATGCATGTAACTTCAGTTTTATTTTTCCTGAGAAGGAAGATGCTGCAACGGTCCAAAAGAGATGTCATTAAGCTCTCGCACCCAATGATCAGTAGAGACACAGAAATATTTGATTTGAAAATGAAATTTGACTGGAATTTCTAACTGTCAGAATCTCTACAAAAATAATAATTTATCAATTTTGGAAAACATATTTTGTTATGTTTACTCATTGAATAAATTGGTGAATTTTTTTAGCTATATTTATTTCCTGTACCTTGCAATAGAATTTTAGTAACGAACGGTGGATATGTAGAAAAATAGCTAGATGATGTATCTAAATATTCTGAACTAAACAGATGTCACTTCGCTACCGATAGGATTTTGGAAAAAATAAATAACAAAACATTAAATAAAATAAAACTCGAAGTTGAATTTCTCGTACCGGAAAGCCAGTGAGAAATAGTAAGTAATAGCAGGGATTTTTTTGTGGGTAAAGTCCCCATAGCCTACACTTTTCCGCCATATTACAAGTCCTAGTATTATTACTACTGGTCCTATGAATGGTAAGAATAATTTTCGCCTTCGTTTTTTATTAAAAAAATTCATGAAAATTGTAAGGTGAGAGATATTTATTAAATAAAATTAAGAATGTTTAGCAAAAAATTAAATATTTGAAAAAATTAAATTAAATTATTCAACATAAAATAAAATATTTCTCTAGAACAACAGTGCCGAAACGGCGTTTGAGTGCTGATTTTGACACCAAGCCCCCCTCCCCCCAATATATATAAGTGGGAAAAGAATTTCGTTTGCCAATACTGCGTATATTGCTTAGTTTAGATGTTTCTATCAGAACTTTCTAAATTTTATTTTACACGACACATAATATTGCATTTATGAAGCTGTAGAAATGGAAAAATGTGTTTATCTTTTTAAAAAATAAGTGAAGGTAAATAATTCATGAATACAGAATGACATAAAGTTACACACGTAAAAGATGAGGTTCCTGAATATATCGGTTTTGAAAGATATATAGTCTTTTTCCGGGCTGCCATCGGTATGTTAAATAATAGAAATATTTGGGACAGCCTTACGTCAGGTTTTATGTGTCTTGTAAATGGAAGTACTGCAGAAATCCGTACGTTTTTTTTTTCTTTAGGAATAAAACCTTATAGGAATTTACATTTTTGATAAATAAGAATGTTTATTATATTTTAGTACAAATAAACCAATTTCTTTAATAGCTGTTTGCAAGAAACCTCAGCTAATTGTTGTGCATTGAAACACAATTTGTGCTCGAAAGACGAAATAAAATTATTTTTTTTACTGTTGTTTTAAAAAATAAAGAGGATAAAATATATTGTTTTTTTTTAAACCAAATATACTGAAGCAAAAATAAATTTTGTATAGAATGTAAATCAGCCCAAAAGTACAAAAACATTTTCGTCTATTATAGAGCTTTTAATTCGTGAACAACCCGTTTTGCTTTGCCCAAGTTTGCTCTCTCAAGTGTTTATTGTATAATAAAAGTATACAGGGTGTCCACTCCAATCGTGGACCAATAGCTAAATTCTAAACCGTTAGAGATACGCATATAGTTCATTTAGGAAAAAATCTTCAAATTACGAAAGGAATTTTGGGTCTATTCAATGTTTTTCAAAAAATCAAATTTTGAAAGAGTTACGAAATTTAACTTTTTATACAGCCCCCCAGTCCTATCAATCATGTTTAGTAAAACATTCTTGACACTGTAACGTTTAAAACTAAAAAAAAATCACTGTTCTACCACAAAAATTGACCGAGTTATGGCGTTTTGAAAAATCAAGATTTTGCATTGTTTCATGACGTCATCGAGAGATCGCTTAAGGGACCGTATGCGAAATCCTTCAAAATCTTGATTTTTCAAAACGTCATAACTCGGTCAATTTTTGTCGTAGAGCAGTGATTTTTTTTTAGTTTTAAACGTTACAGTGTCAAGAATGTTTTACTAAATATGATTGATAGGACTGGGGGGCTGTATAAAAATTTAAATTTCGTAACTCTTTCAAAATTTGATTTTTTGAAAAACATTGAATAGACCCAAAATTCCTTTCGTAATTTGGAGATTTTTTCCTAAATTAACTATATGTTTATCTCTAACGGTTTAGAAATTAGCTATTGGTCCACGATTGGAGTGGACACCCTGTATATTTGCAGTATTCTTTTAAAGTAGTTCCACACTACAAAAATCCTAATGAAAGTTTAGGAAAAGGAGTAGAATGCTTTACTAACTTTTTTTATTTATCATTTTAATACAAAAAGCTCACAGTAAGGTGCATAGAAATCTTACTCTCAAAGTGTATATCTTTTAAACAAAGAACCTTCTTGTGCATTAAAACTATTACAACAAAATCATGCAGCATGCAAATCAAGCCTGTGTTAATTTTACATGTAGTTAATATGTCAGTAATATTTATTACGAATATTTCTGACAATATTTATTGTTTATCATATATGTGTCTGCAAAAAAAGAAATAAAAATGTAATTTTTTATGTATAAAATTGTGTCTGTTTCCCTTAAACTAAAATGCTTTTTTAAAAATTGATAAAGGGATACTATACCTAACGCGATCAAGAAGTTAACACTTACTTAAACCATTTTTAAATATAGTTAGTAATTATTTTCATTAAGATAACGATTCGTATAGCAGCTTTTTTTATCAACGTATTTTCCCACTATGGTGTTATTTTTGCTTTTGTATTTTCTATATTTTACTTCATTCAAATTTCTTCAAATGTTTTCTGCGTAGGCGAAAATACACCAACATCTGACAACTGAAAATTCCGACTTGCGTATCGTCGGTCTCCTTTCCCTTCCTTCCAACAGAAAAAGGAAGAAACATCTGAAATGGTAATCATTACCTTTGGAATACACAAACAGCTGGGTCCATATCCCCATTTCACCCCACTTCACTTAAACTACTTTAAAGTAAAAAGAAATAAACTAATACAACTTAATACAGTAATATTGTCTTTGTGAAAAAAGGAAGGTTATGCATTAAAAATTAGTTGCATTCTGAATAATCAAAGCGATACAGAAATGTAAGCTTCCTGGTTTCGTATGCAGTAAAACGTAAAATTTGAAATGCTATCACTTTGCACTCGAAGAAACTTGCCAAATGAATAAATTAGTTTGAAAATTATTGCTAATGATATAAAAACTTGAGAATAAAAACAATCAGAATGACTATTTATTGCCCTTCGTCTTTTCTTGTTTTTTGTAGACTGGCTTAGTTTAGTATACCAAATCATTTCACCTAACCTGGCCCAATTATTCTTATATCAACTTGCTTTCTTTTCACCAGCTCATGTTCTGTTTGTAAATTTACTTCAACTCTTAGAAGATTTTTAAAAATAATGTGGAGCCTTAACCAATCAAGTGGGATACACGGTTGATGTTAGAAAATCAATGTTGCTCACTTGGAAAGTGGGCTCGTACAATTCTGGACGAATTTTTTGTGGTAATTTAAAGTTATAAAAACATGTAAAGTCTGCGTTCCCAAATGCGTGCCGGAGCTTTCCTTCAATTAATACATCCTAAGTTATTAATAATTCAATGTATGATCATTTCATCGCTTTTATAATATGCGTTGGCTACAAGTTAAGAAAGGTAATACTTTTCTTCCTTTTGTTAGACTTGATGGTTTAGTAGACCGAAAAAAACAACAACATTTATTGAAATATAATTGCCCAAGTAAAAATATATTTATGTCATTTTTCAACACAACAATTAGCTTACTAGGAGGTATAACTAAACATGGTCATTATAACTAAATATTTTACTTAGTATAAATTTGAATCCTTGAAACTAGGGATGCATCGGTAAGCAAATTGGCCGATTACCGATTAATCGGCTGTTGATTAATCGGCCGATTAATGATTATGATGATAATTTTTAATGCTATCAATTGCACCATCATTGTTTTTCTTTCTTTCTTTTGTTAACAGTTTCTATTTCAGAAAGTTAGCAATTTATTTTTGAGAAAAGATTTATTTTTCTCTATTTTCCTAATTTTTCCAAAATTAGGGAAAATTCAAATTTAAATTTAAAAATTTAATCCAATTTCTTTGAACTAATTTTCATATTATACTTAATGAAGTTACATTATGGGAACTGGCCTTGAAAAAAAATAGGAGGAGCAAGCTAAGCAGGCTGTGATGAGCAAGCTAAGCAGGAGTACTTCTAATTATTATTTTTTCTATTATTATTAGCCATTTAACTCAAGACTTTTATTCTTTGTCAAAATTAAAGGCTATCAAAAAGCACTATGCTAAGGAGAAAAGTATCGCCACATGAAAAATGTTGCAACACTGTAGAAATGTGCTATATTTATTCAAAATGGAAAAATTAGTTTTTTAATGAATTTGTATGAACTGTAAGGACTTTTTTTAATGCTTCGTTATTTGAGTTATCTGTTTTTCTTCAATGCAATTTTGTTCTACTTATGTTTGCAAAAAATTATTTATTTTTTGTAAAAAAAATATCTAAGTTTTTTGTTCATGACATACTTAAAGTTTTTTTTTTTTTTTTTAAAGCATTTTTTCCGCCTTTTGATCGGAAAAATTTGACTGATTATAAATACAATGAAACACTCATGCTTTTCGCATTCCAATGTATAAGTTCAGGAATTCAAATGTTCCTAATTGTATCATATAAATATCAGCTATGAGGGCTATATTTTAATATTAAATTCAGTTTTACCCACTGTATGAACTGTTTATTTTGTTTTTACTCTGTGCACACTTTTATACTACATGTTATAGCAATAATGTCAGAAAATTACATGTTTATACTGTTAATTTATTCATCATAGCTTTATGATGCAGGTATACTTTGAAAATTATATTTTTTCTTGCCGATAAATCGGCATGATTTGGCCGATTATTAATATTCGGCAAAGCGGCCGATTATGGCCGATTAATCGGTGCATCCTTACTTGAAACCATGAAATAAGTATTCATTTTTCGGTATTTCTGTACTAAAAAATTAGGAAGAGAAGTAAAGATGAACAATTCAAACGAATCACAAATGCTTTCCCTTTACTTAGTGGGCATAAATAAAAAAGGTGCAGAAAGTTTTAGTAATAATCTGAATTGTGCTTTTAGATGTTTTCATTTAACTGTGAGCGCTTATGAAGAACAATACATTTCACAATAAGAAGTATCAATAAATAAAGTGAGTATACCAAAATTTGTGAGTGCGTAAAATTATATTAGTCGTATTATTTATTTCATTATGTATCTAAATGGCAATTCAAATTCATCATTCTTCCCATTGGAGTATGCAAATGCTGGAAAATATGATTATACTATATTCCGATAAACCTTATCGCAGTTGAATATATCTTAAACTAAAACGCCATTTGGGTATCGAAGATGAAATGAGAATATCATATTTAGGGTAATTTTGACGATATAAACCATGCAGTTGCTATTACCTATCAGTTGGCAATAAAACATCTAATTCATGCTATACCAGAATGATAAATAAATCTCTTGAAATGTACACAAAGACAAAATGTGAGCTATGTAATCATGCTATGCTGTGTAGTAAATTATTCACATATTATTATTTATTTATGGAGTTTTTTTTTTTTTTTTTTGCTGCGTGTAATCGCTTCGGTTCAAAAATGTTGTTTTGAACTCATTTCAGCAACGTAATTAGCTTTTAAATCTCTCCAATTTAAAAAAACATATATAAAACAGTACAGTTTTTTTCGAAGTATTTTAAAAGAGCTAAAAATATTATTCTCTAGAACTTCAGCAATTTTTATTTTAAGCAATAGAATAAGTTGGAAATTAGCAGCGACGGTAACCGGCGGAGTAAAAGTAATTATTGCGTTTAATATATCCCTTCAATATAAGCAAGAATCCTGAATTTCATTCATTATAAATTACTGTTACCATAGCAACTTATTTATTCTTAAAGTAGAACTAATGTAATTTAACACCTAAAGCTTTCAGCTAAATATAAAATGAATTGATCTAAAACTTTCTTAGGAAAAGATATTTTGCTGAGTATTGATAATCTAAACGCTTAATGACGATACATTTTTTAGCAGTTCTAATTCCAGAAAATAATATTTTAAAAATCTTTTGAGTTAAGGGGGTCTGGGACACAAAAATCGTCAAATTTAGCATTTTTCTTTTATTATTTCAAAAAATTCTCTGCTTTCTTCTCTTAAAAATGACGTTTGAAATTTGTTTCTATCTTAGTAAGAACATAAAATATGATAATTATAATGATATGATCATAAGATAGCATAACAAATCAAATAAAACTTAAAATTCGTTTTTCGCCATGATGCAATTTTTCCGGACAATTTGAATTCAAATTCTTAAACTAATAAAGATAACATTCTGAAATTTGGATAACATCTTTTTCAAACAGTTTACTTGAATTTTAATTTGACAAATTAAAAAAAAAAATAAGTTCAAAAAATATGATTTTTTGAAAAAAAAGTTTCCTTCGAATTTTTCGAAGTTCTTACTTAAATACTTAAAATTTTTTTTAATTATTATTTTTCAAATTGTCAAATAAGAATTAAAGCTTGTATATTTGTGTTCACATACATGGAAAAAAAATGAAAATTGATCAAGAATATTTTTAGTTTTTGCGATTTAAAGCGACCCCCCTTTTTTTGAAAAAAAAAATAAATAAGTTAAAAAAAAAGACATTTTTTTTGTCATGTCTATTATGATTTTGTTTATTAAACAGACGGTGAATCAGTGTAAAAAATTTCAAAATTCTAAACTGTTTAATAGAATTTTTTTCAAAATGTGTCCTGGACCCCCTTAAGTTTGTCTGAGGAAAAATAGTCATTCAGTCAGTGATTTAAGAGAAAAATTATATGATTATATTATTGACTTCTGCTCTAGATTTTTACGCTTTTGATTTTGTAAAAAGGGCAAAAGAAATGTTTGGACAAACTGGTTCTTCAATGATTTTTATACCATCACTAATGAACACGTTTTTGTTCCTCTTTGTATTTTCTATTTCACGCTCAAAAGTAATTTTGATGAAAAAACAGGATGCGATCCTTCAATTATTATTTCCCGTTGACTTAGTATATACTACAGTAAAGTTATTAGGCGGTATGCTATAAAATTCTATCGGTAACTGTTTTCTATGAAAGCGTGATGTTTTCTTGCATTCCACGTGCAGCCCTCGTTATAAGCCAGTAGCGTTGTCAGATTGATAACAGTAATTTTTTCCTACTTCCTATCATCTTCTCTTTCTAAAAAAAAATAAGGGGGAAAAATTCCCCATAGTATATTTATGAAGAATTTCTTTATACGGTCGGGAAGTTTTGTTCCGATTGACCCCGCTGTTCCTATACACCCCATTTTACGGTACTCTTTTAACGTAGATACATTGAAACAGATACGAAATATACCATTAAACGTATTAATTCTAAATATAGTATTTTACTGATTTCCATAATCTTAAATGAGTTAGAGAATTTATCTAGGTACAAGATTTGAAGAGTTCTGATTTTGTGAGCTGTGTGAAGGGGAAAATGAAAGCATTTGAAGATTTATGAATAGTTTACGTCTGTCATAAATTTATCTCGAATGGTAGCTGTATTAAATTTTCAAATTTAACATCACAAATCAATGTCGTTATATACTGTGTGTATTTAAATCATTGATCGGTCATTTGTGAAGCATTTAGAAAATGACTGTATCATATGTTTGATTCACGCATTTAATGTTAAGTTTTAGAAATATAAAATATTGATAACTGAAATTAGAATTTAATCCAAAATTCATTGGGAAATAATGATTTATGTTACTCAATTGCATATGTCATTAATTATAAGCCATTTTAATGTTCCTAAATAGAGTACTGTTATGTTATGCATTCTACACGAAAAGCATATTATTTGGAATGCATACTTCATAAAGACAAACTAGTAATAAAGCAATTATCGAAACTTCCAGAAACACTTTCATACATTTGTGCTAAGTGCAAATATCGTATTAGGTGAAAGAGAAACTAAGCAAATTCATAAGATGCATAAAAGAGACAAAATCAGTGTTTACACAAGGCTTAAATCAAATCAAATTCAAGCTTATTCAGTTGAAGTACCATTTTGTATACTAGTAATTTTTGAAATTAATTCAAATTAATTAAGAGCTATTT
Source organism: Uloborus plumipes (assembly GCA_038373865.1). Taxonomy (NCBI): domain Eukaryota; kingdom Metazoa; phylum Arthropoda; class Arachnida; order Araneae; family Uloboridae; genus Uloborus; species Uloborus plumipes. The sequence continues at coordinate 115,928 of JAXGGA010000027.1, forward strand.
TGGTAACTCAAGGGTTTTACACGAATCGCAAGAAAGCAACATTAGGGACAGTTGGGATGAATGAAAACAGAATTTCAGTGTTTCAACTTTAGATCCGTGCTTTTCTTTTGGAGGAATTGAGAGACAAAATTTTTTGCATTGTGTGCGTAACTCCGTACGAAACATTGCACTTAATGACTGTTTGCAAATAAAATCGTGATTCTATTTACACCAGCGTGTTTCTTTTTATCCCGGACACAAGAAGGTGAAAAGAAAGTGATTTATGTCCCCAATGTGGTTGATAATTGTAAAATACACAATCAACTTAGAAATTCTACCAGCGTTCTCTACCAGGAAAACTCAATCCGCGACCCATAATGCCATGTTAAGCACAAAATTCGTACCTGCACTTTTAATCAAAATTGAGTTATTGTAACCAGGTGGTTCTTTATAATACATTTTACTTGTATACAATGTTTTATGGTCACTGATTAATGGGAAATATAGTTTTTAAAAATCTGAAAAGGGAGATCCCAATCAAATAGATGGAGGAGAAAACTTTAAAAAGTGGTTTTTCGTTTTGAGCTTAGCTGCAGATACGAGTTTTGGGCTTAGCACGGCAGCATATCTCTCATGCGACCCGCTGAATCCTCCAAATATAATCTGAAATGATTTTGAAAAAATAAAAACCACATAAAAATTGACTGCATTTATTCAAATAACATCACAAACGTGTGATTTACATCAAAATTTTATCTTCCTTTAAAATAGGAAAACTGAAAAACCTGTTGTTCCATTTATCCCAGAGTACAGCAAAAATGGGGTGAATGGAAACATCTCAACAAATCGTTTATTAAACCATTTTTTTTATCGGAAAGCACGTGTCATTCCTTTTGCGCTGGCCGGATGATCGTTCCTTTGTTTACGTTTTTTGAAAGAGATGGAAATAACCATGGCAAACGAAATGATACCGGTTGAATAAAAGAACAGTGCAATAGACGCCACGATATTGTACTTAAGGTTGTAATATTATTGGCCAATTTTAGTCGTTATCGTGCCGTTAAGATGATAGCGCTCTTACTGGCTGATTCCGCCCGTAGCTAGTTTTGATCTACGGAGCTTTGGTAGGAGACCAACTTCAATAGATACAAAGCAGTTATAAAAGAATAATATAAAAACCTAGAACAATAATTTGCTTTTTATTAATCAAATAATAAGCCTCAAGTTAAAAACTTTAACAAATGAAAAATATTTTTATCATTATTTTCTCATGAACATTCCCGTTTTAACTTCTGAACGACTTATACAACTGGTCCAGGTTCATTATTTTTAAACCTTGGTAGAAGCGAAGCTTGAAATGAAGTTTATACGTAAAAAAATTATTTTATTTCAGAGAAAATGTTTGTGCATTGATACTAAGAACGTTAAACATTGCCTGGTTCAGAAATAAAATTACTCATACATTAACTATAGTAAATCCTTACTCCTAAGAAAAAAGGGATTTACCATGAAATAAAGGTAAATGACGAGACAAAGTAAAAGATAAGTTGAAAGTTAGGTTGCTTTTTGAAGGGAAATACATCATTGATAGTGAGCTCATGTTAATGAAGGTAATTTCATCTCTATTTTCATCAACTATTAAAAGCCAGATTTTACAATTTTTGGAAAAAAATTCTGTTGAGGACAAAAGCACAAGACTTATTCAAAATTTTGCGTATCACAATCTGAGCATAGTAATTTCGTACTTTTAAAATAACAATCATGATATTAAATATATATATATATATATATATATATATATATATATATATATATTAGCTTAACCAAAGAGCGCTTATTAATTAACACTCAAGACAAATATTAAGCATTAAAATTGGCTTCTATACTGTAATTAGAAATAGTTTCTTTGAATATTCTTTAAAATGACAGCACGTTTTCTGTTATTTGATGCATTAAAGATTGAAATTTGGATTAATTTCTAACATTCAGAAATTTTTCAGGTAAAATTTTGATGGTTTACGCATGAATGCTTCTTTTAAAAGAATTCCAAATAGTTTAGGGAAGTAAAATATGCGGAAAATGAAAATTTAAAACATATTATCACAGGAACACACATAAAAACAAAAAATATTGACATTTTGTGAAGGAGGTAATTAATATAACAGCATTTTAGAAGGAATCTTTGTGATGGTTCAGGTATAAAATGTGTGATATTAATCATTTTCCACTCAAAAATAGATAAAAAAAACCCCTAATAAAATGAGTTTGTCTTTATCTTGCAAGATATCAGACTTTATATGAAAATGTGACAGCTACAAAAATGTGAATTGTTTGTTTGTTTTTCGCTAAAATGCGGTGAAAAAATATTTAAAAGGATACCTTACTTTTGAAGCTTGATATAATATTAAAAAAAAAGTTAAAGCGTAATCAAAAAGAAAACAAAAAGAAAATGGATATCGATCTATACCATTTCGTGTCACCATAACCCCAACATAACTCACATAGTTCCCTCTCCAAAAACGGGAGCTTAATATTACTGACTCTATTTGGCGGATTTGTAAAGTTTTGCAGAAAATACTGAAAAGATATAAATTTACAGACCGACAATTAAACACGTACTCCATATTAAAAAAAAAATTTGAATTCCCCCCCCCCCCCGCGTCTTAATATTATCTAACTACTGCAAACTTCGCTTCAGAACTTATTCTTTTCATATACACAAAAAAAAAAAAAAAAAAAAAAAAAAAAATTGCCAATTCTGTATAAATGTCAACACTAATCTTGCATCATTTAGAAGTTGGTATTAAATTGGATGTTTATGATATATCCGAAAAAAACTCTTTGAAAAAAAATATTGGAGCACTTGTTGAGCAAACAATGTTCATTTTCATCAGTTATGACGGACACTACGGTATTAGTTTACGGTGGCAGCAAGGCTTGTTAAGGTTTTTACTTTGTCTGCAGTTTTTTCCCTTTTTGTCTTCTATTAGAAGTTTAAAATCTGTCTGTTTAAGCAAAAACATCTTCAGTCTACTATATTAACACAGTAAACTCGTTGGATTTCAAATTTCACTGACGTACTTATCAAACTAAATCAGTTTAATTTTTTAATTTTCTTCAAAGAAATTAAGGGAAAAAAAAAGATAGAAACTAATTTCTCTTCCTGTGAAAAGCATTTTATTTCAACGCAAAATATTCTGTTATTTCAATAACTCTTTACCTAAACCAACCTTCTGCTCGTTTCCTTATTAATGTACGATGTCTGTCTTTTATCTTATTTTCACTCACGTGCCTATGTATTTTTTTTTTAACGTCTTAGAAAGATTTCAGATTTTTATGAATGTATAAATCTAATTAAGCGGAAGAGTTGTTGAAAGCTAGAAGCACTGTTAGAAGTTTCGCGAAATGTATGCAGGGAATAATGTCTTTTAACGAAATACTTTAATTTATGAAAGCGTGTCTCATCGTTAATGACCCCTAATGTAACATGAATTAGCTCGGGTAAACTGCTTAAGTGCAAGTAAAAGTTTTGCAGTCGGTAACTCGGCCTTTCAATTAGAGAAGTCATTTTTAAACGTTTTTCACACGAAGAGTAATATTTTAAAATGAAAACTTCATTTTCTGCTGAGATTTTGGATAAAATGGTAAACTCAAAATTCGCGTTCATTCACATAATTTGTTAACGATTCTCAGTGTTTAGGAAACGATTAAAAATGTGGGAAAGTAGGATTATAAGCTATTTTTTGCCTTATTTATCAATTATAAATACATTACAAAACATGGTTTTCAAAAGTTTCATTCAAACTCTTAAGATTAAGCATTTTCATACCCCAAAAAAAGGTACTATTCATAAACACTGGAAAAAAAAGAAAAAGAAAGAAAAAATGAATGGTTGTCAGAATCTAGTGAAATTTTACACTCGAAAAATCAACAGTGGTTTTAGAAAGTGATTACAAAATGAAAGTAAAATTATCATTTATTGTAGGAAAAATCTCAAATGATTGAAGGTTTATGTACCTAATTGAGACACCTCTATCGTTGCTACAAGGTGATACAGGCAAGAAGTGAGGCATAAAGCCTCGTACGATGTCTTATGTCATCTTGTTACCTAGTTACAGTAAACACGCCTAATTCAATCAAAGTAGTAGGCTGTTCAAGTTACCATCCCAAGTGATCCCAGGCATGCTCGATCTGTGACAAATCTGAGGATCGAGCAGCTAAGAGAAGGTCATAATATGTTAGAGAAAGTCCTCTCGCAACAATTGTGTTGAGTGCGACCGAGCATTATTCTTTTGTAAAATGGCTCCTCCCTGCCATGAGGACCAATATAGGTGACTTAAGTATGCCAAAAACGTACCGCTGTGATGTCTAGTTGTTATACGTACTTTTTTCTAATGCTAAAGATTAATTTTATGGACTTCAAAGTTAATTCTATGCTCTATTACACTTAAAATTATAGAATACTGAATGGTCTGAAAAATGTATCATAAATATTTGTTTTGTTTTAAGTTCTTGATGGCATGAAGATTTGAAGATGGGGAACGTGTGTATTGATTTGAATTGTATTTGATGTAAGTTTTCATTCAAATGCTGAAAATATAAATTATTTATTTTAACGTGTGTTACGTTGCTGTCTGAAACACATTTGCTAATTATGAAGAATCCATCATTAATTTTACATTTTTGTCTGCATTACGTATTTCTTAAAACAAGTGATTGCATTGTAGGAGAGAGGGGGCACATGTGAACAAACGATATTTTACCCAATTAACATGAAGAGAAATCTGAAAAAAATTCATACAGATGTTAATACAAGTACTATATTCTGCCTGAAATTTCAAAGATCTAAACCACTTTGTTTTTTAGTTATCAAAGATCTTATGTTTTGGAAGGTGCCAATATACTTTTATGTTCCATTTCTCCGAGTAAAAACACATCCGAAACTATTTTTTTGTGATTTGAACTTTATTCGTCTTAAAGTGGCACTAATAAGGAAAGTTTTCATGCACTATTATTTAAAAAAAAACTGAAAAAAATATAGTTTTTTTTTTATCAAATTAGGCCCAAGTTGAGATAAGGGGCACATGTGAACACAATATGTTCCTCTGTGCCCCTCTGTGCTGCTAGTTATTTCAATTCCAAAAATTGCTGATTTTTTTATACATTGAATAGTCTAATTAAGAAATATTGAATAATTAAAAGTTTCAGTACTCAATCTTTAATTAAAATCTGAAAGACTTGCAAAGAAAAGAAAGTTAAACTCGCTAAACTGTTGAAAAAGGAACAATTAAGAGTTGCAGTAAGTGACCCACATTAATGAGTCCGACATTAGTTTTGAAGACCGCAACTATCAAGAAATTTGTGCTGAAGTTAACCTTGCACCAGAAAATTTCGCTGTGAATGACTTTGTCCTCGTAGAATTCACTACCAAAAAAAAAAAAATTACCATGAATGAAAGTTTTATGTTTCCAAAAACATGATACATCAATTGGTAAACACTCTGATGATATTCTGCTAAAATTACCACCATCTTCAGTTTTTGGGTGGCACATGTCAAGCTACATCTTTTGTTTCTTTTTCTGTAAAACTTGAAGGCTACAATGTTCCTTGAATTGAGTCAATTAATCTCGTTGAATAAATACCTCGATATTTTCATTGTAAGTGTTTGCTAATGTTTAATAAGCAGTATACTTAAAAATATGCTTAGGTGTATTTTACTTCCATTTATGTATCCGTGTTTACTTGTGCCCCAGATGTGTTTACAACTGCCCCCCTATTGGGGCAGATGTGAACAAAATTTAAAATATTTTTGACTTATTTTTTTGGCTGGAGTTTACTGTTGAAGAAGATGGGTAACTGCATGAAAATATTAGCAATTGTTTGATTTATCAGGTATAGCACTTGTTTCTTTTATATCTTAAATTAATAATGAAAAAGTACAAAAATGGCATTTTTGTTCACATGTGCATCCCTCTCCCCTATATTATTTCACGTTAAAAAGAAAAAGACAGCCGTAAAAATGCTTTTTTTTATTGCAACATTAAAAAAAATCCTTCTTATCTCATGTTTCAAATGAATTGAATTATTAAACATTATCATTACTTACCTTAATGCGCAAAAAAAATATGTTGACTAGAGGAAAAAATACCATTAATGAATTCAGCGTAATTAATGAAGTTTTATCAAGTCTTAGTTACAACGGATTTCGCATTTTCTTTATTAATTTTTTTATAAGTTTAGTGAAAAAGAAATAAGTTAATGATTTGTGAGGGAATTATTAATGTTTTTTCGCAGCATCTCGCTGATAAAGATAAATCCAATTTGATTTTGGAGGTAAAGTTGTGGTGAACAAAAATTAGGAAATTAATCTCTATTTTAAATAGGAGATTCTGGATGAGCCGAAAATTCCTTTCAGAAAGTTAACCGCATGATTTTAATCTCCTGACAAAGGGGGGGGGGGTGACTAATTTTAATGCATTAGCACCAGTAACTTTCTCATTTTTAATCAAAAATAATAAGTAAATATTATGAAAAACGGTACCTGTCATACTTTAATATTAAACCCTTCTCTTGAATAGAATTGATGAGTAAATTTATTGTAACGTAATTTTAACTTAATGAATAATTTATAGAAATTTAAATTCAAAACTTTTCAGGCATGAAAAGAATTAATAAACACAAAAATGCAACAAAAAAGTAAATACATAACTAAGTAGAGATCCTTTATCCGATTACCAAAACCAATTTCTAGCATTCCATAAAGTGCTATATTATATTTCATAGTTGTAACTAAACTTTTCATTGGAGATTCGGACGCGTAGTACTTACAAAGCCATCTAGAATGATGCAGTATGCCAATTTAAAATTTAAGAATTATGTTTAAGATAAATTGCTTAATCTTATTGCATCAAGTTAAATATAATTCTACAGGTTTGTTTAATAAGAACTTAATAGTAGGAATACTTTCAATTTTTCCTAGAATTCTATCAAGAAAACTAAATGAAGCTAGCAAAAATTTCCACTAAATTGTCAATTACTGACAGTTCACTATACTTGAGTTTAATGTATGTTTTTTTTTATTTTAAAAGAAAACATTTAGAAATTGGAAACTTTGAACAAAAAATAAGCAAATTTTATTGTTCATGCCAAGCACCCTCTACTCACTTTAACTCAATATAATTAAAAATCCCTTCGAATAAAAGTTACTACACTACTTAAATATGCTCTGAACTTACAGTTTTATAAAAGTTCCAAAATTTAAAAAAAGCTGCAATTTTATTGAAATTTACAGACTTTTTACCGAAAAACCCTCAATATTTTCCATATAAATACCTATAAACTTTTAAAGTTATGACGTAGTGATTAGACTATAGTTCAAAATAAAGCTCTAATTGTGAAAAACATTATCAGAAAAAAACAGATTGATGCGTAAAAAAGTGTCGTAAATGAAAATGTCGAAAAAAAGTAGTTTTTTAGAAAACATATTTAAATATTTTTCTAAAATTAATATTAACGTTCAAGACTATTTTTAAATCGAAACTTTTGCATGTTAGTAGCTCATACTGTCTTCGACGATACTATGTTTGCTATTTTTTTTTTTAAGTTTTTTTTCCCGGACTTCAGGGTCTTTGGGGGTCTTTAAGTCTAACTTCCGGTTCTTCCAATATCACTTCCGGTTAACCTAACTGGCTATAAGTTGTTTCTAATTATCGTAGAAGCAAAAATGAAATATTTATGGAGTCCCAAAATCTATTATTTAAAAAAACTTTTTTTTTTTTGAAAAATTTTAGAGCTGGCAGACCTTTTAAGGAAATTAAAATTCAAATAATCTAAAAGTAAAACTTGATTCCTGTACCACCCATAAGTTATTTAGTTGATTCATTGTGTAAAAGTTAGACGAGCGTGCTAAAAACCTTTACAACATGCATAAGTTCTTACACATTAGTGTACACAATCAATAACTACATTATGTATACCGATCTGATTCTTAATTAGTGAAGGAGATAGTTACTCAAAGATATTAGGAAACTTTTCTGACATCAAAAGAAATGAGAAAACTTGCTTCGCATGAGAGAGATAAATGCTATTGAATGGAATCGGTAGTTAGTGATTGCGACATTGATTTCGGCTTGAGAAAATGAAAGTTACAAAATCACTGTAAAGATAATCTAAAACGTGCTGGACAATGTTAGTTGAAAGATTGTCGTGTGTTCTGATGGTAATTTTCCAAAAGATAATTTTAAAGTGAAATTTGGTGGGATAGGGCTTAGTCTTTTTAACATTTTCCAAATTAGAAATTATTTTCTTAAATTGAAATACTTTCGAGTATTGTTTAAAATACCACCTAAAATGTAGATCGCATTTTATATTTTATCACAAAATGGCAGTTCTGTACTTTAAATCATGTATCTGTAGGATCAAATGACTAAATTTGGAGGGATTTCTTTCAATCAGTAGCTATAGTCTGAAGTGATTTTTTTTTTTTTTTTTGATAAAAAACGAAAGTTATGCTAGGTTTAAAATAACATGAACATTTGTGTAATATGAGATACGATAAAGCAGTGTTTTAACGTTCCTTTTATCCCTCTTTGATTAGGATATTGTATAAATATAATGTTTTAAATATCTTTATATTAATAATGTTATTTTCCGGTGTTTGCCGATTTCAATCAGCCTGATTTAAATCCGTGGATGAGAAATAACTGAACTTAAATCAAATGTTATGTGTTTAAAATAAAATTAATTTCATTAATTCAATTGTTTTTCAAGAGAAAGGAATATTTTATTTATATTTTTTACGTCAAATAACGGAAGTATCGCTCAAGACCAAAATAATTGAGGAATATTTAAAACGCGGAGAAGAGAAGGAAATGGAGAACATTCGCTTCATTGCCGCATCTTGGAGAAAGTTTAACTCCTTAAACCCCCTTTAATTAAATGCAAAAAAAAAAAAAAAAGAATAATGACCAGGGAAATAACCTACAAAATTGACACGGATAGAGGATAAGTGCGATTTCATTACAAGAGATTTTGATGAATCAGATTTGCCAATTGGTGAGGATAGAAAACTGCCAATGGATTAGTATTATCACGAAATTTCTTTTGCAGAAAATTTTTTACGTTGTATTTTTACTGTAAATATAATTTAAGGTGATGAAATATAAATCAATTTTCTTAAAAGAGCTTAAAGGAAAAAAATGGCTTAGTTTTCCCTGAAAAGCAAGGTAGTGAGACATAGTTCCGTGAAACAATTTGCCTCATACTTAAACTTCCGTTGATCCAGTTTGTAGCACTCACAGGTACTTTAGAAGTTTGATATTTCTACATGACTAGTCAAATTATGACTGCACATAAAAATTCAATACACATTAACTATCAACTAGTAACTTAAATTTCTATTTATTACTTCATATTTGGATTACAAAATGTTCAGTAAGCTAATTTGTAAACTTTAATTGTATTCCAGGTTGCTGCACACAATGTTTCCACATTTCTCACCATGGGGCATGTTGGAATACTAACATACATTAATTTCTTACGTATAAGTTATTCAAAAAAATATTTGATTTTAAGATTAATCTAACATTTCAAGCTTTAATATTAGACTAAGAAGGTACACCGATATATCTTTAATTTATAACAGTTACTGAACCAAAAGTTAAAAAAATGTTCCATCTGGTCCAATTGTCCCCTATATTTTTGAGGCTCTCTGTGTGTGATAAATAGGATAATTAAGGTTTTTACTTTACTGCTTCTAAGTTTAAAACTAGAATAATAAAAATGTTTCATGGTGTATATTTGCTGTACCACTATTTTTGAGTCAATAATGTTAATGTCTTGGTTTTAAATCGAAAGAAGTAAGTAAAAGTTTTATTCTAAAACTTAGTTCCTTCTTATAGCAATATATTTGTGCCTGTTTAAAAGGTAATAAATGAAAAGGGAAAACGAGGAAAATTTTATTGCAAACTATAAAAAGGTAGAAAGACTATAAATTACTTATTTTAAGCCTTTACTAAACGAAAATGTTTTTAAATCAAACTCAGTCAAGAAGAAATCTGAATTTTTATGGTTATATTCTGAAACTGAGAAATGCTGATCTTTGTTTTACCAAAATTTGAAGATTATGCGGAAGTATTTGAAATCTGAAAGACTTTTTCAAGGAAACTGTTTTAAGAATTATAGAATTTTCATTTTTTCAAACATAATAAAATTTCTGAGAAAGGAATTTACTCGGAAAATGAAGAATTGTTCCATTTTTCATTATTGTTGTAATGTTTATTTTTGCGATGCCAATGAGCAGAAATATATATATATATATATATATATATATATATATATATATATATATATATATATATATATATTTAAGATTGAGGGGAAATACGCCGAGGAAAATTTATTAGTTGAAAAGTTTCTCCACACAGTAAGGAGGTTGAAATTAATATATGTATGTAGAGATTAATTAGAGTGCACAGTTAAGTGAGAATGCAAATTTTTGTTCTTCCAGTCTTTAACAAATTGTAGTGCATGGGTTATTCCATTTTAAATCAACAAATTTTCAAAAAAGTTGTTGCATCACCATTTTTGATTTTGATGAAAATTTGCATGTGTATTCCTTTTACTTCCCAGAGCTCAAAACAGTGTTCATTTTATTTTTAAAAAATTTACCCTTTGATATATAGGCCATTTTTGTTGTTGGCAACAGCGAAAATCGGGCGTTTTGATGCTTTGTCTTATGAACTATAACTTTTTTTCTATCAAAGATTTTGAGCTCAAATATAGCTCATTGGAAAGCTAAGAAAAAGATCTTTTTATATATGCTATCAATAAATTTCAGATTTAAAAAAAAATATTTATTTTTTCAAGGTCAAAGTTCACGACGAAAATGACATTTTTTACTACTTTCGAACATTAAAAAACCCATGAAGGGTTCAAAGTAACAAGCCGATTTTTTCATCATATATTTATAGTCATGGTTACTTACTGTATAAAAAAAATTGGCTTGTTACTTCACCCCCTTTATGAGATATGCCCCCCCAAAGTTGTACATTTTTTAAAAAATCCAATTTTCAACGCTAAAAAAATGCATGTGGGGGGCAAGATAAAAAAATTTTTATATGTGGTATTTTAAGTACTTTTTACCAGCTTTCTAATGAAACAAAAGTTGCTTTGTTATTCAAAGGCGTTTGGCAGATATAAGGGACTGAACTTTCAAAAAATTGCACAAAAACAACACGATTATTTTCATTTTTTAAAATCTTTTTTTTTTTATTTAAATGTAATTATATACCTTATTCTTTGCTTTAAATGCTAAAAAAAGATTAAGAAGAGCAATGAAGAAACATATTTAAAGTTTAATAAGATAATTTAATATTTTTAACACCTGGGAATATAGAATACCACTAAACTTGTCTGATTTTTAAACATCTGATTGCTACCTACAACAGGACTGAGCATTTCTCAACTTGTCCAGGTTTGTTCATACCATGTGGTGATCCTTGTTCTGGCTTGCTCTCACATGTGTATCTTAGTTGTCTTTCAAATTCTGAAAGAAGTAGCTTGTTGAGCTAGTGTTTCTGATGTAAAATCTTGTGAAGCTGATGTGATTTCTTTTCAATTCAAGTTCATTCATATTCACAGAATGTTTTGTTAAAGGTAAAAGAAGAAATTCTTTAGAATTCTTAAATATAAATTTAAATTTGTCTTTCTACATGTAAACTGTGAATAAGTTATGGATAACCCTAAATGCTTCATAGGAGTTTTTGAGAATGATGATTGTAATACTTTAAGTTACAGTAGGGATCTACTGTAAATAGTATTTCTGAGTAGACAGTAGAGTGATAATGATAAAACTTTACTGCACCTGATTACTGGGTGTAAAACTATTGAAACTGTTTGTACCTACCATGCAAAAAAATTTCTTGCCAAATTTTGCTACCTTTATGGAACTTCTTGCTGGTAGGTACAAACAGTTTCAATAAATTTACACCTAGTTCTCATGTGCAGTAAAGTTTTATCATCATCACTGTACTCAGAAATACTATTTACAGTAGACTGCCTACTGTAACTTAAAATATTACAATCATCATTCTCAAAAACTCCTATGGGTCATTTAGGGTTATTCATAATTTATTCACTGTTTACATGTAGAAAGACAAATTTAAATTTACATTTAAGGATTCTAAAGAATTTCTTTTTACCTTTAACAAAACATTCTGTGAATATGAATGAACTTGAAATGAAAAGAAATCACATCAGCTTCACAAGATTTTACAGCAGAAACACTAGCTCAACAACCTACTTCTTTCAGAATTTGAAAGACAACTAAGATAAACATGTGAGAGCAAGCCAGAACAAGGATAACCACATGGTATGAACAAACCTGGACAAGCTGAGAAATGTTCAGTCCTGTTGTAGGTAGCAATCAGATGTTTAAAAATGAGACAAGTTTAGGGGTATTCTATATTCCCAGGTGTTAAAAATATTAAATTATTTTATTAAACTTTAAATATGTTTCTTCATTGCTCTTCTTAGTCTTTTTTTAGCATTTAAGTCAAAGAATAAGGTATATAATTACATTTAAATAAAAAAAGATTTAAAAAGTGAAAATATTCGTGTTGTTTTTGTGCAATTTTTTGAAAGTCCAGTCCCTTATATCTGCCAAACGCCTTTGAATAACAAAGCAACTTTTGTTTCATTAGAAAGCTGGTAAAAAGTACTTAAAATACCACATAAAAAAATTTTTTTATCTTGCCCCCCACATGCATTTTTTTAGCGTTGAAAATTGGATATTTTAAAAAATTCACAACTTTTGGGGGGCATATCTCATACAGGGGGTGGAGTAACAAGCCAATTTTTCTTATACTGTAAGTAACCATGACTATGAATATATGATGAAAAAACCGGCTTGTTACTTTGAAGCCTTCATGGGTTTTTTAATGTTCGAAAGTAGTAAAAAATGTCATTTTCGTCGTGAACTTTGACCTTGAAAAAATAAATATTTTTTTTTAATCTGAAATTTATTAATAGCATATATAAAAAGATTTTTTTCTTAGCTTTCCAATGAGCTATATTTAAGCTCAAAATCTTTGATAGAAAAAAAGTTATAGTTCATAAGACAAAGCATCAAAACGCCCGATTTTCGCTGTTGCCAACAACAAAAATGGCCTATATATCAAAGGGTAAATTTTTCAAAAATAAAATGAACACTGTTTTGAGCTCTGGGAAGTAAAAGGAATACACATGCAAATTTTCATCAAAATCAAAAATGGTGATGCGCACCCCATTTGTTGATTTAAAATGGAATGACCCGCATGCATTAAAATTGGCATACACACTTTTAATGGTCAAATTCTACAAGTATAACTCTTTCTTCTATAAAAAATATTCATTTATTTATTTTTCAACGGTAAAATTGAAAATATTTGCATTTTGCGTTCTTACTTGCCTTAGCACTTGAGGTATATATTTACACATATTTTTGAAAATCATACTTTCTTCTTGAGAAAATTCAAATGCTTTCTCTATTCTAATCTAAGAAGGGCTACAATATAAAAAAGTTCTGGGTCTATTCACCACCCGATTTTTCTCACTAATGCTCTATTTTGTGGTAGTTTGTTTGAAATTTGTGGAAAATTTTATGAAAAACAACAAGCATAAATTAAAAACTTTATCAGCTAAAGAAAATTATAAGTGGTAAACATTTGTAGCCGCATATGCTTTTATTACTTTCAAACTTAAGTCTAAATTAACTGCACGTACATTTTCTAGCTACGATACCAAGGGGGAAAAGTAATTATGACGTAGAATTTAAACTATAAATAATGTTAGTATTAAAAAAAAGCTGGATTAATTTAAAACCTACTTAAGAGTCTACGCGAGAGTATTGGGAACGCAATTGCGTCTCATTTAATTGTAAAACAATGCTGCTACATAAAAAATACACAAAAAAACAAATTGCGTTTCTTTTTTTGTGTTGAATGGATTTGATTAAATAGAAACACAGCAGAAAAAAATGTGATGCTTATTGCAACTTCAAAAGCCCATTTATTTTGTTGCAAGTAACATTTTCATTAATTGTGTCCAAGAAAGTTTTTTGACGGATTTTTTTTTGTGACTTTTATTTTTCTAGAGACAAAATAAACTAGTTATGAGTTAAAAAAAATAAACCGACGTTAAAACGAAGATACATAAAACTAAGCTTTAGAATATTTTAGACTTCCCAGTTATATTCATCCCTGCAAATAGAAATTAGTCAGTGATTGAGTAAATATCTAAATTTTTAATTTTAGGAAAATGGCTTTTTTTTGGCATGTTTTTGCAATACTGTAAAACCCCGATTTTACGTTTATCCAACTTGGTTAAGAAACGTAAATACGGGAAGTAGATAAAAAAGCACATGCTAAAGGGTCCTGTTAAAAAAAAGCGTTTATTTCGTAAAAAACGTAAATTTGGATTGCGTACGATTGGGGTTCCACGGTATTTGTTGTACCCAATGCTGCCAATTCATTAATTGCTGCACTGCAAAAAAATGAGCTGTTGTTTTTACAGTATAATACTGGCAGCAGGGGTTCCAATTTAAAACTGTAAAATGCCCAGTAATAAACTGTAATACTAGCAATTTCACAGTTTCTTACTGTAAAGTTAGCAATTTTACAGTTTATTGCCGTAAAATTTAGCTGTATTGTACTGTAAAAACAACAGTATATTACAGGCAACAGAAGTCCCAGTTTAAACCTGTAAAATGCACGGCAATAAACTGCAAAATTAGCAATATTAGATTTACTGTAAAATTAGCAATTTTACAATTTAGTTCTGTAAAGTTAGCAATTTTGCAGTTTATTACTATAAAATTAGCAATTCTTACAGTTTATTACTCTAAAATTAGCAATTCTTACAGTTTATTACTATAAAATTAGCAATTCGTACAGTTTATTACGATAAAATTAGTTGTATTAGAACTGTAAAAACAACATTCGTCTTTTACAGGGTGCCAAAACTATACCAACTCGGTGATGGTTAAATTTGAGAAATTATGAACAATAAATTTTAGTCTTTCTTTCACTTTGGACAAACTTCACCCCTACACCACTTAATCTCATTCCCGGAAACATAATCCCATTCCTCACTATTAAACCATTCGCTTGTGTAATAATGAATTTCTTTTTAAATAAATAGCAATCGAAAGAGCGTTGTAAAATATGTTTCTGAATGCATGCAGTTTTGCTCTGGTGACCTGGTTATCGTAGTATGAGGTCTTAAAGTTTGCCAAAATTTTACAGAAAAGTCGCCCACTAGTTCATACGATTCGTAGCTGGATGCAGATGGTTAAATTGAGAGATCAGTTTTTCACAAAGTCGCAAAATTTGGCGCTTTTCGCAAAATTTTCGGCAGTTTATAAGATCTTGAAAACGGGTGGACGATGTCAAATGGCTTATTCGTCAAAAATGTCTTGAATTGCTCTTTCGATTGAGATTTATTTGAGTATTTTTCATTTTTACACTGATCGTTGGGTTCCCTGGTCAGAAGCGTAATATTGTATAGGTTACGCAATATTTAACGAGAGTTCAAGCAGTGGTTGCGTTTAATTTACTTTCAAACAACTTATTTTGGTTTTAATCAAGTTAAATAAATTTTCCCGTATTTAATTAAATATAAAATGTTACATCTTAACAAAAAAGGAAGTGCACAAACAAATAAATATGCGGAACTCTGTTGATTCATTAATAAAATAATATGATCATTAAAATTGTTACATCTGGGTAACACATTTTCTTATTAATTTATGGGCGGTTGTCTGCTCAGTATCTTAAAACTATTGAAGTGGTGACATCTTTCGAAGAGTAGCTTATATTAAAAAAAAGGTTTATTGACACTATTTACATTTAAATTAAAATTTCTTACAAAAATGGCCAAAAAGGTTTTACAAACTACTTCATATTATAATTTTTCAAATCTTTTTCTTTCTTTTTTCATTGTTGCCAAACTCAAATTTTTGTAGCCTCGAGGTGGAATGGACGATCATTTCTTCTTTTCAAGGCTTATATCCATCATCCTCCCCACCTTGAGTTCGGAACAAACTCAAAATCTTAGCCAAAAATATAATTTTGCAAAAAACTATGAACCTAAAATAATACATAAAACATCATTATAAACAACTAAAAAATTTTTAACCCTTAAAAACAGGGAAAGTCTAATTAATGTCCAACTGAAAGTTCTCAAACTAGCCTTCTTAATGGTTTTACCATTCTATGACGATGCCATGAATGATGTATCATTAGAGTTACTGTCTTCCTTAGCTTCAGTAGAGATCGGAAGATTTTTCTGCTTTTGTTAACTCAACACAAGAAGCTTTGGCCTGTCTTTTTCTCCGATTTCAAGAGGGTAAAGTCTCTGAACTGCTCTCATTAAACAGCCCTTTGCAGTCTTCAGCTTTACTAATCGGACAATGTTGTCTTTTCCTGGGAAAAGCTGAATTACTCTTCCAAGGGGCCAATCCAGACGTTTCTTATCTTCACTACCGATCAGAACAATATCCCCGATAGCTATAGAATCATGAACCTTCGTGGACTTCGAGCGAAGAAAACCAAGATACTCGACCCTAAATCTCTTTTTAAGATGATCGCGAACAGTTTGCAAATAATTCAATCTCTTATTTAGGGACGATCTTTCTATGTTGTCTAAGTCAGGCACATCTGTTGCTGGTATGTCACGTAGAAACATGCTTGGAGTTAAAGTTTTAAGTTCTGGATCCTCTGAAACATATGTTATAGGTCTGTTGTTCATTACTGCTTCGCATTCGCAAACTAAAGTTTGAAGTTCTTCATAAGTTAAGGAAGAATGTCCTAAATTTTTTCGGAGAAGGTTTTTGAGAATTTTTATGAGACTCTCCCAAAAACCTCCCCACCATGGGGCTGACGGAGGGTTAAACTTCCATTTGATTTGGGACACTTCAAATTCTTTCTGTATTTTGTCCCAGTCTAATTTCTTTAGAGATTTATCCAATCCCACAAAGTTCGTTCCATTGTCGGAATAGATTACAGAAATTCTTCCACGTCGTGCTATAAATCTTCTCATAGCGTAGATAAACGCATCAGTAGAAAGAGATTCTACCAATTCCAAATGAACACATCTATAGACCGCACAAGTAAATATCACGATCCAAACTTTACTTCCTGACTTCGTGAAAAGCGGACCTGCCAGATCCACCCCTGTAACTTGAAATGTAGCAGATAATTCTGTTCTATTGGAAGGAAGAGGCGGCAGAGGAACTTCCAGATGCCTAATTCTTTGCCTCTTGCAAATAATACAATCTCTTATAACCGAATTGACAGTCTTTCTTCCTTTTATAATCCAAAATCGCTCTCTCAGAATAGTTAACAAGATTAGTGGTCCAGCATGCTTGTTCAAGATATGTTGTTCTTCAATAAATCGCTCAACCAATCTATGTTTTGAAGGTAGAATGATGGGAAAGGAAAATTGTTCGGTCTCCGCTTCATTAGTTATTCGGGACTTCATTCTTAAAACTCCGTCACTATCTTCATAGACCTGTAGACCTTGAAGTGTTTTCTTAGCATTATCACTGGTAAAACATTCTCTTTGAACGCATCGAAAAATAATCTTTTCGGAATTAGTAATTTCGTCCTGAGTGATCTTTTTCAACCTTTGAGAGTTCTTAGCTCTTGGATTGAAGCGTAGTACCCATGCCAGAATTCTAACAATCTTAGAAAATTTTGAATATCTGTCGGCAAAATAGCATGCTATGGAAAATACTTCACTGTTATTTGCAGAGACTGCCATCCTGAGTTTTTCTCTTTCAATTTCTTCTTCATTCATATTGACCAATGATTTAGGCCAGTTTTCTGCAGATTGTTTTAACCATGCAGGGCCCAACCACCAGGATGATTTTAGTAACTGTTTTATTCCACATCCTCTTGATGGTAAATCCGCAATGTTTTCACTGCCACTTATGTGGAACCAATTCTCTGTTTCTGTTAGTTTCCTAATCTCATTGACTCTGTTTTTTACAAAAACTGACCATTGATCTGGTCGCTTTAGCCAAGCTAAAACGGTAGAAGAATCAGTCCAGAAGAATGATCTGACATTTTTTAAATTCAGAGATTCCATTAAAGATGTATAGAGTCTTGCTCCTATGGTTGCGGCCATGAGCTCAAGTCGAGGAATGGTAATAGGCTTCAACGGAGTTATTCTAGCCTTAGCTTGCAAAAGCTGAACACTGACTCCTCTTCCTGAATATTCACACCGAATAAAAACACAAGCGGCATAAGCAACTTGACTTGCATCTACGAACGTGTGGAAACTTATATTTACATCTGGTGTTATGCCTACCCATCTTGGAATTTTAATATTCTGCAAAAGATGTACGTCGTTTTTCCATTTCAAAAATCTCTTCTTTTTATCTTCACTCACTTCAGTATCCCATGATAACTTTGTTTTCCACATTTCCTGAAGCAGAAGTTTAGGTTGAATTAAAACTGGAGCTAGAAAACCAATGGGATCAAAAAATTTTCCCACAATAGACAGAAGATTCCTTTTTGTAAGTACCTTTTCTTCAAATTCAAAACATGCCGGGTCCACCTCTAAAGAGTCACAATTCTTATCCCATATAAGTCCTAGAACGTTAGATTTAGCTTCTTGCAAAACAAATGAGTCACAAGCGGTAGTTTCCCAACCCCTCAGTTCAAATCTTCCTTCTTTCATTATTCTTGTACTCTCTTCTATAAAAGTATCTGCTTCATATTTATCATTCACACTTGTTACACAGTTATCCACATAAAAACTATTTCTTAATTTTTCTGATATTTCTCTTGTTTCCTTCTCCCGTGATGATGTTCTAGATAAATGGTGGTTGAGAACCGCTGATAAGAGAAAAGGGCTACTGGTAACGCCGAAGACAACTCTTGTATGACGAAATATAGTCAATTCATTGTTCTTATTATACCATAAAAAGCGCAAAAAGTCTCTGTCCTCTTTTTTCACTGATATCTGTAAAAAGGCCTTTTTAATGTCAGCAACGATTCCGATTTTTCCTACCCTAAATCTTGCTAAAATCGAAGGAATAGTTTCGATTAAATTTATTCCTGTTTCTAAACAGTCATTTAAGGAGGGGTGGTTGGGACTTTTCGCGGAAGCATCAAACACTGGTCTAATCTTGGTAGTACTATTTTCTTTAACAATCGGGCGATGAGGTAAGTAATGGGCTGGTATATCTGTCTCAGAATTTAAAAGTTCTTCGATTATACCTTCTTGAATCCACTCGTCAAAAACTTCATCATACTTTTCTCGAAGTCCTATCTTTTCTAATTTCCTACAAGTCGATTCAAGTCTTTTCAACGATAAATTATAATTATCACGTAGCATGGCATTATCCATCTTCCATGGTAAACTTACTTCATATCTTCCATCTTCGTTTTGTTTGACAGTTTTTTGGAAATAATTCATCACTGCTCTATGCGCATCTTCTTTAGAATTTTGTTCAATGGGATCTCTTATTCCGATAATCTCTAAATCCCACAACTTGGACACTGATACTTCATTTTGTGAGAGCATAGACGTAACGCTCATAGTTACATTTCGTTTAAAATTATTCTGTGGAGCTTTTCCCAATAAAGTCCATCCTAGTTTTGTCTGCAAAGCAACTAAACCAGAAGTCAATTCTTCACGCTTGCCAGTAAAAAGTCTCCCGGCAACGTCTGCACCTAACAGAACTTCAATCGGCCCAAAGTTTCTTTGAACGTCTGATATTTGAATGCCTTTTATTTTCAGCTCCTTTATCCAAGGACCTTTTCGTATACTAGGAATATCATTGCAAATAATATTTTTATCTAAAACATCCAGACTGCATGTATAGATACCGTTCATATCTGACAAGTGAACTTTATAACAACGGTGTTTCTCAATTTTTGTCTTTACACCGCCAAACAGCGAATGGCTTAGTTCTTCTTCTCCTTGCGTTTTAAATCCCATTTCTGCAGCTGTAGATTTTAGGATATATGAGAATTGTGAACCTGTATCAATAATAGCACGAATGTTTCGTTCTTCATTTTTTCCAATTAATTTTACAACTAGGGTTTGTAAGAAAACCTCTTTCGAAGTCATAGAATGCAACGCATCAACATTTTTCTCTAATTCTTCGCCTTCAGAATTTTCTCTAATATCATTTCTCTTAATAACGGGACACATTATCTCATAATGGCGTCTTGAACAGATGCGGCATTTTATGAAGCTTCTACAATTATTGGCTAAATGCCCTTTATTAAAACAAACGAAACAGCAACCTAGTTTCCTGAGGAAATCTCTTTTTTGATTCATTTGTTTCATCTTAAATTCCTTACAATCTGGTAATAAATGCTTATCATTTTCACAGAAAAAACATTTACCTTTCTTAATTCTTGTTTCATTCAACAATTCGGACGCAGTTGAAGGTCGATTTTTGCTAGTTTTATGTGATATTTCTTGTGAATCGCGTTTACTATGCGTAGGGAGAAAGTGTTCAGTGTTTTGAGTATTTGAACTTGCAATTAAAGTTGCGGCTTTTTCCCGACTTATTACTTCAGATTTTAAAATTTTCAGTATTTCCGAAATCTTCCATTCATCATCTATTTCATACTTCTTAGTTATTTCCAGCACTATATCATTTGGCAGTAATCTTATCAAAATCGGACAAAGTAGAGACCCAAAGCTATCTTCTTTTATTCCAAGTGACTCTAAATTTCTTATTTCAGTTTGGCAGGTATCCAGTAATTTACGCAAGGAGATAATATCATTTGATTTTCTTACAGCATTCAGACTAAGTAATTTATTTAAATGCGAGTTAATAACTATGGTTTTCTTGCCAAACCGGTCTTTTAAAGTGTCGACAGCTGATTGATAATTATTATTGGTCAAACTAAATCCTTTAATTGCGTCTGAAGCTATACCTTTCAAATAAGAGCGTAAGTAATTAAATTTATCAACATTAGAAATATCTGTGTTCGTATGGATTGCAGACTCAAATTGATCCCAAAACCTTTGCCAATCCGATGGATCACCGTTGAATTTATCAATAACTAGCCGAGGTAAGTTAATGTGCGGGGATTCAAATTTTCGAAATGTGGCTCTTTCTTCTAAATTATTCATCGGAGTTGGCGCTATAAAACTGGAGGAAATTTCAAATTTTGCTTTGGCGCGTTTTACTTTTGAACGCCAAATTACTACGTTTGAATTGTATTCATCGCACTTTAAAATTTCTTCTTCCAAGTCTTTCAATTCTATTGTTTTTTGGATCTCAATATCAAGACTATTTAGCTCTTTTTCTTTTAAATCTAATTCCGCCAAAAGTTGATCTACGTCTTCTTCATTCAGGTTACCTTCTTTCAATTTTGAATCAATCCTTTTAAATAACTTTGTTGCTTGCGATCTTACCACCGTGCGCTTCGCCTTATTAACTGCATCCATGTTTGAAATATTGCAATTATCTTAAATAAATTCTGAAACTTGCACAATTCGCAAACAATACCGTATTAATTCAATAAATTTGATGTATTTTCTATTTTCAAAATTTTGGTAAGCAGTTTCAACTTACCGAATCTTAAATTTGAAGAGGGTAACCAAACAGAGCGTTAATCAGATCCAATTTATGGCGAACTTGTCATCGCTTCATCTGTTATTACCAAGTAGACAAGGCCCACCCGGGGGCGCCAAATGTTACATCTGGGTAACACATTTTCTTATTAATTTATGGGCGGTTGTCTGCTCAGTATCTTAAAACTATTGAAGTGGTGACATCTTTCGAAGAGTAGCTTATATTAAAAAAAAGGTTTATTGACACTATTTACATTTAAATTAAAATTTCTTACAAAAATGGCCAAAAAGGTTTTACAAACTACTTCATATTATAATTTTTCAAATCTTTTTCTTTCTTTTTTCATTGTTGCCAAACTCAAATTTTTGTAGCCTCGAGGTGGAAAGGACGATCATTTCTTCTTTTCAAGGCTTATATCCATCAAAAATTATTTCCCCGAACTTCTGTATTAAAGAATGATTAAATTTCATAACCGTTGATCTGGAAAGATTGAAAGTATGGTGGTAGGTTGTTGCGTTAGCCAGGTCCGTCATTTAGGGGAGTCAGGGGGGTCAACTGCCAACCCCTACTGGCTTTGAGAAATCAATGTATTTAGATGTAAGGGGGCGTAGTTTTTGTTTTTCCCCAATGAAAATGCATTGTATTTGCACCCGCTGCCCCCCCTTCCCCCAGAAAAACTTGAAATGACAGCCCTGGTGTTCGCCTAACTGCATCGTCACTGCTGATTTGAAATTTTTTAAACGCTCGGATGCTTTATAAGTGCATTATAATGCGTGAAAACGATATTTTAATTTTTGAATGCTTTATAAATTTTTGTTCCGAAAGCAACAAGTTGTTAAAAGCCATTGCAACTGCTTTCAATTTTTTCTGGTTAACTTTCAGAAAGCAGTATTTTAAAATATATAAGTCCTGCACTTAAAGCAAAACAAAGAAGGGAAAAATAAAAGATCTACCTTACTTTTAGACAGATAACCTGGGGACATTACCAAAACGAGTTCTACAAAGTTGAAACGTAAGTCACAATCTATAGAAAAAAATCAGTAGGAAGGAAATAACAAATGAGAACTGCAGAGAAATAAGAAGCCCCTTGCTTGTACTTCATATATCTCTCCAAAACCTCGTGTAGATCTGCACACAATGTGTAATATTAAACAGTTTAACTGTTATCAGTGTGCTATAACATCTGGAATAAAGAATAATTTTTACACTGGTGGAAAAAAAAATCCCAACACCAAGAAAGACTTGTGTTAGATAAACGAAATTTGGCAGGCGTGTTTATACAACTGAAAGATGGCATCGATTGAAATTTCGCGTTCCGCGCATAAGTGTGGCGCAGCTGGCGTCACTCAGAACATGCAAATAAAGCTTGGTTTAATAGCGTGTTTTGAAGCTCGTGTGTATTATTTTTCCGTGAAATTTGACGAATTGCGATCATGTTAGCCAGGAATGCCTTTAAGAAGCCGAAGAAGCCATTATCAACAGCTCACCGAGTTTAAACGAGGTCGTACAATTTGGCTACGAGAAGGTGGATTTTCATTTCGCGATATTGCAGAAATACTTGGGTGGGAATGTTTCTACCATGCATGATTATTGTAAGCTATGGGCAAGGGATGGTACTACCTCAAGAAGATCGAGTTCCGAGCTGCCACGTGGCACGACTGAGAAGGAAGATCGCCGAATCTTGTGTACGGCTGTGGCGCATCGTACTGCATCTACGGCTATGCTATACTACATATTCTAACTGCAGTTGGTACCGTTGTAACCCAAGGAACGGTAAGAAACTGTTTACTTCAAGGACAGCTCCGAGCCAGGCAGCCTGTAGCCGGTATTCCATTGACTGCAAACTATTGCCTTTTCCGACGGCAGTGGTGCCACGACAGAGCTCACTGGAGGTCGGAGTGCAGATCTGTTGTAATTTTTGATGAAAACATATTCTGAATTAGTGCCAGTGGTGGCTGTATATTGGCCAGAAGGAGGCCAGGGGACCGCCTGCATCCAAGCGGTCTACGGCCTAGACACACGGGACTCACACCTGGAGTTATGGTCTTTGGAGCAATTTCCTACGACAGCAGGGGCATTCTTGTGGTTATCCCAAACTCACTGACTGAAAATTTGTCGTCAGTCTGTTAATTTAACCAGTAGTACAGCCCTTCATGAGTAGCATTCACGGGGGCGTTTTCCAACAGGATAACGCTCGCCCTCACATCGCTGATGAAACACAATGTGCTCTACAGAGTGCTGACATGTTACCATGACCTGCAAAATCACCAGGTCTGTCTCCAATTGACAACGTATGGGATATCATGGGATGGCACCTCGAGCATCATCCACAGTCAGCAATGACGGTCCTAGTATTGACACAGCAAGTGCAACAAGCATGGAACTCCATACCACAAAGTGACATTCGGCACATGTATGAAATAATGCATGCACGCTTGCAGGCTTGCCTTCAAAATTCTAGAGGTTACACCCTCTATTAAATTAACATAATTTCCCATTTGCACAGCATTTACTTGAGCTTAAATTATCCAGTGATCTTGTACATTTAATCAATTAAACATGTTAACTAGACAATTGCATTACCCAAATTTCATTACTCTACAGTAATTTTTTCTTGGTGTTGGGATTTTTTTTTCCGCCAGTGTACTATTCATAAAATTCAGGTTTAGCCCTTTCGGTAGTTTATTTCTTATACGGGTGATTCTATGTAAACTCGCCATTTTTCACACGAAATCTGTCCGGCGTGTTTTTTTTTTTTTGAAATATTCGTATAATTATAATAATATTGCTCAGAAAATGAATCTGTTACTTTGGTTTGAAAGAGGGCCAACTGAATTTTATGTTTTTCTGATAAATCATGATAGGGGGTAAGTCCAGTGCCTAGTATAACTAGGCAGGGACTGTGCCAGGTGACTGTGTTCTTGCTCTTTGTTGCGGTATATCTGCAAAACTATTGTAACATAATTAGTTACGAGACTACCTATAAATTTAGGCACAAATCGTGGACATGATAAGTAATATGTTTCATAATTTATTAAACTAATTGACATTAATAAAATCACTTCCCAGAGGACAGTTTTCGCAACTACCCTGATGCATAATTTCATCACAAATGTGGCTTTCAAACAAAATAAAGTATCGTTTTCAACACCGTTCTCAGCAACTTCAGCAAATTCACACTGATTACTTTAAACTTCACGACAAAAAACATTTGCAAGAGTAACAGATTTTTCTATTGGAGCTTTGAATTTGTGGCAGGGGACTGTTTGAAAAAACTCCGGACAGAATTTACTTGACAATTTTAAGATTTAGAAGTACGTAATTAGACCTTATTTCATAAAAAAAGATATAGTTGCATTATTCTATTTTTAGATATTAATTGCCAAATTTGTGTAGTGTTAATAGGTTTTTTAAAATATTGCCTTTAAGTGTTAAACTATTGGATTGGGACAACCTGGGGACTGTGTTTTCGGTGCTTAGATAATTTCTAGAAAAACAAATTAAATTGTTATCGCTCCAAATACAATTGGGCTACAAAGTATTAATGCTTTACTTATATTAAGAGCGATTATTACTTTATTACACTGTATTATTTTTAAAGTACTAGGACATTACAGCCAATTACGAGTTTACAGAGAATTGCCCATACTTGCTCTTTCAGTTTATGCAGTCACATCTAATAGTTTTGCTCAACTTGATTTTATTTTGATTTTGCTTACACTCTGTTCAAAGTTTCTTAGGTCTAAAATCAACCAATCAACATGCAAAATTCAGTTTTTCTGTTCATTTTTCTAAGTTGGCTACATTGTTTATTCAGACTTCAGATAAAATCGTTTTATTTCCTCTGAGCTAGCAATGAACGACTGATTTGAATCATAAAAATTGTATAGAAATGCTTGATTTCATTCTGTGTAAACTATTTCATGTTAGATTTTTTTTCCCTTGAAGTATCGTAAACTTTTTAATTTTCTTTTCTTTATACACTGGTGGAAAAAAAATCCCAACACCAAGAAAAAATTACTGTAGAGTAATGAAATTTCGGTAATGCAATTGTCTAGTTAACATGTTTAATTGATTAAATGTACAAGATCACTGGCTAATTTAAGCTCAAGAAAATGCTGTGCAAATGTGAAATTATGTTACTTTAATAACCGGTGTAACCTACAGAATTTTGAAGGCAAGCCTGCAACCTAACATACATTGTGTCACACAGGTGCCGAATGTCACTTTTTGGTATGGATTGCCATGCTTGTTGCCCTTGTTGTGTCAATACTAGGACAGTCATTGCTGACTGAGAATGAACCTCCATGCTGGAGGTGTCGTCCAATGATATCCCATACGTGATCAATTGGAGACAGATCGGGTGATTTTGCAGGTTATGGTAACATGTTAACACTCTGTATAGCACATTGCGTTACAGTGGCGGTGTGAGGGCGAGCGTTATCCTGTTGGAAAACTCCCCTTGAATGCTACTTATGAAGAGCTGTACTATAGGTTGAATTACCAGACTGACGACAAATTTGCAGTCAGTGTGTTTGGGATAACCACAAGAGTGCTCCTGCTGTCATAGGAAATTGCTCCCGAGACCATGACTCCAGGTTTAGGCCCCGTGTGTTTAGGCCGCAGACAGCTTGTATGCAGGCGGTCCTCTGGACTCATTCTGACCAACATAGATCCATCACTGGCACCAAGGCAGAATCTGTTTTCATCAGAAATTACAACTGATCTCCACTTCGACCTCCCGTGAGCTCTGTCTTGACACCAATGCCGTCGCAAACGGCAATGGTTTGCAGTCAATGGAATGCAGGCTACAGGTTACCTGGCTCGGAGCTGTCCTTGAAGTAAACGATATCTTACCGTTCTTTGGGTCACGGCTTTACCAACTGCTGCTCGAATGTCAGCCGCAGATGCAGTACGATGCGCCCCAGCTGTACGCAGGATTCGGCGATCTTCCTTCTTAGTCGTTCCACGTGGCCGCTCGGAACTCGATTTTCATGAGGTAGTACCATCCCTTGACCATAGCTTCCAATTATCATGCACGGTGGCAACATTCCCACAAAGTCTTTCTGCCTTACCGCGAAATGAAAATCCACCTTCTCGTAGTCAAATTGTACTACCTCGTTCAAACTCTGTGAGTTGTTGATAATGACTTATTTGCCTTCCTAAAGGCATTCCTGGCTAACATGAATACAATGCGTCAAATTTCACGGAAAAATAATACTCACGAGCTTTGCAACATGCTTTTAAAACAAGCCTTATTTGCATATTCTGAGTGACGCTAGCTGCGCCACACTTATGCGTGGAGCGTGAAATTTCAATCGATGTCATCTTTCAGTTGAGTAAACAAGCCTACCAAATTTCGTTTATCTAACGCAAGTCTTTCTTGGTGTTGTTTTTTTTTTCCCGCCAGCGTATTATCGGCTAGAACTTTCTCTTTTTAAGTAGCTTAATGACCTTCCCTGATGCACTAAAATTGAAGATATGAAAACTGCACTTCATGAGTAAGACTAATAAAAGCTAATTGAAGTTAAGTTACTTTAGTAAGAAAAGCTTCGACAAATTTTTCCCCAAAAGAAAATCGAGCAATAAAAAGGCACCATCCTGCGATATCACTTTCTGATAGCATCGTTTTAAAGCGTCATTTTTTTTTCTCTTGATACTTTCTCATAAGTTATCCTGTCCAAAGTGGTTGAAGTTACCAAAACGAATACAGATTTCTCTAATACTTTTATTAGTTAATCTAAATAATATGAAACAATAAAAATGCACGAGCCATCTGCAATACCCTTTATTTATGAAAGCATCGTTTTTAAAACTACCTTTATTTTTCTCTTGATACTTTCTTATAAGCTGTTCTGTCCAAAGCGGTTAAAGTTACCAAAATGAATTCAGATCCCTGTAGTACTTTTATTTGTAAATATAAATAATATAAACGAAAAATTATCGGGATTATGTCATGACAGAGAATACTATATAACATTTAAAAAATATCATTCCATCTCCATAAATACTTTCAATTTCACATAAAAAGGATATTCTATATAATTGTACTTCCTTCGCTAACGCAGACAAAATTTACTTCTGGATGGTTTTTTTAAATCAAAACAGCCTTTACGTGTGTAAAAACTACGGCATTAGTAAAACTAAAGCCTCCTGGAGTTGTTTTTACTCTCCTTCCCCTTTCGCTGCGCCACCGACTTCTTAAAAGATTTGTTGAAAAATAAGAATCTAAGGTAAACTTAAAGAAATCAAGTGTTGGAATCATAAATGTATTTTAAAAGATAAAATTACGCTTCAATGACAAAATGCCAGCCAAACCTTTTTAAACACAGCAAAACTTTCATCGTTATGTTTTACAAGGTAAAGAAAATTAAACTTTAAAGACGGCAATTTATCCTAGTTTAGCGAAGAAATCAATGCTAATTTTATAAGTTATTTTAATTATGAGACACCGGGCATTAATAATGACAGGAAATTTCAGGTAATGAATTCAGAAGAAAACTAAAACTAAAAATCTCAATCTTTTGATTTTTTTTATGTATCCTGGCGGAAACATATTGCATTCTTTGCCTCTGTTCCGTTAGTATAGAATGATATCTTGACAGATTCGTTTTTTTAAATAATCGAGCTAAACAATTATGTCATAAATTATACTTTTTTCTTTAACTTTTGGCGTTTTAATGGAAGGGATATTTACGCGGAACTTTTATTTTTTGGTTATTTATCCTTTGTTATGAAGTTTATATAAAATAAACTGACACTTGTAGGGTGAGAAGAGCATGTAATTTTCATATGTAAAATTTGTTTCATTATTTCTTTCAATGGTACATCATTTTCCATTCTTACCTTTAATTTTTTATTGGTTTAGAAGCATTCATTAAAAAAGTCAAAAAGTAGCAAATTAAATGCGTCAACTTTATTTCATTTTAAACTGTTTTCATTATTAGATTTCTTTACTTTACTTTTATATATGTACCGTAAAATGGGGTGAATCGGAACACTTTTCAGCTTTGATTGTAAAAAAAGCAGTTAAAAGAATTAAATGTTAATTTGATTTTTTGGGTAAAAACTTCGGTCTTGCTTTACTTTTGACATTCCAAGCGAAGACAAAGCATTTTGAACAATTATTATTAAAATATATAGGAAATTATGGGTGTTCCGGATCATCCCGCTGATAGGGGTCAATCGGAACACGCTAAAATTTTTATTATTTTCAATTTAACCTGTAGTAGGTCTCACAAACATGAGTATTATTGATAGGGCAGAATAAGAACAGATAATTACTGTCAAATAAATGTATAATTTCAATACCAGTAAACGTGTATAAATTGTCAAAATTCAAAATAATTTTGAACTTATGAAAAATGAAAAGTAATTTTAAGAAATGCTTTTGAATTGAAATACAAAGATTTAACATGAATGGAAGTCACTCATGTCGTCCACTTGTCCTTAAAACTAGCAATTGAGACTTGGCTTAAGTTTTTTCATAACATCTGGGATGAACTTTGCCTTTTCTTTAGTTTCTTGAAATCTCTGGGTTTCGGGGATTGTCCTGAAAAAATTTTCCGCTTATTCATCACTGTCTGTGTGCTGGATTTTTACTACATAAAGTCTATGTGACTTTCCCCCTCGTATTTCAAGTAAAAAGAAGTCTCCTGGAGAAAAAATCTTTTGAAATCTGCAACTTTTTGTCATTCTAAGACATAGTTGCTCACAAGAAGGGATACACAGTAATAAATCCTTGTCCTTGTCTTGATTAGAAGAATTGGGGTTATAATCTTGATTTTTAAACAGTTTCCTTCAAATAAGTTTGATTTGGAACAACAGAACTAAGTGTTCCGATTCACCCCACAAATTTTTTTTCTATGGCATTTTTCAGAATTCTTCATTTTTGTGACACAATTTATAAAAAATGTAAATTCTAATGCGGTATTCTGTTGTTCAGATACATGTATAATTGAAACATACCACTCTTAGTTTTTAAATATAAGAAGGTTTGTTCTTGCATATGAAGTTTTGCAGTCTATGGAAATGTGATGTTTTCTAGCATTCCACGTGCAGCCCTCCATAGAAGCCAATAGCGTTGCCAGATTGACAAAAGTAATTTTTTCCTACTCCCTATGATCTTACCTCACTAAAAAAAAATTCATGTCGAAAAATACCCAATAGTATATTTATGAAGAATTTCTTTGTACGGTCGGGAAGTTTTGTTCCGATTGACCCCGCTGTTCCTATACACCCCATTTTACAGTAGCGTTCAGCATAATGAATAGTTGTATATAGAAGGGACATAACTTTCAAATGAATTGAAGACGTTATTGAAACAAACATTGAAAGCAAAGAAAAACGTATGCCATATCATACTGACTGCCCATGAAAGCGGCGCCTAACACTCGCGAGCAGTTCTACTAAAAAAAGGGTGGATGGGTTGTGGGTGATAACTTTCCGAAGTTTTCGATTTAAAACTATATCCTTTTGACATATTCAACTAAACTATGCATTTAAAATTAGCATCGTTATACGTTGTTTGATATGGTTCAAAATGCTTTTTAATATTCTTCCCGTTATTGTTATCTTACTTAACACCCCTATTTTGGTAAGATCAGAGAATACCTAACCTATGTTAAATGCGCGGAAGGTTTTACCCAAGAAGATTAGACAGTACATGACATTACTTCGTTTTGATTATGACACACTGCAGATGGTCGCCAACACGTTCAGCGCATTCCTTCAGGCGTCGAATGACCCTATCCAGCACGTTCAATGGTTCCTCTTGCACAGCTGTGCGTGTCCTTTCCTTGAGTCCATTCACGGTATGAGGACTTGGACTCAAGAAAATGGTACGCATAGCTGTGGAGAATATCCCATTGAACGTGTTGGATCCGGAGATAGCAGCATTTGTTCGACTCCTGGAAAAAATATGCTGAATACGATGGCAACCCTCTGTATGGTGTCATATTCAAAACCAAGTTATGGCATGTAGGTTATAGGTAAATGTCACGTACTTTTCTTTGTTGCACATGTTAGCTTCAATAAAATTTTTAATTTGTATCGGAGTTAAGTCTCTTTTAAAACGCACTATTCATTGTGTATGTATGTATATGTATATGAGGATGTATCATTTTTTCAGTGACGTCTTTTCTCAGGTCTCACCCGCTATGTTTTGCAACGGGTCTGAAACTAACCAGAGGAAAAAAAATGGACCATTCCTGTAATTTTATATGGTATCACAAAGGCTGTAAATGTGGCCGTTTTTTCATAAAATTGTATGTTTTTCTTCAACTGAAAGAAAATGAGAAAGAAAGAAATATTTAGTAAGATTTTTGTACAACAATAAACTAATCAATATCAAATAAAGTTAAAAATATAGATGCCTCAAACAATTGTGTTGTGATTGTTCATTTTGAAAAAGTTAATTATCGTAGCTGTTTCACTTTGTCATACATTCCCTGCTTGCGTTTTTCGAAATTGAGACTTCTTTACTTATTCTAAGTTAGGGAAATGCTCAAAAATAAGTTCATTTTCATTTCTTTTCAAGTATCCATTTTTAAAAGCGTTGAAAAGTGAAAAACCGTGGTTCATCTCTCCCAGAATTACCCCATGTTTTGCACATTTTAGTTTTGATGCACTTACCGTAACAATTTGGGAATGTGGATTGCTGAGGCAATGCCAGAGTGGTGATTATAATATAGGGAAGAAGATATTACCAGGTTGAAATAAATGCTGTTGAAAATTGGGAATAGAGCAAAAAGCCCGAAGTTGTCCTTATTGCAGCAAATGTTGAATGCACATACGAAATATGCTCAGCAGAAAAGCACGCGGAAATCAGAATGATCATTTTCCTCCCAACACAGCCGTTATCTTAGAGTAATACATGAATTTACGAACTTCAAACTGTATGTGTTCATTTAATTAGAAGTCTAGAAAAGTTGAATTGCACTCTCTATTAATAAATTATCGTAGCATTTCCTAACCTTGAGATTATGAACACTTCATGTCTCGTAATGCCCTTCGTCTAGTTTTCATTAAACTTTTAGATACAGAAGTGCTGTTTCACTTAATCTTAGGTTACCAAACCGAAAGTGCATGCTTTAGTTCATTTATTGAATGAAAGGACGGAAAGAGGTTATTATTCTAATTATTCTCGAGATAATTCTCTCACAGAGGACGATTTATAAATTCAACGTATAAGAGATTTTGTGCTAAGATATATACAGTGCATATTTAATAAGAGTAAATTCAAAACGTATGTGTAGCATATCATTCGACACAATATATATCATAAACTTAGCTATGGAAAAATAGCTTAGAATTATTTTCTATGATTTGTAATTATACATGTATACGCATCCGAGCTCGTTTATAACGATACGAATTTTAAAGACCACATCACTACTATGTACTCCTAATTATTAAACCTCCTAACAACAACCTAATAACAACTCCTAATTATTTCTACACAGTATAACCTAAACTAACTCCTAGTAAAAACTGATGTCTAAATGCTTGTCCCACACGTTACAGAAATACTTTAATGACAAACACCAATTAAAAAAGATATAATGAAAAAAATTTTTTGCTTCACAAATCACATGCACAATGTACTTTACCCAGGTTCGAAAATTTTTAACCTGTAGCCATAAATTATTCGTATATATACATGAACGTTAGTGAAAATTTCGTCTGAATGTCCCACAAGTGACCGTGGAATCACCAACAAGTAAATCTACTAAAACGAGGATTTTTAACCTCTCATTCAGCGGACTGGTACAGGTTCTTGGACAAATTTGATAGGTTTTCAAATATTTTTTTACATATTCAGCTTGAATTTTTTTTTAATTTGAAATATGTAATTACAATAAACTGTTATATTAAATTTTTGATATTAATATTGAAATTTTCTGTTATTTTTCTATGATTTTTACGTAATGTTCGTTACGTATATGTAGCAGCAATAATAATTTCTCATATTTCTATTTAAATATTGTTGTAACTTAATTACAATTTAAATTTTACATACAACTTATTTATCATTTTTTTATATTTAGTAAATATTTTTTTAACTAGACAATTTAATGAAGCATCATCGGTCCGTGAAATTTGTTAGCACAGTTTTACTTGTTAAGCGGTCAAAAGACGT
This sequence comes from Uloborus plumipes, assembly GCA_038373865.1. Taxonomy (NCBI): domain Eukaryota; kingdom Metazoa; phylum Arthropoda; class Arachnida; order Araneae; family Uloboridae; genus Uloborus; species Uloborus plumipes. Next base: position 148,630 of record JAXGGA010000027.1, read on the forward strand.
TGAGAAACGAAATACTAAAGAGGACGGTATTAAGAGGTTATTTTTTAAATATTTGATTTCGCTCTAAGAATTTTAATGCGATTGAAGTGGCCCGTTCTTTTAATCACAGATTTCCTAAAATGCGACCACTTAATTTATGAAATCATCTTGAAAATGAATTATCGTTTTTTCGAAAAAAAAGTAATTATTTTATGGTACTAATCACACATCAACTACAATGTTTCATCAACTACCATAAAGTGATGTTAGAGAAAAAGATTTTTATGTAACAATCGATACATCTTATTAATCAAGTTGTATAATGTCTATTAATATAAGTTATTAGGGTTCATAAGTTAATATTATTAAATGACATAAAATGGGTGATAATGACTATTTTAAAAACTTGCAGTACGAAAAGTACATCATTCTTAGGATTTTATTTTTCTTTCAGGACTATCTAAAATGTCTATCTTTCATTGATGAAATGTTACACTTCTTACGCCAATATCAATGCTTGCAATAAATCATTCACCGTTAAACGTAACGGGGGTTAAAAATAATAGAAGATACAGGGTTAAAAATAATAATAGGATTTTCAGAATTTATAGTTTTGAAACTAGTACACATATTTTAATCCATGTAATAACATTAATAATTGTAACACAAAATTTAAAAAAAAAATTGTTTCCCTAAGTACAAGTGTTTGAAAATACCTCATTCTTTCCCGCTAATCCTGCATTATTACCCTTCTTTGTTCGTCAAAAAACCATCACAATAAAGACTGCCTTGAAAAATTCTTAAAACCTAGAGAACCCATAAGAAAACACCATGTTATGCGGCAAATAAAAGTAACTATGGTTGTATCATTCACACACACACGTTTGTTAAATTACACATTAATTTTAAGTACATTCCGTGTAAAATTAGATGTCCGTTTATCAAAATCATTTAAACATTGAACTTTGATTTTCCACAAGGTTTTGCACTGCTAAAAATATATTAACGAAAACAAAAAAAAAAAAAAAAAAAACTTAATTTTCTAAACCCATGAACATTATGAATAAATGTTTACACAAGAAAAAAATAATACAAATAAAACTAATACAAGAATGAATATAAATCACGACTGTTTTAGCTTTGCTCGTTTAAAAAGAGAATATGCGTATACTGGACTAAAGTAAAATAATTCTTTCATTCTTTTTCGAGGCTTTTTTCTTTTTTAATTTTTTTTTCACGAACATTGTTAAATACGAAACAAGCTCATTAAAAAAACATGAAATAATTAAACAATAAAAACTTAAAGTAAAAATCGCACCATTGCGTAACTGAAACTGCAATTCGTCAAATTTAAAATGAAAATAAATTGTACAACAAAGAAAAAAGCGCAAAATTTACATAAGCAAATAACTCTAAATTAGTTCATACAGCTTCAGTGTTTATAGGAAAAAAATGGTGCGTTTTGAAGTCTTAAAATCTATACGAGAAGTTTATCTTTAATATTTTTTATTTAATTTTATTATTTTTTTAACCTTTTAATCAAACAATTTCCTTTTTTTCTGTTCTTTTTTTTTAATTCGAGTTCTTTTTTACTTTCTTGTTCACATAAAAGGAAAAAGAATGTATGCTGGGATGAAAAAATATGATGCATAAATAAAATTCGTTTTACTGAAAAAAAAAATTAAAATACAGCAGTAAGATATTTCTAGCAAATCAAACATTCTGCAGTTTCCTCAGTTTTTCTCATCAACGACGGTAAAAAGTTTAAGATTGGCTCTTTTTATCATTAGAAAAAAAAATAAAAAAGAGTTTGCAAAGACGAGAAGGTCGTGGTTTAAAATAAAATACAGAAGTTACTAGCTGGCCCAACACACATTGTCCTGTTCAAACGCTGTAAATTCAAAAATTGTAAAAACATTTTAGTGAACTTTAAATTGTTTAAACCTTTGTATAAAAAAAGTGAAAAAAAAATGAATACGTGGCGCCACAACACAACGTGTACATTTGTTACTAAAGCTTAACTCATCCAGTGCTTGTGAGTACAAAGTTCCACTAACTATTCAAATTTGAACTGCCAATTCAAACTACCAGGTTAGATCATTTTTATAGCATGCATTGGTCTAGATAGTTAAAACACATAAAAAATCAAATTAAAACGTGGAAAAAGTGAATACTTGGCGTCATAACACAACGCGTACATTTTGGTACTACAGCTTAACTCATCCAGTATTTGTAAGTACAAAGTTTCACTGACTATTCCAATTTGAACTGTCAATTCAAACTTGTAGGTTAGGTTATTTTTACAGAACACATTTGTCTAGATAGTTAAAATAAATGAAAGATCAAATTAAATATCCTTTTCAATACTGCACTTTACAAATTTGAAGTACTAATTAAGGAGCTACTCAAGCAACGGGTGTATGAAAATTTTCTAAAAACGCGATTTCATTAGTGATTTCATTTACAAAACTATATTTCATAGTAAATTAATAATAATTTAAAAACAATTTTTATGAAATCAATCAGCTACAAAATCATACTTAATCATTTACTTGTACTTCAAACGATAATTATTATAGTAACTTATATTTTTATTTTATGAAAGGTGTTATGAAGTGTACGAGTTTACGGTTTTTTTCAACGAGTTGTCGAGCACATTTTAAGATGTATAGAATAAAATATGAATTGACAATTCAAATTTAGAAGTTAAGATGTTTCTTATTGAGTGCACGTATATACATTGTTAAAATAAAGGAAAAAATCTGACAGATATTCATTCCAATAATACACCTCACAAATTTCCAAATATATATTTTTAATTAAAAAACTAACATTTAGAAAAAAACAAAACCTTTCACAATTATTCATATCAATGAAAAATCATTTACGCCTTCTAAAACGCTTAAGTACTTCAGAAAGCAATATTTTTAAGGTGAATTTCTGACACCATGCCTCTCAAAGTTTTATTTACTGATTAGTAAAAATAATGCTCACATCCAGGCTCCATATTCATGTTTAAAAGCAAAAATACGTTTATGGATACAGATCACTTCAATATAGAGGAATAATGACTTCAAATAGTTCCTTTATATTTGCTGTGAAGTACTTTTTTAAATCTTTACGCCTTGTTAAACACCATATCACTTTTTCTTTGATTACTTATGTTTTTATTAATTGTTACTGCTATTATTATTTTTTTATTAAGATTTTTAAGCTTTTTTGCTTTTTTTTAATAATGGTGGGAGCTCTTGTATTGATTTCTAAAGTAAAACTTTCCTGTAGTTGGATAGTTAATCTTTTTCAACTGAATATTTTAAAAATACTCCCGATTTTGCCATTCAATAGCAGTTTTATATACAATCAACAAATAAACACACAAACTCCTCCTCGACAGCCAAAATATTTATTAGGCATTTTTTATTGAACTGCACATTATGTAAAACTTATAGGCTCATATTTTAACTGCATGTCTTCTGGCTTTCAAAGTTAAAAAGTAGCTCAATGTTATGGAAAATACACTTCAAAAGTTAAATGTTTTTACAGTATAATACAGCTAATTTTTTAGTAATAGACTATACAATTACCTTTTATACAGTAATAAACAGCAAAATTGCTAATTATACAGTAGTAAAATGTAAAATTGCCAATTTACAGTTGATTACTGATTACTGTGCATTTTACAGTTTTAAACTGAAACCTTTGATTCCAGTCTTATACTGTAAAAATAAGTTTTTTTTTTTTTGCAGTGAAGTATTTAGCTGTCTGCTGCGCAGTAATTCGTGAAAATAAATTTTACTCGAATCTCAGAACATTGTTGGATAACTTCTTTTTGAATAAAACACCAAAAATACAGAAACAACTTTTAGCACAATTCCCCTAATGAGGGAAAAGCTTTATAGTCCAGTCAATGAATACATTATAGAATGCATGGAATATGCGAGAGTATTTGACTTCAGAATATTGTTAGGGGTAGTTAGTAAGTGAATATACTGAAAGTCCCCGACCCTGGGGGGTAAGCTAAAGGTGGGATGGAGGGGGGAAACAAATTTAGGGTTTTTCGAAAAATCGCGGAAATGGTGGGAAAAAGGGGTTCAAAATAAAAATTCAAGCGAAACAAACTTCCTGTAACAGTGTTTCTACACATATTTGTCGCATTTTCAATAATTTTCCGCTTGTATGTTGAGAAAAAAACGATAATTTTTGGAAACACTCGCTATTTTTGTCAAACATTTATGCCTAGTGCCTTCCAAGTTCATATTTTCATATAAATGTTATTTACAAAGTTGTAGAACTTTAAATTTCCTTCAATTTGATATACTACTTTGCTGCATTTTATTAAACTAATCGAAAGTTATAATTGAGTTTCAAACATGCGAATTCATACTAAAAATAAGTACTTGCCATTCACAAAAATCAAACCAACGCGAAAAGGGATCGCGCGCTTCCTCTTTTTTCAATGGACTCGACAATTCTGATTGGCAATGAAGAAATTGTTATAGATTACTGCAACACAAATGATGTCACGCTTCAAAGGGGACCCCCCTCCCCTTAATTTTGGGGTTTCAGTTAGTGAAATTGTTTCTTTGTGGCAAGGGGGAGGGAAAGAGTAAAAAGAAGTTTGACGATTAGCATTTTTTAATAAAAATATGTTTATAAAAAGTAGCTTGAGAAAAGTACTGAATGACAAAGGGAGAGGGGTGTCCAAATGCTGAAAAAAGTGTGACATCATTTATGGACGGCCCCCACCGAGAAATCGGACGAAAATTTAGAATTACGTATAAAACAGTGCGAATTAATGGACTGATGAAGTACAGGAAGTCAGCACTCTTCATACTTGCAATACCCCACAACTCGTTTATTCCATCCATAGACTGCAGGATTTCTGCCCCAAGCCCGTTGACTTCCCATTCCATGCTAACGACTGCTAAAAAGTCAGAAACTGCAGTCCATGGATGGAATAAACGAGTTGGTGGTGTATTGCATGTTTCTGCCTCAGCCCTGGCTTTGGGGCGATAACTTGCTGCTTTATAGTGTACATACTATTTAAGGAAATTGGTAACAACATTGATTTAATTAAATTTGACTTTGTTGTTAATGAGGATACCTAGTACAGCTGTTTGGCAAAAAAAGACAACTGTATAAACCATTGGCGATGGTTACGTTAAATGTCTGACAACCCATTTTAATGGAATATGTTTCACAGTGGTTTTTGACGGGTACAACGACACATCAGAGAGCACAGAAGCAGCAAAATAGAATTGACGATATTACTTCAGAAAATGTGTGGTCATCGATGTCAGTAAGGAAATTGGATGGATAGTAAACAAGAGGGTCTCCTGTCTAACTTTCATAATAAGAGTCAGCTGACAAATTCAATTATAATGAAACTGTTGAAAAACGGGATAAAAAGGCTCCGAGCTTTAGATGATGCTAACGTTGATATTGCGAAAACAGCTATCACCAGATAGTAAAATTCTTTGTTAGTTATTATTTGAGAGGATGTAGATCTGGTTGTTCACTCGATAGCCAAATCATCAACTGATCGGAACATTCTGCTGACAAATATGAAAGCGAAAATACGTATACTATTTAATATTCCGGCAGAATTTAAGATACACAGCCGATCTCAAGAGAAAGGAGGTTTGTTCAAATGTACCAGATGTCTACATAAAATCATAAAACATGTATCTGAGCCATACATCAACAGTTTTTCTTTTCATGAATCCATTGAGACTGTTGGATTATTAGTATCTCTCATGGTATTGTGCTCCAGCCACAGAAAATTGTCTCAACGAGTTCCGCTGCAAATCATTTATTAAAGTAGCTGCTAACATGAAGACTGATCTCTTAACTCCCCCATACCTCCGAGTACACCTATATCTAGGGAAGCAGCGTAATGTGGAGCATCGGATTGTGAATTGGGAAAGGAGGAATGACCATTAATCAACTCATCGTTCCGAAACTCCCGGAATTGGATGTTACTCCTGATGAAATCTTGAAGATAATTTTGACCGATACCCAAAGGAATATGACACCGGAAGGTGTACTTGTAGAAAGTCATTGTTAAACTACTCTGTCGCATGTCTACAATGCAAAGGCAGTTGCAACAACGGTGTCGAAACATTAATCCAGGACGCAGGTGACGACGATGATATCAATGCACTACCAATTTATTTGGACAACTTTTCCACTGCTGGTGGACATGACTTAGTCCTTCCGGTTCAGAAGAAAACCAAATTGTCACCTTTATTAGATTAGGTTTTTAGTTTCTAATTACTGTCAGTACATATTCCATGTAAATATTTACAAAATATGATTAGTAATAATAATAAAAACTATAATTACAAAACTATAATTACTTCATGTTAGCAGCTGCGTGTCAATTGCATTTACATTATTCCTATCATTAAAATGTTAATTATGATATAGCGTCATCATGCTCATTTCAATGAGATCAATAGAATTGAATGCACATGTTATAAATTCATAGTTTTTGATTGCTTGTCAGCTAGGTGTCGTGGTGGTTGGGATATGGCTTCGCATGCAATTGGTATCAGGCTTGAATCCGCAGCTCAAGTGTTCAGCCGTTGGATTTTCGAGACGCAAGAAACCGTCAGGGTCCATGTCGCATAATTGCAGCACATTACAGATCCATCGAGTGCCTATTTGAAAATAACAATTTTTTTTTTAAACATTATCGATTTTTAAGAACGTATTCCTCGAAAACCATTGAAAATGTGATAAATATGTATAAAAACAATTTCACAGCAAATTTAGTTAACTTTTACTTCAATTGGGAGTCCATTATTTCTTTCATTTCCGACATATAATCGAAAACCCAAAAATATGCTCCCTCCACCCTCCCACATTTAGCTAACCCCCAGGGTCGGGGACTTTCAGTATGTTTAACTATTAATTACGCCGAATAAATTTCTTACAGGGGAAATATTGACTTTCTGCACTTTCGCAATTCACTTTCGTTAAATAATACCAAGGATAGGAAGCTAATTCATACTGCATGTAATTCTTCAGATCGTTGTCCGATTTCTCTGTGGGTCCGTCCATAAATAATGTCACAGTTTTATTAACATTTTGGACACCCCTCTACCTTTGTCATTGAGTACTTTTCTCAAGTACTTTTTATAAACATATTTTTATTAAAAAATGCTAGGCGTGAAACTTCTTTTTACTCTTTCCCTCCCCCCTTGCCACAAAGTCACAATTTCACTAACTGAACCCCCAGAATTAAGGGGAGAGGGTCCCCTTTGAAGCGTGACATCATTTGTGTTGTAGTAATCTATAACAACTTCTTCATTGCCAATTAGAATTGTCGAGTCCATTGAAAAAAGAGGAAGTGCGCAATCTCTTTTCGCGTCAGTTTGATTTTTGTGAATGGCCAGTACTCTAATTTTGGCATGAAGGCGCGTGTTTGAAACTCTATAACTTTCGATTGGTTTAATAAAATGTAGCAAAGTAGCATATCAAGTTGAAGGAAATTTAAAGTTCTACAGTTTTGTATATATATTTGTTATAATAATATTTATAAGAAAAAAAGAACTTGAAAGGCACTAGGCGTAAATGTTTGGCAAAATTAACGAGTTTTTCTAAAAATTGTCGTTTTTTCACAACATATACCCGAAAAATTATTGAAAATTTGAAAAATATGTGTAGAAACACTGTTACAGGAAGTTTATTTAGTTTGATTTATTATTTTGAACCCATTTTTCCCACCATTTCCGCGGTTTGTCGAGAAACCCAAAATTTGCTTCCCCCCTCCCTCCCACCTTTAGCTCACGCCCCAGGGTCAGGGACTTTCAGTATGTTTACTTACTAACAACTCCTAACACTATTCTGAAGTCAAATACTCTAGCATATTCCGTGCACTCTACACCCCTATTTTGAGCACTCATTGACTGGACTATTACTAAAATCTAACTTGAAACAATTTGCAGCATCAATAAAAAAAAACAACTAATTCATTGATAAATACAACATTGATAGCAAGGTAAAACACATGAATAGAACTCATGAACTTTAGCAAAGGAAAAGTATCATTTTAGTTTATTTCACAAGGGAATTTAGCTTTAGGCTATCATTGAGACAGAAGTTGCACCAAAAGCGTTTTTCGAAGTTTGGTAACTTAAAACAAAATTACTAGCATTTTAGATAATGATGCTAACTGAAATACATACTATTTTTCTGACCTATATACGGATTTACTTCCGTTTTTTGTAAAGCAATTTAAGTGAATTTACTAGAATGTTATCAAATGGAGTCCTGTGCACTTCTAATAATCTCAAAACATTCAATATAAACTATACCTGTTTGCCCTCACGATCAAAGCTTTATCGCAATCAGAAGAAACCTGAGGATATAAGCGAAAGAATATCGATGAAACAGTTCATGAATGGAAGTACTTAGATTCGCTACGAGAGAAAACTATCAAAATAGGAAACTAAATGTTGTCTGAAGGAATAAATGGCTTTGGAATGGTATCGAGTCGAGAAAAGTAATGAACTTGATTATAATTCAGAAGGCACGATTGCTTCCACGACACTCATTCCGTCGTCAGGAAACAGAAGCCATGAAATCAGACAAAATTGGATTAGGATTCTTGTCCGAAGATAAAGCTGATAGCCAGACACCGGCTTCATGCCTAGCAATCAAGCGCAGCTTGCATGTTTTGCTTTGAAAGGCATTACACTATCATGGGAAAATAAGATTGAAATGCGCGCTTTTGCACTACACAGCAAAAACTAAACCGTTGGTTTTACAGTGTAATACTGGTAGCAAAGGTTTCAGTTTAAAACTGTGTTTTATTACAACTGTGTACAATTTTAGTTTATTACCACAAAATTAGCTGTATTATACTGTAAAAACAACAGTATAATACTGGCAGCAGAGGTTCCACTTTGAAACTGTAAAATGCAGAGTAATAAGCTGTAAAATTAATAATTTTACGTGTAAAATTAATAATTTTGCAGTTTAGTAGTGTAAAACTAGCAATTTTTACAGTTTATTACTATAAAATTAGCTACATAATACTGTAAAAACAACATCATTTTTTACAGTGTATAGTGAAATGAAGATTTTTCTTTCTTGTTATTGTTATAAAAATGTAAGATTTCACCTCTACATGAGAGTTTTACTAAACCATTTTTATTTGCTGTTCACACTACACGTCTTCGTTTATCACTAATTTGTGAAAAGGAAATATGTTTGTTTTATTTATACAAATTGCGATAGTAGTGTGTCATAGGTTTCAATTGTTGGAGAGAATAGGTGTTCCACTTCTAAGTTCCGACATGTACAATGTTTCCATTTTTTCTGGTAATAAGAAAGAGTAATTACAGCGGATTTGAGTTTCAATACTTAGGGATTCAGAGCTAAAACACATTTGTATAGTGCTCCTATGACACAGTCAATGTACAAACTCTACTTCCTCACTCAAAATTGATAAGGAATTATGTAAAATATTTTATTTCATGTGTTGAAGCTTCCATGGATTATTTACGCGTTTTCTTTGCGTTTTTACTTTTATTTTCTCAAAAGAATTTTCTTTCATTTTTTTCATTAAATTTCAAAGAGATTAGAATGAAAAATGTCCTATATGTTGCAGAAAAATAACATTTATTAGTCGTACGCAACTTTCAAAGAAAAACGCTAACCATTTTGAGTGTGAGAGATACAAAACTGTATGATTCTTCCTCGGCTATAATATATGCTTCAAGCTCTTACCACATTGGGGCATCATCATACACACTACAAAAAATAGTGACCAACAATTCTCGTTGGCTACGGAAAAGCTCACTCTTAGTAAACGGAGAAGAATCGTATACCATTCGGCAATGCTTTTTTTTCTCCCGTGCTTTACCCAGATGTGTGACTTCTGCACAAAAGAATAAAATGCAATATTTCTCTAAAATTATTTTTGAAACTTTTATATAGCTTAATAATTTATGAAAATACGGTGAAATGCTTCGTTATGAAGAGTTGGAGAAGAAGATGAATGGTTTAAGAAGACATTACATACATTGTAAAAATTAATTTCCTACAATTCAGTACAATAAAACAGAAAACAAATTAACTCTAAAGCCTATGTCTGTGAGCTTATTCGCACTAAAAAGTAGAAATTAAAAAAATGTATGATATTTAGCTGACAATAGTCAAAAATTTCTGTTGATCTAATTATATCTTTGTATGCTTATTAATTTTAAAACATACAATAACACTTAAATTAAAAACTTAATAGAAGAAATGGGCGGTAGTATACCGCCTAGCTCTTCTCTCAAATTTTCATTGAAGTTTCAAACGTATCTGAGGTACCTTTTTAGCCTACTTTCCCGTTAAAAATAAAAGAAAGACGAAAAAAGTATTGAAAGTAGCTTAATGCATCTAAAAAATATCGCCAAGTCCAAAAAATATCGCCAAGTTAAAAAGATAAAAAGGTAAAATAAATATCGAAAAATTAAAAATTTGAAAGCAGGGTACTGAGATGGGGAATTTGTGTGTCGGTCGGTCGGTCTGTCAGTCTGTCTGTCCCCCCCTAAAAACTTTTGAATGAACTTTTCGATTTGGACAAACTTTTTTTTGTTGGAAAGATCTCGGAGAGTACAGCTCATTCCCATATTTGATTTTTCGGTTTGAACAATTTTTGTTTCAACTTTGAACCGTTCAAACAACCTGTCCCGCGATGCTAACTTTTGAGCGAACAGTCCGATTTGAACAAACTTTTTTTTGTTCGAAAGATCTTATCAAGAATACTTCATTCCCGTTTTTAAATTTTCGATTTGAACAATTTTTCGTTCAACATTGAACCGTTCAAACAAGCTCTCACCCCTAATAACTTTTGAGTGAACAGTCCGATTTAAACAAACTTTTTTTTGTTCGAAAGATCTCGGCAAGGATACTTCATTACCGTATTTAAATTTTCAATTTGAACATTTTTTGTTCAACATTGAACCGTTCAAGCAACCTTTCTCCACCTAATAACTTTTAAGTGAACCGTCCGAATTGAATAAACTTTTTTTGTTCGAAAGATCTCGGAGAGACTCATTCCCATATTTCACTTTTCAATTGGAACCATTTTTCGTTCAATGATGAACCGTTCAGAAAAAGTTTTAACATGAGCGCCTACTGGGAAATTTAAATTGAATGTTAATTTTGAATTTAAAGGCGGATTTCCTTCAAACTAACTTTGTAAGAAAACGGTTTTGATAAAAAATGTATGTAAAGTACTTTTCTGAAAAATCTTCTGTGAGGACTCTGATTCCGACTCCGACTCCGCAAACATGGCGGAAATACGGGCTCAGAAAAAAATGACTGACTGGGCAGACGATTTTTTGTTTATTTATTCATTTTTTTTTGTTTAATTTATTATTATTTTTATTTTTTTTTTTGGCAGACGATTTTTTTTCGTTTACAAAAATTTTTCATTCACGAGAGCATTTTATTCTTTATTTATATTTAACAACTGGCAACGGATTAAAAATAAAATTCGAGACATTTTATTAACGAACGAGGTTTTTTTTCTTTCTTTGATAAAATGCGCTTTGATGTTCTTTGTACTTTTATTTTATTTATTGATTTTTTTTCTTTTGAAAACGATTGGGAAATTTTTCTACGGAAGAACTATAACAGTTACATTCTTTAAAAGGTGCGACAAAACTTTATTTACTCGTTTATTTACTTTTTACGTGTCCATTTCATAGGATGAGAGGGGTATATTTTGCTTTTAGAAATCAGCTTTAAGTGCTATAAAGGTATGTTTGACATAATTTTCAGTTTCAGATATTCAAGAGAATATTGATCAGATGCTAGAATGCCGATGTCGATGTACGGGAAAGTAGGCTCGTTTAGTTCTTGACAGAACTTCTTGTTAAACTTATTATTGAAATTTCTATCAAATTTTAGTGCTTAAAAAGAATAATAAACGCTGCGGAGGAAAATATTTTCCTCATTTTAATTAAGTTTGTATTGTGTTAAAAATGTAGTTTTAAATTTAAAAAAAACATCAAAATACAAACTTAGTTTTTTCAAAACTAAATTAAAAAAATGAAAATGAAAGCTACACAAACATAAAATTAGATTATAGAAAGTTTTTTTTTTTCGTTTTGCTTATTTACACTTGCCACAAAACTTGCTTTTTCTCACAAACAAAGTGCATTTACTTCAGTCCAAAACGTCTTTACCACCTATAGTTTATATCAAAATCCCACAAAGATTGAAATTTTAATTTAAAAACAAATCAAAACTGAAAACAAAGTAAGAGAAATCAAAAATTCACATTCTAAAAAACACTCTTTCTTTATAATACATTCACATAAAAATGTAACTTCCAAAACCCCATTCAACACAAGCACAGTTCCCCTCAAAGGATACTGTAACAAATACTTATTATTCTTTTCATATTTCTATTGTTCTTTTCATTAATTTAATGAAAAGAAAACGTTTGCTTTAAAAACGTGAAGTGATTTCGAAAGCGAATAGCTTCAGTTCAAGGAAAGCCGTTAACATTATCATAGCTTTACCAAAATCCCACAAGCCTTAGCTTCTATCATACAAGTCAATGCTATAACCATAGTATTACCAAAATCCCACACAGACTCAAATTTAAATTAAAAAAATTCAAAACTAAAAACAAAATAAGAGAAATTAAAAATTCACATTCTAAAAGGCACCCTTTCTTTACAATACATTCACATAAAAATGCAACTTCAAAAACCCCATTCAACACAAGCACAGTTCTCTCGAAAGGACACTGTAATAAATACTTATTCATTAATTTAATGAAAAGAACACGTTTGCTTTAAAAACGTGAAGTGATTTCGAAAGCGAATAGCTTCAATTCAAGGAAAGCTGTTAACATTACCATAGCTTTCCATAACCGAATTACTCCTCGTCGAGAAGAAAATGGAGGCACTCTCAAAAGAACGTTAACGACAAAGCTGCGTGATAATCAAGTAATTTCCGAATTTGTTTCAAGTAAACAACTCACAGAAGAAAGTATTTCTTCAATAAGATCACGCGAGTGTCATTAGTATTAATGGAAAAATTCGTTGCAAAAGTTTTGGAAATGTATTGATTGAATCCATTCAAGGATGGACGGAATTTAAATTTCTTAAAGCACACTTCATTCACTTTTCTTCTAGAGAGTGATGTGAAAAGGTGTCTGGTTTTGTGAAGTTCAACTACTTAATAGATTGTTGAGGCTCCAAGTAATAAGTCATTGCATAAATTATACTTGTGAGCTAGTATATTTTAACATCATCTTACAATTTAGGCTATAATTAATTAAAATGTATTATTTTTAAAAGTAGTTTGAAAAGCATTTTAGTTCTTTTAGCGTATGTATTTATTTATTTTGTTTTTGAAAGTACCCATAGAACTCCATTTTTTTTAACTTTTTTCTTTTTTTAGATTTTTATATGCGCACATTCATCTGAAATTTGAAAAGAGATTTATAAAATATTTTTTTTTAATTCGTTTTCAACTTTTCAAATGTATAAAAAGATATCATTACATTGTATAGTTTATTACGCTATACAGCATTTTGACTAATTAGTTTCTTTCTTCAACTTTCTTTTCCTTAGTTTCATCACTTTTAGCACGCAACAGTTTGGAAAAATGATATTTTGCTTTTCTTTCTTTTTTCCGGGTGAGGCAGAAATTATGTTTTAAACTCTCTCAGATTATGCAATTTGTATTATAACGTAACTGAAAGTTTTAAGTTTGATTTGACTGGTATATTTGCGAAACATAGATTTTTACTTTTAACAGTTAAAATATAAATACGTTGGCAAATTATTTAGTTGCGATTTTTCGTTAAAATACAGGGTGATTCTATCTTAATTTCAAGTTTCAAAAAGGTGTGAAAAACTAACTTGGATTTCAGATCAATCAAAAATATGACCTGAGTATACGAGGAGAAAATCGTATGACATTAAAAAAGTCCAAACTTTAACAATAGAAGGCAATATGCAAAACCAAAAACGTCATACCGACCATTGAAACGAATTATTCTTCAAACTTTTATTGTGAACAGCATGTGACGAAAATGTAACTTTTCCGGCATACAGGCTCCTAGTAACCTACCGTAGTTCGTTTTAGATTGTTGGTAGGACATGAATGATTGATGTCCTATCTATACCAAATTTTTATCACTGACTCTCCTGACTGTATTCTTCTTGATTCTGGTCAGACTATGACTATTGAATATTCGAACATGTGCTCTGAGTGTAGTTATTTAAAGTGTTGTCCTGAAATATTGAAAAGCACGTGCACTGGTGCGCGATGGTCCTATCGCTCGCGCGTAGCATTTGCAAAATAAATATGAAAATCTTCACTTGTACACGAAACACCAATCTACACTGGCGGAAAAAAAATCCCAACACCAAGAAAAAATTGCCGTAGAGTAATGAAATTTGGGTAATGCAATTGTCTAGTTAACATGTTTAATTGATTAAATGTACAAGATCACTGGATAATTTAAGCTCAAGAAAATGCTGTGCAAATGTGAAATTATGTTAATTTTATAGAGGGTGTAACCTCCAGAATTTTGAAGGCAAGCCTGCAAGCGTGCATGCATTATGTCATACAGTTGCCGAATGTCACTTTGTGGTATGAAGTTCCATGCTTGTTGCACTTGCTGTGTCAATACTAGGACCGTCATTGCTGACTGTGGATGATGCTCGAGGTGCCATCCAATGATATCCCATACGTTATCAATTGGAGACAGACTTGGTGATTTTGCAGGTCATGGTAACATGTCAGCACTCTGTAGAGCACATTGCGTTACAGCAGCGATGTGAGAGCGAGCGTTATCCGGTTGGAAAACGCCCCTTTGAATGCTACTCATGAAGGGCTGTACTACTGGTTAAATTAACAGACTGACGGCAAATTTTCAGTCAGTGAGTTTGGGATAACCACAAGAATGCCCCTGCTGTTGTAGGAAATTGTTCTAGAGACCATAACTCCAGGTATGAGTCCCGTTTGTCTAGGCCGTACACCGCTTGGATGCAGGCGGTCCCCTGGCCTCCTTCTGACCAATATACAGCCACCACTGGCACTAATTCAGAATCTGTTTTCATCAAAAATTACAACAGATCTCCACTCCGACTTCCAGTGAGCTCTGTCGTGCCACCACTGTCGTCGAAAAAGGCAATGGTTTACAGTCAATGGAATACCGGCTACAGGCTGCCTGGCTCGGAGCTGTCCTTGAAGTAAACAGTTTCTTACCGTTTCTTGGGTCACGACGGTACCAACTGCAGCTCGAATGTCAGTCGCAGATGTAGTACGATGCGCCACAGCCATACGCAAGATTCGGCGATATTCCTTCTCAGTCATGCCACGTGGCAGCTCGGAACTCGATCTTCTTGATGTAGTACCATTTCTTGCCCATAGCTTCCAATAATCATGCATGGTGGAAACATTCCCACCCAAGTCTTTCTGCAATATGGCGAAATGAAAATCCACCTTCTCGTAGCCAAATTGTACGACCTCGTTTAAACTCGGTGAGCTGTTGATAATGGCTTCTTCGTCTTCTTAAAAGGTATTCCTGGCTAACATAAACGCAATTCGTCCAATTTCACTGAAAAATAATACACATGAGCTTCACAACACGCTTTTAAAACAAGCCTTATTTGCATGTTCTGAGTGACGCCAGCTGCGCCACACTTATGCGCGGAACACGAAATTTCAATCGATGTCATATTTCAGTTGTATAAACACGCCTACCAAATTTCGTTTTTCTAACACAAGTCTTTCTTGGTGTTGGGATTTTTTTTTCCGCCAGTGTATAAAGATGGTAGTATTCTTTTTATGTTATTTCAACAGTAAATTTGAATGCAGTCTCATTGCGATATTTTCAAAGTACGTCACCGAAGCAGCATGAGATATTCTAGTCAAAGCACAGAACTATTATTTCACTTTTGAATTAGATAACCATATTATGATTCTCCATTTTTGTGAAAAACTAAGTGAAGTTAGAAAACTTCTGAAGATTTTTCATTGACGTTTAAGAAACGACTGAGTAAAATATGCTTTTGTAATTATTGTGGTGGAAAATACTAGAATCCGACAGCAATCATTTTCAGACTTGTGCAAATTCGTTAAAAAATGATACAGCAGCGAAACTAGCTCTACATTAAAGGGAATACTACATTGAGAAAAGTGCAACTTCCATCTGTGTGCAAAAATAAATTTTAAAACAATAAGAAACATTCTTAAAGTTGTAGTTACAGGAATTTAGGACTTATTTATGTAAATAAAGCCATTTTAGTCTCTCTGATGATAAGTTAAGTCTTAAATGTACATGATTTCAGCACATTCTCATTCTTTCTACTATTCCCGGTTAGATAGCTGTTGGAACAACCCCATTTGCTTTGCTCTTACAATTTCAGTTTCTTTCAAACATAGTGCAAATTTTGAAGAACAATTGACACATCACGAAGAAATTTTAACTTCGTAAAATATATTTCAATCTGGCATAAAGCTTTCAAAATTAACATTACAACAAAAAACCAAAATGTCATGTTTCTGTCCATCATACTATATATTACGTAAAACATAGATTGTCTTCCAAAATTACATTCAGAAAAAGAGCAATTTTGGAACTTCGATGTATTTTTCTTCAGCAAATGCGTTTCTGAATTTTTCAATTCATATTTTATGCATTCAACATATTCTAGTAAATAAAGTATTTTGCTTTTACGCTAACAATGAAAAAGAAAGAGAGGATTTGATGAAAAGTTTTACGTTAAAGATATATAAGATTTATTTTTCTCACAGAATGTTATACACTAAACTAAAAGGCCACTTGCTTACCACTAATGTAACTAAATCAAGTTGGATAACATCACCTGCCGTGGTTATCACTAAATTATCTTGCCACTAAATGCATTGGTGCTTTTCTTGGCATTTGTATTATTTATCTCGACACGTTCATTTTTTTTCACTTTCATACTTTACTTTCATCTAACTGATATCTTAAATATCAAATTTAAATTCCCGCCTGTGACAATTTAAACCTTGTGCAAATTTTAAAACCAACTTATATCCTTGAATTGCAGATATTAGATTTGTCATAGTCTTTGCAAACAGTAAACTTAAAAATACACTAACAATTTTTGATACATACAGCAGTTTTTGGGAGAATTTTATTTAAAAATCCAAGTATTAATAAAAGAATTTATCACAAGAGAAAACAAAAGAAAATATGTAACGTTTGGAAAATTGCCAAAAAAAAGGAGACATACTATATTTTATAAATCATTAAGAAGCTTTAAGGTATTTATGAAAGTGAACAAAATCAGATGACATATTTTTAAATTACCGTGAAAAAACCGTACCGGCAAATTCAGTTTGATATACCAATTCATGTAAAATCAGTTTTTAAACAGCAGAACTTTTATGTGGCATGAAATTTTCTCAGCAAAACATAAAGGAAGAGATGGAAAACCAAAATATAACCAAATGATATGGGAAAAAATACGAAGAATACTTATGTATTTTTAAGAGAGTTTTCTCTCAAGTACGAATGTAGTCGTAAATTATTTACGAGATATTCAAAAATATTAGTCTTTTGCTTGGCATATTAAAAACTATGTTGAGCTAAAAAAAAGCAGATAAAAATTTACTTGCTTGCGTTTTTTCAAAAATAAAATTTACAGGTGTGACACATGCGATCTATTTGCGAGATAATTAATATTTTGGGTTAATGTACAATGAGTTCCAAATCAGAAAAAAAAATATTAAAATAGTTGCGACTGTTATGCTCATTTATATTTCAATTTTGCAGCATGAAAGTTACTAATGAAATTTGTTATTTTACGATCTGTTTAAACTACTGGAAAAAATACCAGAAAAAATTTGATTTTGTACGTTGAGCTTAATTTTTCTTACTTACCAAAGTGGAATGATAACCATGTAATCACGTACATTATTACCTCTCCATTACCAGAAAATTATACATGAAATCAGTCTTTTATTTACCAGTTTAATATGCCGTTTGGTTTCAAAAAGTAAAACAGCAACTTATGTACTAGAATTTAATATCCATTTGGAAATGGGCCGTCTATGACAACCCATTCTGTTGCTAATCGCGATTTAGTATATTTATTCCAGGAATCTCTTTGTTTACATAAAGAGGAAATCCTATTAAAATTTCCGCTCTCTCAGAAATTAAAGTAGCAGCTTGAACTCTCAATTTAGTTAAAGTATGCATGGTAAACTAATTGCTCTTTATGAAAATGGCACATGCATCCGATTATAATATTTCGGAAAATCGATTTGCAATATCAAATGGTTTTCCTAAGTAAATATTGCAGTTTAAAATCGAAGAAATATGCAAGCTAACATGTAAACAAGTTCCATGATATTTTTGTAGAACTATTTATTCCGTAAGGTCCTAATTATTTAAATGAAATGAAAAAAAAAGTGATGCAATCAAGGATAGGATCAAGCAATACACCGCCAACTCGTCTGTTTCGATTCATGGACTGCAGTTTCGTGCTTATACTGCAGTCCATGGATCGAAATAGCCGAGTTGGCGGTGTATTGCATGTTCCTGCCTTAGCTCTTGCTTAGGGGTGGTTACTCACTGCTTTATAAGAATAGGATCATTGTAAAAACTACACACAGCGAGAAAGTGAAACAGTAAATTTTTTCAGAACTAAATGAGCCTTTTCTCTTCTCTACCTACATCAAGAAACAGTTACATTAGCTTTCTTTCTACCACACTTAACTTAGGTTATTGACTATCTACTTGAAATATACTGCTTTAAGTTAAAAAATTATTGTTTCTGAGGAAGTATATTGCCATGCAAAAAGAAATAAATCACTTTTGAGAAGACTGATATGAATTCCATTTTTTCAAACTGCTGGGAGTTATATCAAAATAATTTCTAACTACTGTTCGTTTTCGAATTTGGCGCCTGGCAGCCACGAAAGATTCCATTTGAAAAGGGGGTGATAGGTTAAGGAGGTGTACTTCCTGATGCTTTCAGTTTTTGTTCGCTTATCACTTCCTTGTTGAATGTTATTCGCATTTCCTCCCTATTTTTAGAGAACTCAGAAGAGACCTGGCGCGTGCGCGAAGTCGAGGAAGGTCGCACGATAAAATATTAGACAGTATTAAAATTTTTGGCAAGAAATAAAAACGAGATCAAACATTTTTTCCAGTTTATAAACACAGAAATACACACAAAGAAAAATTTAGATCTACCTTCTTACACTACTGTAGCATTTTAAACATGAATTAGTTGAACAGAAATATTATTTAAAAACTTCATATACGTTACTTTTCAAGTGAAACGAATTCTAAACAGAATGTATCGAATTTGCATTCGTTTAATTCTATTTTAAACATTTGCAAACAAGGTAGAAGACACGTATATTAAAATACCATGTATTTTTGATAAAATGATGATTTGAAAAAATACATGAGACATGTATTTTTTCCTATGAAAATTAAGGCGCTTTAAATTTACCGAGGTCCTTGAAATCAATCAATTCGCTGTGTCCGTCAATGGTAATCTTCGGAGAAATTTCTTTTGATTTTAGAAAACAGATTTTTTTCTTCTAAATCATAGAGCAAAAAAAAAAAAAAAAAAAAAAAGGAAACTGAAATTCTTTGAATTTATTCCGCGGGAGCTAATGTATAAAATATTTGTTTTGTTTAAAAACTAGCCTTGAAATGATCAATGTAAAAATCGTTTTTGTGTATGTTCAGTGTGAATATTCCATATAGATAAAATTTTCAGAAGCAAATTTGTCTAGATATTTAAGATTTATATTTGCCGTAGATTCTGATGTTGAAAAAAAATAAATAAATAAAAAAAATGAAAAAGATGAAGCTCCTTTGAACAAACAAGTTTTGTTCGAACTTTACTGTTCACTTGGAAATTAATTCTATTCTTTTAGCCTTACTCTCAAACTGTTATTATTGTTTAGTACTGATATTCATTCCTTTTCGCTTTTTTAGAGGTATTTACATGAAATATAAAGCCTGTTTTGTTTTTTAATTTTTATTTTTACCCGAAAGTAAGCTAAAAATCACATGATTATGAGAGAAGCTTGCTAATTAAAATTAGATCCCAATAAATACTACTTAACGGTGTCCCATTTTTTTATTCTCTTTTCATAATTATTTTTTTAAACTTTATATAACTTGAAATAAATAATTTTGTGCTTAAAAATAAAAACATACAACGTTGAATTTCAGTTCATTTGTGCTTTTCAACGTTGTATTTTTTACATTTATGACAGATTTTTGAATACTCTTCATGCATGCAAATTAAGTGGTTCAATGTACCTTATATGCAAAAAAACGTTTTAATGCAAGTAAAACCGAACTGGCACAGTAGCATTTGTAGTACATTGTTTGTATTTATTGTAGAAGGGTGCTTCTACAAACTATACGAAAAAAAATACATTGTTAAAACAAAGCAACTTACACATACAATTCTCAAATAGAAAGTACAGCTTTAAGAGCCATAAATAATGTAGTTTTTTCATTTTTCTAGTTTCTCTAGTTGTTTCTTTAGTCGCATTTTTAAAAAAATAATGAAAGGTAAGGCAAAACAAAAAAGGAAAGAAAGAACTATATAATCAAGGCCAGATGCAACTAATGTTCTCAGATTTAGGAACAGAACATAAAGAAACTCTTAAGTTATTTAAGCGTGTAATGCACTTATATTAATTATGACACGATATTTCAGACACACGGGAAAAGCCAAAAAAAAAAAAAAAAAAACGATATCAGCCATTGTTAAAAGTATTTTTTTAAGTCTGAAGGATGTTATTTTACGAAATATTTTAGACTTATTTTGTATTTTAAATTTTATGCTTTTGAAAAGTAGGTTTTATAGAATTATAAGCAGTTCACGAAAAGTAAAAGCCTGAGATTTTCATTGTGCATAAGGGTTGTTGGCATTTGAGTTGGTTACTTAGCCCTATTTTCGATATAAAGTTTAAAGAAAAAACTTAACATGCTGAAGTCTAACGATTTTGGATGATTTTTAAAAATTATTGCATACTTTGTGAAAATTAGGTAAGAGTTTTTTCAGATGATATTCTGAGTAATTTGTGGACATCATTAGCTGCAAATAACTCAATTTCTTTGCAGATGAAAAGCTGTATATCAGAAGTGAGAGGTGCTGGAGGCTTATATACATAAAAAATGCATAATATAGTTCGCCTTTAGTGAATTATACTGTGCTGTAGTTATTTATTCCCTTAGAAGTATTATCGTAATGCGAAAATATTTACGCATGTAAAAAAAAATGAGATGGTTTTGAAAATATTTCAAACAGTGCTTACACTTTAAATATAAAAAAGTCTTGAAAAATTTAATAAATCTAGAAGACTTTCATTCAAACGTTCTGACGAATAATTATTTTCTTCAACAAAACATAACCTTCTTCGTGTTTATAACGTCAAGTCAACCTTATTTTCTTGAAGAAGCAGTTTTCTAAATCTTACAATCTTATTAACAAAACGGAGATAAAAAAAATGATGAAGAGAACAAAATATTACACTGTGTAATTGTAAAAAAGCTTAGATTTTTTCCCTTTCTTCTTTTTTTATTAAGTCAAACCATAGCGAGTTTTAATCCATTGTTACGAAGCAAATGGCATAAATTTATTATGTTTTTCCATATTATGCATAGTAGCTTTTTCGTTGGTAAACAGTAGATAGATTAGAATTATTATTATTTCCTTTGTTAAAAATTTAGGTATAAAATTTTACAGCCAAAAATATCGTCTAAAGCTTTTATAGTGTTATAATTAAATTTCTTTAAAATGAAAAAACACCCACTATTTTATGGGTCGACTATTGCTTGGTAAAAAAGTGAATGAATAAGTGAAAATGAAAAATACCATTGTTTAAGGTCTAAAAACGTTTCTTCCTACCTCGATTTAATTAATTTTCATTTTCAATGACTTTCTCAGAAAAGTTATTAATTATTTTTATTTGCTATTATTGCTTTTGTTAATATTGAAACAAAATTAGTCTAATAACGAAAATGTGCTGGAAGAAAATGGCATTTAAAGCGAAAAGTCTTTGTGTGTATGTATGTGTGTGGCTTTGCATTTTTAAAAGTAAATATATGAGCGAAGCAAAGCATTTATGATTAGCAATAGGCTAAATGCCTTAATTCAGTGCATAGATAACATTATGCAGAAAATCGTTTTCTACATGGAAATAATTTTAACAGATTGAAACATACTTTTAAAAGTGCTCTGAAGTAGTTCTAAACCAATTTTTGATTTTCTAACTAATTAAAAAAATACTTTCTTCAACTACATGTGTTTATAGCTTTATAATTAGCATTTATTTTATTTTAATAGCTTAATACTTAGTTTGATGTAACGAAATATTTTCGAAAGAGCACACACACAAAACGAACTGTTAGTAATCTTGTGGAATTATAAATTAAACATTAAATGCACCATTCATATAATTCAAAAGAGATATTATATAGAAATGACTATTTTTTAAAAAATGCAACTAAGCAGTTGTATTATTTATAGAAAGTCATAAAAGAAACCCAATAAAGAAAATACAGTTGAGATTGGTGAAGGGAAAAAAAACATGTATGGCATCATGATATCTTTTTAAAATTTCTTTTTATAATATGTTCTGTTCTTTTCAGCACTAACTTCAAACGTATTTTCTTCATTCTGGTTTTTTTTTTCGTCTTTCTCTAAGTGTTGAAATTGCTTAATTACATATTTTTTAACAGAAAATTTATTTCCAATTCATTAAGTAATGGTTTCATTTATTATTGGAAAAATTTACTGTTGATAAGATTTTTTGAGAAATTTATTAAATATGTTTTTTTTTCAGTAGGAATCACGTAATAAATTTCTACTGTAAGTTTTATTCTGTCATGGTTGTTTTATTAATATCGAATTTTTACTAATTTAATAGGTTGTGGTTTCACCTCGGTGCGTTTCTTGGAGTCTATGTGTCTCTTAAAACGCATAGTATGCTCGAAATGAATAAATAACTTTGTACAACAAAGTAGCAGCCCTGAACACAATACTTGATAAAGGACATACTAGGGAGTAATTTCAGACGCCTGTTTTGGAGCTTCAAGTAAGTCTTTTTTTTTTTCAATACGAAAATGTGTGTGCTTTTGGATAAAAAGGAACCCGAGAAAAGCAACGAGATTTAACAACAGACAGTTTAAATAGCAAAAAATGAAAGTTAACACAAGTTCAATAAACTGAAAAATTTAGTCAAAATGTATCACTTGATTTCTACCACAAAAAACAACTAAGCAATACATTTCTGAAACTCATTATATACAGTAAAATTTGTCAATAATAAAGAATACCGTATCACTTTTCTAGCATATTATTTCTTCTAGTTTGGCCTAAATCGTTCGAACACATATTTTTAAAAAATATTATTCTCAGTAATAGAAATTACCTTAAGAAGATTAATAAATTACTTTTAATGCATAAAATTTCCGAAAACAGTTTTGTAGAACTTTTAGTTTCAGTCAAAATGTTATTTCAAAAGAACTTGTTTTACCAATACAGTTATGATTTAATTATCTGATAAAATCTGTTCAAGAATTCATAAAACACACCTCCTTGAACCATATCTGTTTTTAAGAAAAAATAAAATGCGCAACTGCTTTCTTAAGTGTACAATAAAAATTTATTGACATCGCTTTGGAAAGAAAAAAACATCTTATTTTTGAGAAGGTTAATTAATCGTGTCTTTAAACACTAACATTCTCGCTCCCTAATCAATGAAACTTCCTCCTCTTTTTGTTGCTCTTCTGCAAAAGTAACGTTTTCCCCCCCAATACTTTACACAGCGGATAAATTTTCTTCCTTTTTATTTCTTAATCATCATTTCATCTAAATTACTTTATAACATGAAAATTTTTTGCTGCTGCTGCAATCTCATCATTTCCCACATCTTTGAAACATTTATTTATTTATTTACTTGTTTTACACAAAAAGGGCTTTACGAGAATTAACACGAAGTTGTGATAATATTGTTATCTCGTCATAAAATGTTCTCACGAAGTTATAGTTTCTGATAATATTTAATTATTTCTGAAAATCAGATAGCTTCTAAGTATACACAAAAAATATGTATATTTTATATAAGCGGATCTCAAAAATGTTTTGGTGTTAAATTCACACTCAGATTTTAATTAGAAGTCTGCTCTAGAAATTTAGTTTTCATTAAAGATAACTAATTATCATGATTTCATTTCATTCAGTTTTTCAGCTAAATGGACATCCATTTAGAAAACCTGAATTTTTAAAAGTATTTGTCACCAAAGAGTTATAATGTTATATGTTTAATGAATGAAGTTTAAGTGGCACAAAATAAGATATTAATTTTAGGTTAATTTTATTTATTTCATGTAAACAACTTGAATTTCTCTATTAACGACACATTGAAATGTCACTCGTGAAACTAACCATGGTTGGTTGCCGTATTTTTGGAAATAGAAAATTATTGTCATATCGGACCAAAGTCCTATATACTGCGCCGGAAATATCCAGGCAGTTTCGGAGTACAAATCTTCTTGAGGAAAATCAGTAATATAGTACAAGTTCGCCAGAATTACAGGACATGAGACTAGGTGGTTAGGGGACTATTCTGTGAAAATAGTTAATAAAATTAAAAATACGGTGATACAATCATTTTAATAAGTTCTATATTATAGTTATGTTAAATAGAATTTTAATTTTTTACGACCCAATGTATTTTGCTTTGATTTTTTTTCGTGTAAATTAATCAATTTTTCACAATCATCTTTTTTGTTTTGTTCGCACCTCACCTTTGAAAACTAAAGGATGCGCACCATAATTAAAGAAATGCTAGCGCATATATATGTAGCTACAGCTATCAAATGACCTATATTTTTTTCAATTGATCGCCTTTTTTTTAACTCCTGAGGGCAAAAACACATGCATACAAAAAAAAGGATAAAAGTTTAATTCTAGTAAAGAAAATAAAAAGCAATCTAAAATGAAATGAGAATGGCAATGAATGTAAAGTTAGAATCAGCAACTGTAATCCATACTAAACGAGACATATTTAACTAAAAGCAGCGAATTATGAATCGAAATATCTCAAATGTTTTCAAGCTGTAAACACGATTATAGATATGATTGCGATAGCGAATCATTCATATACATATTTTTAAGAGTAAATCGAAGTTTTAGGCATCCACGTAATAAGTGATTTGAAACAAAACCTATACAACTTGCATCGGTGTATCTAAAAGTGGTACTACTATATGCATACTGTTATGGTGTAAAGTTTTTTTAACATTTAATCAAGCTAATATAGAAAATTGAAAAGAAACGTAATTCAAAATGAAAATTTTTGTACAAACATCAATCCTAAACATGTGTTAAATAAGTCTTAAATGCATTTTCGGATTTAAAGCTTAATATGTGAAAAAAGAAAAAAAGATAAAACCTATGTATTTTTTATTTTTCGACAGATTATTATTTACTTTTAAATTCTGAGTCCAGAAATGAAATTTTTTCCCTATATCACCGTTACTTTTCGGTAAAAGTTACTTTCAACATATAAAAAAACAAAAGATAACAATGTTAAAGAAGTGTTTTTCCCTTACAGTATGTACCTTTTTTCATCTAATTTTTTTATGATGTATTTTAATTAAAGAAGTGACGGGTCTTAAGAACTCAGAGCTCATTGATTCCCGAAATTCTAGTGAGAAAATCGCATCTAAATGAGCGTACTTATTTAAAGTTCATTTTAAATTCATTTATTTAATTAGTTTTATGTGATATGCCATTTGCCTTCAGAAACCATTCTCTCTCTTCACCAATCCTCTGGGAAGACGTACATAAAATACCTAACCCATTAATGCCTAGCGTCCCTTTTTAGGGACGGTCCAAAAAAAGGGTCTGAATTTCCTCCAAAACGAGCATTTCAATCAAATAATAGTGTTCAATTAGTACCTTGGTATTGTTTCAATTCGTTATTATCTGATTGCAACACATAACCATTGTAAAGTGGGTTATGTAGCAGTTTTAATATGATCTTTATCAAAAATTACATCGTTCACAATCTCAAGAAAAAAAACTAAGTTTTCAAAGTTATTCCCAGCTTCCCAGTTTACGTTAATTGCAGATTTTATTTCCTCTTATAAAATGTCTTTTTAAATATTATATCATAGGAAGAAAAAAAAATAGTAAAAAAACGTATGTATCCTATAGGGTCTATCGCAAATTTTAAGGGACGATTTTTCTTTCCTTATTAAAAAAATTATTTTATACATAATATTTTTTTTATTATTTTTCCTGTCCATTAAACACTGTTTGTAGCCAGTATACAAAATATCTTTGGAAAAAAAATATCAGGCACTAACGGGTTAGTATTTATTCCATTTATAGAAGCTTTTTCAAAATATTTCAGATTGGAATAAAAGTTTCGTTGTTATTGAAGCATTTAAAGTGCTTCATAATATAATTAAAATAGACTTTCAAATGTCAATTATTTAACTTTCATAGAAAGAGTCATATAATGACGAGAAGTCTGTTAATCATGTCATTAAAAATGATAAAGGAAAGCTGCGTACTGTTATTTAGTTAATCTTATTGAAGAAAAAGTATGCGTCTGTGAATTTATTATAAACAGTCATTACTTTGTGTACTTACTCATTTTTGAAACTACTAATCTTCCTTTCATTCATTTAATATTAATAATGCAAACAATAAGGTATTTATTCTCTACTTTTTTTCGCAAGTGTTATTTAAACTGTAATTCATAGAAGTACACCCTTCCTATTAATCTATCTTTTCACATATTAAATTTATTTAACAGAAAGAATTTTTTTAACAGAGAAACAATACTTCAATCTTTAATTTATTCAGAAGTACACATTATCTGAATTTACTCAGCCATTAATTCAAGAAAAATACGGGGCTTTTTATTTACAGCATTTAACAATTCCATGATACTAAAAATAAAAAGTTAATCTTGAATAAAATTAGCAACGCAAAATTAATTTCAAAATATCAAAGGTGGATCATAATGGAAATAGAATCATTAGCAGTTACTTTCATAAAAGCTAGCCTGAATGTGCATTAACGGATGCATTAAAAGCATTCAATTAAATAAACACTTTTAAATGGTGTAGAAAGCGAAGAGCGTTTAAAAAAGTATTAAAATTAGCGAGATAGTGAATAAAACTATAGAATAGATACATTTTGTTGCAGTATTCTTTTAAATCTCATAAGTATCTAGCATAAAACTAATAACAATAAAGTAATCTGGAAGCTCTTTTACTGACTAAATTGATACTTACAAGATGCAGTTTATGTCGAAACAGTGCGTAGTTCAATGCATTTTTAAATGCAGATAACACTTAAGTATGATCAGACCGTTAATTAACAACAGCGATGAATTAGCGAAGGCTCTTAAATCTTTGGGGAAACGTAACTTTCCATTCAAACGAAAGAGCAATG
The DNA here is from genome assembly GCA_038373865.1 of Uloborus plumipes. Taxonomy (NCBI): domain Eukaryota; kingdom Metazoa; phylum Arthropoda; class Arachnida; order Araneae; family Uloboridae; genus Uloborus; species Uloborus plumipes. The sequence goes on from JAXGGA010000027.1 coordinate 176,088, forward strand.
AAAGTTGCATTTATTGTTGTAGCAGTAGTTTAATTTGTGTGTATATGTATATATATATATATATATATATATATATATATATATATATATATATATATATATATATATATATATATATATATATACAGGGTGTCCACTCCTATCGTGGACCAATAGCTAATTTCTAAACCGTTAGAGATAAGCATATAGTTCATTTAGGAAAAAATCTCTAAATTACGAAAGGAATTTTGGGTCTATTCAATGTTTTTCAAAAAATCAAATTTTGAAAGAGTTACGAAATTTAAATTTTTATACAGCCCCCTAGTCCTATCAATCATATTTAGTAAAACATTTTTGACACTGTAACGTTTAAAACTAAAAAAAAATCACTCTTCTACCACAAAAATTGACCGAGTTATGACGTTTTGAAAGATCAAGATTTTGAAGGATTTCGCATGCGGTCCCTTAAGCGATCTCTCGATGACGTCATGAAATAATGCAAAATCTTGATTTTTCAAAACGTCATAACTCGGTCAATTTTTGTGGTAGAAGAGTGATATTTTTTTAGTTTTAAACGTTACAGTGGGGTAACGATACGACTGGGGGGCTGTATAAAAATTTAAATTTCGTAACTCTTTCAAAATTTGATTTTTTGAAAAACATTGAATAGACCCAAAATTCCTTTCGTAATTTGGAGATTTTTTCCTAAATAAACTATATGCGTATCTCTAACGGTTAAGAAATTAGCTATTGGTTCACGATAGGAGTGGACACCCTATATATATATATATATATATATATATATATATATATATATATATATATATATATATATATATATCCCAAAGTGGGTCATTTCTTTTTAGGAGAAGCTTATAAAATGAGTTTTATATCAAGAATCCTATACTTTTTGTTGGTTGATTTTAATATATCAACACTGTATTAGCTGAAGAAATTAAACGTCATAAAATCCACTTCCTTATTGGTGAAACATGTGTTTCTTGTTTTTTAACATCATGTAACGTTAGGCAAATTCCAGCATTTTCAAAGTTAATCATGTAATGATACGTATGGGGATATCCATTTAAATTTCAATAACAACTTTTTTTGTCCAAGCAAACCAGTGAAAGCGTGTAAAATTATGGGGTTTAAGTTTGAATAGCAAAGTATAGTACATCTTTAATAACATCTGATTACAAAATTTCAATCTATGAAAAATTATTTAAACTCGGAATAAAAGCTCTAAGCTTTCTTTGCAATCTCAAAATCTATAGTTCAAATGGATTTCCCGAGAGCATGCATCTAAGAAATGAGAGCTAGTTGTACTGATTTGCAAGCAAAATTTTGTTGGCTATTATTTACTGGCATATTTTACTTTCATGATGACTGTGCCCTTTAGCAAGAGAATTACAATAATATAAAAAGCATTCATGTCACATTTTGGTCATTTTCGTCAGTGGCGTCGCTACGGGAGGGGGGGGGGAGGTTCGCCCCGGATGTTACCCATTTGGGGGGTGACACCCGAAATGGATTTTTCAGTTTATGAAGAATATAAATGCTTCAAATTTGACAAAAGTCCCCAATATGCTAAATTACAGTTACCCTATCATATTCAATACCAGGATTGTTATTTGTTGATAATCTGCCGATTAATGATAAGGATGATTGTTTTTCTAAAACCAATTTTACCATCACTGTTTTTTTCTTTTTTATACAATTCCAAGTTTAGAAATAGTAAGTAATTTATTTCTGAGAGAAATTTTTTTTTTCCATTTTCCTAGTTTTCGCAAAATAATTTCAATATTTTATCAAATTTTTTAGAATTAATTTTCATGTTATTGTCAATAATATTTTTAACACATTGCTAGTTATGTTAATTAGACATAAAATTAAAAAAAAAGGGAGGGGAGTCTGGTGAGCACTCCAATTTAGGAGTACTTTTAACTCAGATTTTTTAATAATTAGTAGCAACTTAATTCAATAACTTTATTCTTTGAAAATTAGAGGTTATTTAAAATCACTGTGCTAAGGAGAAAAAATGCCACATGAAAAATGTTGCAACATTGTCTATGTATATTTATTTAAATTGGGAGAATCAATTAAAAAAACTTTAGGTCAACTGTGAGGATTAATATTACTTTAAAGAATAATAATTGAAAAATATTTTTTCGGCCGATTAATCGGCCCGATTTCGCCGATTATTAATAATAGCCCTATTATGGCCGATTAATCGGTACATCCTTGCTCAATACCATGGATTTGATGGTCTAAATGGGAATTTCAGCTGTCCATGCTTTTAAAGGTATTCGGTCACGTGAAAATATGCAAAGGAACTAGGATAAAATTCTCGTTATTTTGTTCAAGTTATTGCGTATCATTTTTCTTTATGTTGCCAATGATTGTAATAAGGTGGCCAGTTACTCTATTCCTGTCATTCGTATTTTTGTGTTGGCTTAGTTCAAAACACATTCACAAAAGGTGTTTAAAAATAATATGAACTCATAAATACATTAATATACTATCACAAAATCTAATTTTTGCTTATGTGAAACTGTTTTATTCATTTTGAATTCAAACATAAAGTCATGAAGTCGCTTAAGTGGCCAATAACTACCCAGGTAGCACAAATAACCTTTAAACGTTTTATAAACGTTTTTAAGCGGTTGTTACAACATTAATAACCATTTTACAACCTTTAAAAACGAAGTGTGCTACTTGAGTAGTTTCCCCTAGTTCTTCAAAATTCAATAGAGTTTTTAGTTTTTACAGAAAGTTATCATTAAAAGTTCCGTAAATAATATTGCAAATGAAGTCTTTTGCTTATTTCTCATTATAGAATAATTAAGTTAAAACGAAAGAATATCTTCTTGAGTTTTTAATTAAGTAGGAGTACAGTAAATGTTTTGCATGTCATTTCAATTTCACACTGTCTCTAAATTTTTATTTATAATTCTTTTCGTTGATGATCATTGAGTTTCTTTCCTAAAATACATTGTCTTTACACAAAAAATAACGGTCATAGGTTAATTATGAGATAAATTTCTTCTATTTCTCCATGGCAATTGTTAACGAGCTGAGAAAATCGTCTATTTATCAAATGGGAAAAATTCACTAAAGAAAACGTAAGTACATTTTAAAAATCAGTTGTTAATGATACAGATTCGAATTTTATATCTTCACGTATTTGCATCAAGTTTAGAATTTTTGTTGCAAAAACAGAAACCATAAAGCTATGAAATTAAGTTCTGCAACTAAGTTAAGGTTTAAGTAATGGTTATAATGCCTGCTCATTTATCGAGCATTGAGTATAACGTTCATTCCGAGTTATGATACACACTTGAAATTATATTACATGCATTAATTTCAACAATTAGTTGATTATTGATTACAACTGCCGGAAATTAAACGATATTACAGTAATTGCTTGCAGAGTCCTAAAGATCGTATGCACGCAGAAGGGAGTATTCGTCATTGCCTCTCATATGTAGTAGCAACAATCTCTATCTTCAATTTAGCTTGCTCTAAGTCTAAGTGATGCTACTTCACTAAAAAAATAGTTGTTTTTATAGTAGAACACAGTTAATTTTACGAAAATAAACTGTTAAATTGCTAATTTTACAATAGTAGACTATACAATTGCTAGTTTTACAGTAATAAACTGCAAAATTGCTAGTTTCACAGTTTATTACTGTACATTTTACAGTTTTAAACTGAAACCTCAGCTGCCAATATGTGTGATACTGTTGTTTTTACATATATAATAATACAGCTAATTTTATGAAATTATTGCTTATTTTACAGTAATAAACTAAAACTGCTTGTTTTACAGTCATAAACTTGCAGAGTAGCTAGTATTACAGTTCATTACTGTACTTTTACAGTTTTAAACTGGAACCTCTTCTGCCAGTATTGTACTGTAAAAACAACAGATTATTTCTTCAGCGTTTCAATTTCAGTAATCTTTGGGCAAAAATGTGCTATTTTTTTATAAATTTATACTTTGACACCTTGTCTAACCCGAACCTGCAGTTCCCAGAAATATCTCAAGAGAATCACTTACAAAATTTTTGTGACTTTTTAAGAGGGGGGAAAAATGTAAAAATATTTGTATCTGAAGCATCAAATACAAATTGATGCTACTTAACACATTTTTTTATATTTTTGTTTTTTAAGAAAGCTCCAGCATTCTGATATTTTAACGACCAAAAAATGGCGAGAAATGTGCGTGACTGTCAGAATATTTCAAAATATATTTTTTTTTGTGAGAGTAGCAAAAAAAAAGGGGGGGAGAGGGATATCAAATTTTAACAATAAAATCAAGTTCTACAATTTTTTATTATACTCAATTTCTCCAATTTCACTCTTAACTCTCCTTAGCAGCCTTTTACTAGATACTTCTCGCTTTTTTTACCGACTTAATTTTTCTTCTAAATTTTCGCTTCAACGTAAGCAAAGCACCTTGACGTTAAGAAGAAAAGTTTGAAATAAGATAAAAAAAATTGTTAACTAGATAACCAATGTTTTCATGTTCATCTTCATGGGAATGAAAAACGTTCTCTCAAATAAAGTAATTGTTTTCAAGAATTATCTAAAAAAGAAGATATCTCGTAATCTAAGGTTGTGGAGAAAATCTGAGGCGGGTTTTTTTACACAATATTCGCTAAACATAATAAATTACTTCATTGTTTTTATTAAACAAAGTACTTAGATTAGTTAACTAAGACATTTTGTTTTATTTAACACAATTACATTAAAACTTTAAATATTAGTGCACATTAAATGATATTTACGTTAGCATACAGCTATACATGGAAGATAATTTATTTTATTAGAAATTCATGAAAATAAAATGCATGAGAATGAAAAAAGGAATCATTTATTTTTAGTAAAGTGTTCATGTGTGAATAAGGGTAATTCACATCAATGCCTAAGGTTTCATACTCAAAATTCTTGCTTCAAAAATGCTAAAGACTGACTCGAACCCTGGACCTCTAGGTTTAGCAGCGGAGAGAACCGATTTTGCAGGACTCATAGATAGTTATAAAAAGCTCGAATAATAGGGATTTCAACATTATAAAAACTGTAGCCTGCATTATTGGGAAGTAACAAAAATAAAAATTGAAACCAACAGCATTACCATTACGTTATTTTTAGCGCTATGAATTTTAGAGAAAAAATTAAATTGCTTAATGGCAGACGAGTTTCTGTTATAAAGCAGTGAGTAACCTCCCCTAAGCAAGGGCTAAGGCAGGAACATGCAATACACCGCCAACTCAGCTATTTCTATCCATGGACTGCAGTTTCGTGCTTATTACGCACTCATCAGCACGGAACACGAAACTAGCCGAGTTGGAGGCAAAAATCCTCTTATAAAGCAAAGAGAGCCGAATTAACTACCAGTTTTTTTCTGTTTTCTTTGCTTTATAAGAGGATTTTTGCCTCTAAATCGGCTAGTTTCATATTCCATGTTGATGAGTGCATAATAAGCACGAAACTGCAGTCCATGGATAGAAATAGCCGAGTTAGCGGTGTATTGTATGAGTCTCTGTTAGTTCCCAAACCATTCATTTAAATTAGAAAATATGATTTATACTATTTCGGCTCAGTGATTTAAAAAATATGTACATATATATATTAAAGTCTAATTTTTGTAACATACATTTCAGTACCAACAAATCGATACATGTATTTCTTTTGAAAAAGAAAAATGACTGTTTTAACAACACTCCTCAATAATGGTTTTACATTGCTGGATTATTCCATTTCTTTAAGTAATTCCGATTTAACATAACTAACGGTGTAACGAATGACCAATTACCTTTGTTGTTTTTCATATTGTTTCCTATCCAAAAACTTCATTTTACAATACTTTTTTTTTTAACATCGCAAATAAATGTTTTATCCCAAACTATTTAGTTAACGAAATTGGATTTGACTGATCTCATTTCTAATTTCCGTCGTCGAAGTAGTTAATAAATAAAACAAACGAAAGGAAAGCTAAAAAGCCGCAAAACGAAATTGAACTTCAAGAATAAAACTCTTCAACGCTACACATAAAGTAATTTAAGGAATTTTAACTCTCACATGAAAGGGCTTCCAATGTGATGAACAGAAGACAGAAAATATTTCTTACGTACTGATTTAATGAAAAATCCTTTTGTTTAAAAACGTCACATTTAAATTCTTTCACTTGATCAAAAAAGTTCCCGACCTACGAACTTCCCAATTCCGAATTTCTTTTATTGCCCTTCTTATTTTTTCTTTTTTCCTACACGTGGCAAATTATTCTCGAATTCTTTTTCTTGGGAAAAGTATCTTTTCCAAGTGAAAGGGAAAAACTAAGGTGTCATTTCTGTTTTAGAAAAAAAAGGAAGCAGTTATAAAGTGGAGTATTATTATTCACCTTCTAAAATAAAGATTCGATTCGCAAATGTTTTACTTGGATGTAGGGATTCTTTTCAGTAAAATCCCCCTCCATTTAGATGCTAATTTACATTAATTAGTCATTTCTCTATATGAATATAAAAATTTAATATGACCTTTCAGAGAGTCTCAAAACAACATCTAGTAGGGTTTCTCTATTTGTACGAATATTTGTTTTCGATTTTATGTTGCTATGAGAGTATGATTAAATAACATTTCATTTCTACCTAGCTATTTCTAATAACAGTTCTGTCAATACAGGGAAACGAATGTTATTTTCTAGCTATTTTCGACTCTCAGATGAGCTTGACTTAGCTACCGTTTATGGTATTTGATGAAAATAAGTGGTTTTTTGCTTTTGTATTGCAACTGACGTTTTTTTAGATTGCTTTTTCAAAAGAATTTTCCCCTACAGAGGAGCTTGAATCAAAACCAAATGTATTTCTTTATACATTACAATTTATAATAGTTTTACTTATATATTCGTCAACTTTTATAAAAAGTGTTAGATATTTGTTTAAGTTACAAGGGAAACGAGTGATTTTTATTACAATGTTTAGGGTGATGATGACAGTATTTGTAAGGAGTATCGTTGGAAATATGAGTAAAAGCAAAACAAGAGAGCGATAAAGGCTTTCGTTCGTCATCTATACTTGAATCCTACAACTGAGATTTTTCATTTTTAAGAGTGTTGAATCAAAAGGGTGTAACTTATAGTGGCTGGTCGTGTAACTGCATTGAGTCTATTAACCCTTTGATGGGGAAGACTTTAAAATTTTGGAAATATAATGAACAAACACTATGACTGGGTTTAATTCATCCACCTTGCATAGATTAGGCCTTTAAAAATGTTTTTCATTGATTTCTTTCGCAGAAGTGTGTAACCATTTGACCTCAGCTAGGGCAGAAAAAATAGTTTTATGCATGTAAAAATGAATTTATATCAATTACAAAAACAGGATTGAATACCCCAGGCGAAATAAAGAAAATTGGCTTAGTTTTTCAGCAATATTAAAACATTTAAAAATATCCATTTTTGATTTTAAAATTTGGGATGAGTTGGACAGGAAATTGATTTAGTAGATATACATAATTTTGTTGTTCTATGACATAATGGTGTTCATGAAATTTAAAAGAAAGGGACTCAAATGATTTTAATTCAAAAAATGCGAAAAAACTGAGATGTTTTTTTAATTAGTGGTTTCGCAGCGCTACCACCTCCCTTCAAAATGTTAGAGCGGGTACTTTTGCCCCTTGCTTACTTTTACTGCCACATACCTTAAGTAACATTCGAAACACACTTAATTCCTTTGGGTATCACAAAAAAAATCATGAAAGCTATATAAAATCCTCTCCTTTATCCTTTGTCCTCAAACTATATCTCACGTATCTTGTATTACATTAAATCGACGGAAAATTGAAACTCGCAAAACAGTGAGTTTCAGACTTTGTAAAATCTAGTTGATAGTTCTATACTACTCTGACAGGATTACGAGTTCCATTGACAGTCTAAATATAAAATAACAATTTTTCTGAACGTTATTTTTTTTCTCAATAAATGATTGTTTTTTACGTAATTCTCAAAGAAATGTATGGTCGTAATCAATTGAAAATAATTTTCAAAATATAACGATTAGAATTAGAGCAGTTCTTTAACAACTGCTATCATCAGTGGCGCAGGGTTTTGAAATTCAGTGAGAGTGCCCGAGTCAAACACGGAGTCCAAAAGGTGGGGATGGAGTCCGAAACGAGGGCAAATTTTCTATATGTAACTTGCAAAAAAAAAAATGCTTTAGGGGTTTTTTTTTTCTTATGAGAAAAATACTTGATGCAAAATATCATTTTTCCTCTTTGATTATTATAACAGAAAACAAAATGTACAAAAGATTACAATATTTCAGCAATATTTTATCGGAGAAAATATTAGTAATAAACTCAAGTTATAGGAACATAATGGTAGAGTGTTATTTTTTCAAAGCCAAACTGAATTTAAAAAAAATAGATAAATATAAGAAACCAAACAAAGACAAATTACTATTGTCATTTCTTTAAACAGGCACAACAATAACTGAAGATTATACTTTTAAGTCTTTACGGACCTACAGACCGGCTAACACATATTTTTCTACTTCAAATTTCAACTTTCAAATTTTAAATTTTTTAGTTTAAACTCAGATACTGAAATCAATCTACTTTTGTTTGGTTTCAAGGATATTTTTGCGATGTATTAAGCCTCCTTTCAATTTTTAAAAACTTTCACGGAAAGTAAACTAACAGGAAAAATTTTCAATGCATTTAACTTCTAAACAGTAAATTTTTGAACAGCTCCGTTGAATAATGTCAAGTCTTTCAGCCTTTGTTTAGCAACGTAGCATGAAATATAAGCTGCTTACGTATCTATTCTATCAGTCAATAATAATACTTCACTTTTGCTTCGCGACGAGGAAATTTATCTTATTATTGTTAGGTAGTCAACCATTGAGAGACTGATAGCCTAACTTTTGATGATGATAACTGAATATTTTCTTTCTTTGCTGCGGAAAGCCGAGTATTTGTTTTCTTAGCTTACTGACAATATCATAAATTGATTTGATATATACTTTAGCAAGTTTATCTGAAGTACAACGGTAATTGTCCTTAAAAAAGGTTTATTCAAGTAAAAAAGAGTGACTTAATTTAACATTTGTTCTGAAACTGTTACATATTGTGGATACGATATTTACTTATAGTCCAGTGCAATTTCTGAATCTCCATAGATTCGATCGGTTTTCAAAAAAAAAAAAAAAAAAACCTTTTTGATAGCTCATATCAAGAAAATAAAACGCATCAATAACAAAAATCCTTAGTTTTCCATATCATATTCTTTTTTCCTTGCGTTTTTTCATCAAATAGACATACTCCGCTTGTTTTATATTGACTTTAAAAACAATCATAATATCTAACCGTATATGGTAATATGGTGAAAATATTAGCATTTTGTGACTAATTTAATCAGGAGTTTGTTTTTTTAAATAACTATTGCATAATACCTTATTTCTCATGCACGAATTTAAGACAAAAAAAAAAAAAAAAAAAAACACCTCAAATGATTTCTTTTTAGTTTAGAGGGTATTTATTCATGTAAATTAATGTTTATATATGAGCAAGTTCACTCAAAATTGTTTCGTGGTTTAAACCCTTTAATATTTCTAAACCCTTTGAATACATATTACAGTAGTATTCCTACAACTCTGTACTCCAAAACCCAGTGGAAATTCATATAAATCAGTATCATTCTGACCGAACGACAATGCCTAGCGCGAAAATCCTGTTGCGCGCATCTATAATACATGGACATTTTCACTAACTCGATCATTTTTCTGAACACATAAGGACGAGTTTCCGGGCTTTCACTGAACAAAATTTTAAAATTTTATTTTAGCCAATGTCGGTAAAAAATAGAGAGGGTGAGAGAAAATGCCGAATATTATCTTATAAACTACTGTCTTGCAAAATAAGGTTCTTAAAATTGTTCTTCAAAATTGTAGAATGCCGCAGTCACGTGTTGCGGAGTTACAATGAACCACTTTTTCACTGCACAGAAGTGTAGCTGACTACTTTTCATTCTAAAACTAACACTTTTTTGCGTTTAAAAAGAGGTTCCTTGTAAACCCGAAACACGCGTATGCTGCACTCTACAACTTTTATGCAAGAAATGTTGAAGAACCTCAATTCATTTTTCAAGTAAAAAGGTATCAATTCATAAAATCGTTATCTTGTTTATATGAATGTAAAACTTGTGGGGTAATTTGGATCAATATCAAATGAACAGGAAATGTAGTTTTTTTTTGATGATTTAGGGTCAGTTGGACTAAAAGGAAACATGGGGCAAATGGAAACAAACTCTGTTACAACATTTGCGATCTTTTTTTTTTTTAACTTAACTGTTGGTGAGTGAAGAGTAGGTTATATCCTAATAGAGCAACCAATTAGCCTGGGCGGTACATTTCAGGACGTTTGATGACTTCACGTGAAGCGGTAAACAAGTATGTTAATTATTTAAAATTTTTGACTTGTATTATCAATATCTGGAATTATCTAAATAGTAAGGTAATCTAAATATCTTGGATATAACACATCATTATTTTTTTTTAATTTAATGAATATTTTCAAGATGTTCGGCAGCTTTCAATAGATTTTAGTGTTAAATATTTCATACAATCGTAGGATTTATATAGATGTAAGAAAAGTCTAATGGCAAGTCTTTTAAAGAGAGAAAGGTAAAGCAAACTGGATGAGTAGCCGGATATAACTCTTTCAATGCACACAAACTATCTGAAAATTTTACTAGGCATTTTTTAAAAATAATGCACAAAAGCAATTTTATTCCCGAATAAAATTTAACACCCGAAGGTACCATGATATATTCATATCAATAGTTTAATCTTCATTAAAATATTCTAGTAATAAAAAACTGAAATGACTTGCTTGGCTTATAACCAAAATTATTAAAAAAAAACTATATTTTTTGAGATTCTATTTTTTTTTCTCAATTTGAAGCTTCAAAAAACATGAAGTGTGATTAATGAAGATTTTAAAAAGAAAGTTATTTTTTTGCATGCGTAATAACATATTCATTAAAATTTTAAAATATGCTCCTCTGTTGGAAAATACGTCCATTAAACATGGCTAACAGTGCTCAAAACAACTCTTATTCAAATATTTGATGAGAAAACTAATTAAAACAACTGCAAATGTTTACAGTCGCGCAACAGAAAACAAACGAGCATCGTTTTTTCTGATTTGCTCTAATTGAAGAGGAAATTCACTGGTGTACTTTTCCTTATTTACTGTAATTGAAGGAGAAGTTAGATAAGATGCAAGAGCAACGCAATTTAATGACTGTTAGGCACGCTTTGATTTTCCAACGGAATCTAAATGAATCTGAAATTCATTTCAGCTGTTCAAAGTGCCTGTTCTAAGATTTGGGGAGAGGGAACAGCGGGAGGGATAAGATACCTGAATTTTTGTGTAACTAAAATTATTAGAATTTATTTCTATGGTTTTAACCAGATGCAGCAGCTAGAACTGCATTATTGATTTTAATTGTTACACGAAACATGGTGCTGTTTGCGGTTAAAGCAGAGAAATACTATTTTCAAATACACACAGCACCATTTGTATCTTAACATCCACATCTCTATTCCTCCTTTTCTGAAGATAACAAAACTTTCTTTATTCATATTGCGTATTTTGCTCGATATCATGGCCGATTCCCTCTTTGGCTCTTCTTCAACCTAATTTTCAATCTTAACTACGTGTTTAATTGTGCTTGAAATTGAATGAATATTTAAAAAAAGTACACACTTAGCAATATTCTCATAATGATATTGAGGCGGACAACAAGTGGTTACAACTGGAGACGGTGGGACATGCCATACAGCTCTGAAACCACCCAATTGCGGCATGTGACGTTTTCTGATCAATTACTCTGATTTTGGTGATCAAAATTGTCTCCTTAGGGCGCTTTTACACTTGACGACACGACAACGACGAAAGTCGGACGGTAATACAGCAACGATAAGTACCGTGTCGTGTCGTTTATAGCACTGCTTTTCCACTCAAACGATATCGTTTCTCCGAACGGGTCATTTTCCATCGCATTTCATTTCGAGATAGCACTGTGCTCACACGTATATTATTATGGCTCCTCCATTTATCAGATTACGACTGTTATATTTACTTTACTTCCAGAAAAAGAAAACAAATGAAAAATACGATATTGAGTGCATGATATTCACAACTTTATTACATTCTCACTCACCTTGTTTACTAAGAACGAAACGCATACTATCTGCTGGAATTGCAGAGCGATAAATGGCGGATCTAACTCCCAAAAGTTTGCCATAGAACTTTTTAAAATTAAGTCCACAGTTCGCCATGATATAAGTTGGTCGTCGCAATATAGTTTTGTTTTGTTTTCGTAATTGTAGTGCTCTTTAGTACTAAGCGAGTGTATCCCCATTTCGTTATAATGAAGAGAATTCGTTAACAAATATGTTTCGTTGTCAATCGTCTCTTCGTTGACACCATCGCTTCTTTGCGAATAGATTCGCCATTTATCCCTCGGCGGCGCCAACACTGTCAGAATGAAAACTTGAGTTTTTTTTTTTTTTTTTTTTGTTGCATTAAAAATCGTCTGAGCAACAATAATGAAACAAAATACCAACTAAAATGAATAAAATTGTTTTATTGCTACATCTTTTGTTTATCGTCTGCAAATTGAAGCTTATATTTATTAATAAAGAGATGTCGAATTTAAACGCAATTGCTATATAGTTCGAAGAAAGTAAACAGATGGATGAGTATCGTCCCGATTTTAAAGGAGAGACGGATGCCATCCGACACGAATGGGACGACAAACGACAGCGTTCGGTCGGAGACGGCAGAATCGTCCTGGAATCGGGAGATGTAAAAGCGCATAGCATATTTTAATGCATTTTGCGTGCTCCAATGTCGGATGACGACAATCGCTTACGATTTATCGTTGCCGTGTCGGTAAGTGTAAAAGCGCCCTTAAGCTATATGATTTATCTGTATATTTCTATGGGCTATTTAAAATCAAAACAAGTCTATACTGTCTAACATTTTTTCGCGAGACCTCCGTTGAATCTGCGCACGCGCCAAGTCTCTTCCGACTTTCTCGAAATAGGGGGGAAATGCAACGAAGAAGTAGCAAGCGAACAAAAACTGAAAGCATCGGGAAGTGCGCATCCTAAACCTATCTCCCCTTTTTCAAATGGAAGCGCTGGTGGCTGCCAGGCACACAGTACTCAAACAGACAGTATCAACAAGTCCACATGCAGCCCTGCATTGAAAGAGGTGATTCAATGCTTGCTCAATCCATTTACACGAGTGTGACCTGTGTTTATTAATAATTGAAATCTTGTATACATTTTGGGACACATTTTCGTAGATATTATGGTAAAAAGAGTTACGGTAGATTCAGAAAATCAGTGAACTATCACACATGGTTTTAAAAAGAAGCTTTCATTTCATGAATTTTGAAGGAAAAGTTTTGTCGAAACTATTTTTTTTAATGAACGAGAAAAATGTGCATATCGTCGTATATATCGTGTCCTTAGAATAACACAGTTGGATATCTTAGTGTTATTTCTACATTGCAAAAAATGAACCGTTGTTTTTACAGTAGAATACTGGCAGCCTAGAGGTTCCAATTTAAAACTGTAAAATTCACAGCAATAAACTGTAAAACTAGCAATTCCAGTTTTTTACTGTTAAGTCAGCAATTTTACAGTTTATTACCGTAAAATTTAGCTCTATTATACTAAAAAAACAACAATATAATACTGGCAGTAGAGGTTCCAGTTTACAACTGTAAAATGCACGGTAATAAACTGTAAAATTAACAATTTTACAGTTTAGTACTGTAAAATTGGTAATTTTACAGTTTATTCCAATGAAATTAGAGGTATTATACTGTAAAAACAACATTCATTTTTTACAGTTGAGGATAAGTAGCCTGAATGTTGCTCTGAGGCGACGCTATGTATTTAAAATAATTAAAGCAAATGAGATTTAGTGATGAAACGCTTTACAACATTCCTTCAAGAATTAAATTCTATTAAGGAGGGGACTTTTTTTTAGCTAATAATCCGTAAATCACCTTTACGGGCAATATCCTTCAATTACATAATTTAGGAAGACTTCATTGTGCGTTAATGGTGCAGGATGCATTTTAATTTCATGTCATTTGAAAGAAATGACGTGCTTCGTTATGCGCTAATAATGACTTGATTAAAAGGCTTCGTTTCCTGAACGTGATTAAATATTTCGAGAATTATCTAAGCGATTGGGGGATAGACACTATATCAAAAATATAAATTATGCTTTAATTAAAAAAAATATCCCCCTGTACTGGTTACATCCTTTCTTTAATATAAATAATCTTGCAGGAGAGAAATTCAAGAATTAAATATTACCGCAGAGTGCATTGGTTCATTTCCTAATGTTAAGAAGGCAACTTTTTTTTTGGCTTACAAATTTCCCATAAAAATACATTAAGAGAAGAGATGAACAAATAAATTTTAAAAGAATTTATGAGAATTAACGGTGTAGATCGTTATTTCACATTTCAATTAAATTTAAAATTATAAGGCACATAGTACTAGGAAGTAAAATTATGCAGGAAATTTCGAAACACATTTCCTACCGAATATTCATCAATTTCGTTCATTAATGAAATGTCACTAAATTTCATTGTGAATAGTATTTCACAAAACATTTTAATCAGTAATATTTTATTACGAGATAATATTCCTTTTACGCGACGGAAAAACAAAAAAGATGAAGAGAGCTAAGCGCTACAATATTGTACGAAACTGTATTATCACTTAATAGTACCTATAAAGCGACCGAAACACAAGTTACTATACTTATATTTTCCAAGAAAAATATTTTTTACGGAAGAATAAGTGAGTGTAACCTTTTTTTTTCTCCCTCAGACATACGCTCGCATCATCAGTCTATTAAAATGGTACAAAATGTGCTACCACAAATTCGTTAGACATTTTTTCTTTGGCGTCTATATGTTCGGTTAAAAATAGTTTAGTTAGTGCTATTTCTTTCCTATTGATGGACTTAAGACGATTAAACTCTATTGGTGCTCTTAGTTTTTTTTTTTTTTCCCTACGATGCAATTTCTCGGGTGGCAGTTTTCGATGAAGAAAAAGGCCTTTTTTATTCCCACGAGAGACGTATTTTGATGATTTTGTAGGTATAGATTTCCCCTTCATTCGGCCAATTTTTCTTCTTTTCTATTTAGAAACTGGGTCAGCTCTAGTTTATTTTGCCAAGATATTGTACTTTAGATATTTTAAAATTTAAATACTTTCAATAAAATTTTAGAAATGTAATGATTTTAACGCATAACTATTCTGACAAAAAATTATATTTGCTAAGAAATTCCGAAGCAAAAACAAAAAGAAAATATACTTTGTAGAAGTTTTTATTTCTTACTGCGTATTTGACGAATAAATATGGAATCCTCATTATGATCTTAAAGTTTTCCAAATTGTACATGTGTAATCCTACCACTAACTCGATTATTCCATCCAAGGACTGCAGTTTCGTGCTTGTTGGCACTCGTTAGCCTGCAATAGGATTGCCCGAGCTGGAATCCTCTTATAGAGGCAAATAGAGCCAAAAAAGACTGGTAGCTAAGGATTTCTGCCTCCAGCTCGGTTAATCCTATTCCAGGCTGACGAGTGTCAACAAGCACGAAACTGCAGTCCTTGGATGGAATAACCGAGTTGGCGGTATATTGCATGTTTCTGCCTTAGCCGTGGCTTAGGGGTGGGGACTTACTGCTTTACAATTGTACATAGTTAAACGAAGTGCAAAAGAGCTACGCTATGAAATGGATTGATATGCTTAAAATGGCAATTCTTGATGATAATTTCTGCTCAAAGACCAAACACACGCTGACAAGTGTCACCTTCACCAACAGAAGTTGTACCTAATCTACGGCCCGCGGGCCAGAGGTGACCCGCAATGCCGATCCACGTGAACCGTTGTTATGTTCAATGTTGTAAATCGTAACGTTCAATCGAAAAGTCTTGTGGGTATTATGAATGATCACGGCAAATTTTTAGCCAAATAGTTAGAAACTTGTTTTTCAAAATCAGTCGAAATTTTGTAATAATAAAATAAGCATGCAATATTGTTTACAACAGTCCTTGGTTTGTATTTTTCCCTCTTGTTTTGCGTTTTCTTGATGGGCCATTTTGTCCCGCGGTTGACGCTCACATATTTCATGAAAAAGTAGTAATTTTAAAAGGTAATTAACAAAGTTTGTTTACGTAAGACTGGTTTGTGATTCCTTAACCAACAGCATTTCGTTTATTACCTTTTAAAACCACTTTTTTTTGATGGAAAATGGTCGTGCCTAGTGCGGGACAAGATGGCGGCTTTTTGGATGAATGGCTCTTATGTTATCTTTCAAAATGCAAATATATGTTGGCCACAAGAATTTAACTCTCTGGTCTCAGAAATACGTTGCGGTTCTTATTTGTTCTTTGGATACATGAATTCAATTCAGTGGCCACTATGTTATACCAATATTGCACACACTGTTAATTAAATTCTTAGTTGCTGATAACTAAGTCGTTCTTATACTCGTGCCTCACTCGGTAGCTTTCTCATTAAATGTTCAATACAGCATTTAAATTTTATTTCCAGTCTGTTCAACATTTCTAGAAAATGGTTAATTTCGTTCGTGTAAATTTCAAAGATTCTTCATTTGTTAGAAGTCGAATGTCGTAATTTACTACGAATCTTTCCTTAGCTTTCCTTGTTCTGACAAAAAAAAGTTACATTTCTCTCGAAATCATCGTCACTTGGCAAAAAGGTGACTTAATTTGATAATAAGTTTAACCATTCCTTTTTTTGTTGACACTTTCGTCAGATACGACGAAAATTTTGTGCGATTTGAGGATGCACTTCTAAGAAATCAATCTACAATCTCGCAAAAGTTCCTTTCTGAAGACGCTTTACATTATTATTATTTGAACAACCCATTTATGTCCAGTAGCCTAAAAACGGGACTCTTGTTAGTTACTGCAGACAAAGACCTGTAATACGTATATCCTTTTACTAAAGCTGCTCTTCACAAGTGGAATATTCCATCTTCTTGAGAAAACCATATGAAGTCGCTAGCTGGACATAAGAGTTATTTTATTGACAGTTATTTTTAGGTAAATAAGTCAAACAGCGATACATCATGGGTAGTCGGAGAAAGACGGTGTTTTTGGCGAACCTATTTTTCATAAAATTAAACTATTTAAAAAAAGATTTGCTTAAAATAGATCACAGAAGTCTTCCGTAATGTTAGATTGCAAACATGATTATATAATTTTTGTATAATCATGCTCATTTGCTCATATATATGCCCAATGTCCCATGAACAGGACATTGAATAATTTAATAAGTATGGCAGCGGTGATCTATTTGACGCCTAAAATGTATTTAAAACATTCCAAATAAGAGTTTTAAGCAGATAGAAATTTGTAAAAAATGTTAAAAAAACTTGAGCATAAATGGGTTAAGTCTTAATATATTCAAAAAGCCAATCTAACTTTTTTTCCTATTTTCAATATTTCAGCTTCTGACAGACATTTCACGGTTAAAAATCCCTTGTCAAAAGACGAGATTATTTAGAAAAGAGTATCCTCAAATTTCCGCTCTTATGTATACAAGAACAAAGCATAATTAAAAATTCTATCGTTTTGAAATTTATCGTGTGCTCATTTTTCTATTTTACTTCCGCGTAACATTAGAAGGCAACCCCAAGAAAAGAAATTCAAAACCGCCATTCACGTCAACTTTAATGTAAAATATTTTCCTCTTTTATTACCTTTTCATTATTCTATAAAGCGATAAAAACTCTGAGCGATTCTAAAATCGATTGTTGCTCTGGAGACATCTTTTTATTGATGAGTCTTCTACCTATTGTGAAACACAATAATTTTTAACTGTCCAATTTTCTAAAAGCGATGTCATTACGCAATTTTTCGAAGATTTGCTCTTTCAAAAATAAAGAAAATTTCGCTAGGCAAAACACGGATCCAATTCCGGGATGGTAGATTCCAAGATGTTTTAATTTTGCATGACGAAATTTATTCTCGTAAAATGAAACCATAATTGCGTGCATTATTCGGAGTTAAGACCTTCCACAGAAAAGCAGACACTTTATCCTGCACGTAACAGCTCCATTTCACGCGGTGTAGTAAATTTTTTGACCAATGCCTATTGCTTATTGTTTTCACTTGACCATTTTTTTAGACTACAAGGATAACGAAAATAAATCTCGCTTGTTGTTTTGACTATTTATTTTGAGAGGCTAATTTTTCTATTCATGGTTCCAAATCGTTTGCGGTATAAATTCTTTTTTTTTTTTTTTCTACTTTTTCAAGGCTTAACTCAATCCGATTTTACTTTTTTTTTTTGGATAAAATCACTTTTTCTCTACAAAATCACCAACATAAATGATCTTAAATAGCAAAGCTTCATCCACATACAAATTTTCCATATTTTTCATCCAAATCATTGAAGATTGATAGGAAATAATTATACCATTAAGCTATACGCTGTAAATATAATCTTTATAAGTGTACGAATAGAAATGTGTCATAATAACCATATCTTTATTACCGCATCCTAATTATTTTTTTTTCATACTGATATGTGCCTCGTATTACCTAATCTAGAAAAAGCCGTTAATAATGGGACAGATGGGAATTTCTTTTCCTTTTCCATTTAATTTATAGAAACAAGAAACTCAACGAGTGGGGTCCTTTAGCAATTCGTGATTTAGCAACATAATTTGAATTTAAGCCGTCCATCAAAAATCAAACAAATGGCAAGGGCTGGATGCAGGCAAGGGCTGGATTTTTTTTTTGACCTACAAAATCATACATGTATGAGTTGTATATGTACAAAAAAAAATGGGTTATTACGATTTTTAGATGTTAATTTAAAAATAAAATATCAATCGGTCACACGCAGGACACAATATCTTACTTTCTGTGGAATGACACTCAATTTCTTTTTGAAACTAACAATAAAAATAATAATTAGTAGGAAAGCTAAGTATATAGTGAACTTTCACTTATGCACTGGACCAAAGAAGCATAAGAAGTAAGCCCACAAGTGAGAGAGTCATTTAAGTGGAAATGGCTATTCAAAATTCTAAAGCAGAACCTAAATTGCCGTGAGAGCATGAATAGGAATGCTTGTAAGGAATGTGAAGTCGCGTAAGGTCTCAATAGCTGGAAGTCCCAATGGACCAGCGTAAAGCTTCGTGTTATTGGTAGTTCAAATTATAGGAATTTTCCACAGCCTTCTCAAGGGTTGATGATGACTTCCAGATAAAGGAATATTCGAGTTATCAAGACTCGACTGAGTGTAGAAATTAATAACGGTTTGGAAATTAATGTAAGTGTACAAAAGAAACAAAAACTGTAACAGAATGGTATTATCAATAAATGAGCATTTAAGCACAATTTCAATAAGTCACGGTTCAAACCTGTAAATAACATTAAAAACATTTTAACGGATACGCGTATCTTCAATCAACAGATCTAGTGTTTAAACTATTTTTGTGGGTTCAAATGACTGCTAGACATTTTATAAGTTTCTTCATTATCAAGCACTTGCTGGGGGGAGAGAGGGGGCTTTGGGTTTCAAAATGATTTTAAAGTTAAGAAATAATAAATTTTTAAATTCGCGATGAAGCATTGCAAAACGGTGAGTCAATTTCCAGCATATTTTGTTACTGCATTTGTTAATTCAGTAAGTTGATCGGAACAATTTGAACTTCAAAGAACGGTCGTTTTCTCTGGGTGCACAAGCCATAAAGTACTGAAAACCATAAATTTGTTAACAAAGACTTTTGTCTATCAGGTTATTCACAGAACTCTTGCAGTTAATATAACTCTCAGAGTCTCAGTTATTGAGACTTGACAGTGTATTTTCGTTTGAATTTTACATATCTCTAACGTTCAAAACAATAAGCAACAACCTATAACTAAATCGAAAATAAAAATTCTATGAGTTTGAGCAAACATTTCACCAAAACGATTGGGGTGTGGCAGCACAATAACTGGAGTCATTTGGACATTATATATTTCTTATTAATGTCCAAATACCTTCCTCATGAAAGAATAGAACATGTTCAATTAAATTAAAGTGTACTGCAATTTATTCATTTTAAAATGAAATGCAGCACTCTTGGTAGGATCTTATTACATAAAAAAGAAAAAAAATCTCATTTGGATATTTGAAGCTATCCAAATCAATCAATTATTGAAAATAAAAAACAGCGCTCAATACTCATAACAAAACCCTATTTTCTTCTCTTTAAATCAAAATCACCCCATAATACTTGATAATAATTGAAGAAAAAAGATTTTTTCAAATTCACCTTATTTATGCCCTTTACCTTACGTTAACTTGAAATAAGCTGAAGATTTTCTTTTAGATGAATAAAAATGAAAATCGTCCACGCGGATAAAATGCTTTACGAGAAGGATTAGTCTCTTCTTCCCTTTCAAAAAAAGAAAAATATAATTTAGAAGTGTTTAAAATATCTAGCCAAAGCCTTTTTTTACTGAATAGATATCTTTTTAGCAATATATATTGGATCTAAATACATTTTTTAAAAAACGTTTCAATTTCGCAACATGTCTGATGTGTTTAATTACGCAATTTCTTCTATGAAAGATAATTTACGCACGCTGTAAACGCAATAAATGTTAAATTTTTCGTATATCAGTAAGTTGAATCAGCATGATAAATATGATACATGAATTCACGCATTCAAAAGTGTTATCGATGAGAATATTACTGCAAAAAGTGAGAAAGAAATCACTAAAAAATAGCGATGATATAAAAAAGTATCATTTTAAGACTTTTGAACTCTGATTAAAATTAATTCTTATATTTCCTTCTCAATTTAATCCTCCCTTCTCCTTTTTCCACACGTAAATGTTAGTGCTTAAAATTAAGTGTTTTAAGTTTGTGTAAATATCACATTGTTTTAGTTTAACTCATAACTTGGCATGAGAGAGAAAAGTACATATTACGGGACGTGAGGTCTCAGAGACAGCTCTGTTTTTAAATTTTTTAAATCCTCTAATTAAGATGCATTTCTGTAATTACTATCAGACGTTTTTTGGACTTTCATTCTTACAGAAAAAATATTTTCGAATTTTTAATTGAAATATACCTCTTCTATGAAAATTTTACTGAAGCCATAAGAATTTTTAAGAAAAGCATATGCTGCAGCAAATTTATTACTCGTACTAAAGCCGAATCTATCGTATATTGCTTTAAGTAAATTATTCGATTTTTCAGCACAAAGATAGGGAATAACAGTCTGGGAGAAATTGGACCCTCAACCTCGGCCTTGCTATGTTAAGACACCTCTCAAAGTAAGCGCGTTTCCCCTCTATGCCGTACACTCACATCTCGCTTATATTTATAACAGCTTACGAACTCGATGCTTGCATTTACACATGTGTTTTTCTTTCAGTAGTTTTGACTGTAGGTAGAACTTTATACAAGAAATCAGGAGTTTTCACCAACAATTAGTTTTTACCGGAACGACTTACTTTAGAATTTCTGTAACATAACATCTATTAACAATGTTAACTCTTTTTTTTTTTTTGATAGTAGGAAGGGGGGGGGGCATTAAGACGAGGCAATTAGACAATTTGGCTGAGAGTACCTAAACTGATCAGTAAGTGAAAATTATACACTAACTAGATATTTCTATTTTCTTGATCAAGATTTTACCGCATGGGGGTAAAAAGAAATATGCTTGTGTCTTTCTCTTATTTTTTAACATCATGAAGGTCAAGGTCCATTCAAAATACTGCTGCCTTTGTATTTTTAAATGTTGATTACGGTTTTTTTTGTTTTGGTATCAATTAAGAAAGCTGTAAGAGAAAAAGGGTAGAACAGTTTATATCTGTTAAATAGAACAAATAGTTCTAATAGCTACTAACTTTAAAAGGGAACAAGTGTATCTTTTATTTAATTTTTTATCCGAATAATTATTTCCTTTCAGTCTTAAAAGGGAGAAGAACGGAGATAACTAATGCTGCAAAATCGAATTTGGTAAGCAGGAATTTTAATTGTTTAGTTTTTGAAGTGCAAAATTTTGTTAGTGCAAAAGAACTACAATACAAGGGTACGGATAAGACTTAAAACACGAAAGTAGAATGTGATTTTCACAGGCATTGTGCATTAATTTACTTTGTTTACATGTCTAATTTTTCATCGGAGAGTTTTTTTATTTGTTTTTACTTTACTGAAGCAACTAATTTTTGTTTCAAGGTTTTTTGTTTTGTCAACAGGAAGTTGCAAGTTATCTTCCTTTAAATCTTCATACAGATTTCTTGTAATTTATATAGACATTAGGACTCCCCTTAAAAACTTGTGATGCCAGTCGTAAAATATTTTGTAAAATTTCCCAAAATTTAACTTCGCTTTGGTTGCTAAATTTCAACGTTTACAAACGCAAACATAAAATAGTTTTGAACCTATTTTGCGTGTGCTTAATATTAAGAGAAGAATAGCATATGCAACACTATGTTGAACGAAATAAAATGCTACGTATAGAGAGAAAAAAAAAACAGCTGAAATGTTTTCAGAAAAATTCCGAATTTCATCAAAAAATCTTTATTATAACCATTTTAGGAAAAGAGCAACTTTAATATGTTCTTTCATTTTCTCTTGAAGACAAAATATTTGAAACATACTAGGTCGGAATTTTTCTTGTCGAGAAAATTTATTTAACGTTTTAAGACTCTTACAAATAAATTCAATAATACTACTATGTACCACAAATTCGCATCGAAAACTTGCGGTATAGTTAGTTTACCTTCGGAACTCCCTCCCAGTAGCAGATTTAAACGGGAATTAATGGGCTTAAACTTCTATTCTTTTCAGGTTAAAGATGCTTAATTTGATTATTAAGCTATTCCTTTAACTCAAAGAATAGAAGACTTAACATACTTTTGCGGAATGTTTACCTCTGCAAATATGCAAACGTGGGGTTGCTTGAAATCTTGTTTCACATTCTAAGTACCTTGAAAGTGGATAATTTCTTTTTCTGCGAACTTTTCAAATCTCTCATAATTAGAAAACGTTAGTTTTCATTGTTGCAAATTTATTTAGCATTTCTTGAGATTAATTTAACTATCCACACTATTTTTTAAGCATCTTTTGAAAGTATCTTAGGGGTTGTTTGAGCATTAGATAATGATAAATATTTAAAACATTTACAAAAGTATTTAAACTTTATTATATTATGCTCGACAAAATTACCGCATTTTATTTACTTTTACCGAATGTAAAGAAGTTGTTATACTTAAAAAATACTCTAAACACTTGAGACAACAAAAGAAGTAGTTTTTAAGAGAATTCCCTTACTTCATTAACTAAAATTCATAAAAAAACCAAAAACCAAAATCTCAGGATTCACTTTCTATCATACAATTATTTTCATGAGTCTTGATACGAAACTGAAGACATCAGGCACTCATCAAGTGAGATTTTGATTTTGGCTCCATATACTAGTACTAGTACGGTAATTTAATAACATAGATATACTGTCATGATAAAAAAAAACTAAACTCAGATGGTAAATTCAGGCTGCGCTAGAGGTGGACATTGCGGTAGTTGTAGTCAAGGCAGGTGCTGAATTACTACAGTTAAAATTTATTTTCGACATTCCCGATACAAGGCCTCCAGTATTTTTCACTGCATTTCTTACTATTCAAAGAATTTTCTTATTATTTGAGTCAGTACCACATACTGCTTTGACCGAGTGGCACAGAAAATTTAACCATGACCTTTTTGACGTATTATATTGTTAATCCAAGTATCGTTATATATATAAGAACATTAGGACCAAATCGGAACTACCAGCAGAAAATTTTGGCATGTTATGACTAAATACGTGTCCAAAATTTAGGCAACGCTAGTGACCATATTAGTACCATTAATTAAAAATAAAGTTACTTTTCGTTGCTTGAACTAGTGATAGAAATCATAAGCGCAACTATTGAGAAATCACGGCTTCAGTCTTTGTTTAATGGTGTGCGTTTTTAATTAAATATATTCTTGTTACAATAAATATACAAGAAATAAACCTGTTTTTTTTTTTTAATGTAGTACAGTTTCATGAATAATATGCGCGCACATCTCTCTGGGTTGACTCAAAAGTAATCGTGTTTTTACTTATTTATGATATAGGGAAAATAATGGATACATGCCAGAAAGAAAAATGGCATGTTGTCAAACTTAGGCTCAGCACTTTTCGTATTATCAATGATGACAAGAATGCGAAAATTTATGATCTATTGGATTTTGAAATTGTAACTGTTACAGTACTTTTACTAGTAGTAATTTGTAAATTTAAGTTTCACTTATTAATTTAGTGAATAGACTTTTTTCGTACGTTATAACTTACTAATTAAAGAAAAAAGAAACATTTTAGTTTATATACGTATTTTTCTTGGTGTGTAACTAAACTTTTTTTCCCGTTTATTTTTCTTCGTGCGAAGTGCATGTTACAGAAAAATGCATTGCTCTTATTATTGTAGCTAAATAATGAAGCGCTTTTGCTCACTTAATACCACACAATAAATAACAAAAATTATTTGTGACAAAATTCTTCTAACTTCTAAACAATTAAACGGTATAGTTTAAGCTTCAAGACATTTCGAAATTCTTCCATTGCATGTAATGATTGATCCATAAGTCTTTTCTCTCACACAGTTTAGTGAAAAATAATAATGAAGGAAAAATACTTCCATGCAGTTACTGAAAAATGAAATTAATTAAAGGACGATCCACTATATCATAAAAATGTGTCAAAATATAGTCAAATATAGTCATACAGATTTAAGCATTTCTGACTCTTACATTTCATACTACCGTACATACGTATTTGTCTATCTGTGTCATTTCAAGATAGCCTTTTCCGAAAGCACTATATTTAACAACTGCTTCAGAAACAGAGAGATACTAGAAGCATCAGTGCGAAATTAACAAGACAGCAATCATTGCCATCCTACTTGAAGTTCATTTCAATTTCTAACATTATTGCGTTTTTAACTAAAGACCATTATCTCCAACAACATCTAATGATGGAATTTTGCATGCAATTCTGGTTCGAGAGATAAATGTTCTACGAACTCGGAAATTCTATTAGATTATGATTGATGGTAATCTTGCCATAGCCGGGGAAAAAGCAAAGTTTTCAGCTTGAATGTCTGAATCACCAGAAATGGAGATTTCAACATTTTAAGCTTTCTTTGGACGCACATGTTACACAGCGCAAAAATATTCTTCACAAATCTTCTGTAGAATTGAATAAGTTACATAATTTAACAATAACACCTGTTACAGCACATGCAAAATAATTCAAATACTTAACAAAGCGTAGAAATTATTTCTTAGTTATGTATTTCTAATAAATTCTACGGTTCCTCTACAATATAGCCAATTAATTGAGAATAGTTAAAAATCCCCAAAGCTATTGAAATTATATCTAAACCGACTTAAATAACTTCATCTATATATATGTTAGAGTACAAAACTTATTGATGCTTCAAGTCTGACTTCCGATGATATTCACCTCAAAACTGACGTCTTGCATTGTAAATAAATTACTTATTAGGTTTGATTTATGAGAAGAAAAAAAAAGAAAATATAGCTTAAATTACTTTATACAGGGTATCGTCAAAAAACGTGAACGCTGACGAAAATTTTTTACTCATGGTGCTTTTTTCTTTCCTTCGTGCTCTAAAATATCACCGTTAGGGGGAGGGGGACTCAGCACAAGTTGACAAAAATATATTTAAGAATCCTTAATTATTTTGGCTTTAATGTCCCAATATCCGAAAAACTTCCTACAAGTCAACTAATTATCTTTCTATGTTGAGAAAACATGAAAACTTACATTTAGCAATATATAATTGCTAAAATGAAAAAATGGAGGTAAGCAGTAAAAATCGAAGAAAAACCTTTCCTCTCGTTCAGGCCAAGAAAAAGTACTAGTAGCCCTGATAGGTGCTGCTATGAAGTACGATTTAGAAAAAAAAGTCAACGAACGCCTACTTAGGATCTGAACTTTAAACTTAATTTACTCAAAACTTTTTGACATCCACTTACATCCTATTGCTTCTCCCTTCCTCAATTGTAGCAATGTATGAATGCATGTCATGAACAAGACACCGGTAAAACGAATAATGTTTCCTCTTTACCTAAAGTTTCTTAATGTGAAAACTTTTTGAATATCAGCAATATATTCTTTTTAGACGGACATTAGTAAATTTTTGATAATTTCTTTGTTTAAAAAAATAATATCAGATGTTTTAAGCATTTAAATGGTATCGTATGACGCAGTAAACCTGTTTTTCAACGATTTTTCAAAAAGAAGCTATCAAAGTTGTTCACAACGGTCTTAAACGAGAGTAGTTTAGTTTTTAGCCATTAGATGTAATCGATAAAGTTTAACCAAGTAGACGAAATAACATCATATTTTTTTAAAGAAAGGCAACATGTCAAATTACAAAACTGCACCCAATGAGAATTAACGTCCCTTTTTCTTTTGATCAGTAATATCAAATTTTCGAGAGTTAAAATAACCAGCAGTTTCGATTGCATTGAATAAAACTACGTAACAGTTAATCAATTGTATCTATGGAATTTTAAAAATTTAAATGAGGTCAAAAAATCATATTTTTTATAATGTGAATTATTTCTCCAAAAATACAAAAAAAAGGAATCAAGAATCTCTGTTATATATCAGTTACGTAAGTACTCCTTTAAAAGCTAAAGCTTACATTTATCGGTAATAGTTTTACAGAAAACCCGTTTTCTTTAACCACTCTGTAAATTTATGTAAATACCCTTTAAAAGGCCACTTATTAAATTTATCAGCAATAGCTTCACAGAAACCTGCCTTTTCCATACTCTGTGTGATTTCTTAAAAAATATTTTTTCTGTTAAGTTATGTAAGAGTACTCGCTCAAAAATTTGTAAAAATACATATTTTTCTCTTTGTATTCCTTCACAAGGGCTTTTCTCCAAGATACTTCAAAATCTTCCTAATTATTGTAGTGTGAATAAATATTTAACTTTAATGACTTATTATTATTACTTTTTTCATAATTAGCCCTTTATGTCAACCAATTGCATATCTACAACCAACACAAGAAGCCTACGTCTTTACCTAGGGTGTTTTAAAAGACGATTTCGGCGATTGTTTCTATTTTTCAACATTTCAGTTAACACATATTGCTCCGCTTCTAATACATGTAAATACCCAGGGGATCTCAGTTTTTCGCTAATATGGTGGTACGAGTTTATTGCAGATATTTTGTTCAAATTTTGTAGCGATGTAAAGATCGGTCCTTGCACATGACTAATTTAGCGAACACGCTGGAGTTTACGATAACTATCATATTTATGCATAACTCATGCATTAATTTTTAAAAAGCAAAATAAAAAGTCTGTAGAATCAAAAAACACGACTTAGAAGATATTTTCTAGACACATCGTCAGTTTATAAAATACTTGTCTAGTTATTAATATAAATTGCTATTTTTCAGTCCCTTCCAGGTTTTGTTGCTGCCTTAACACGTTGGGAGCGCATGAACTCTTGGAAGGACGGCAACAGGTTCACGTAGCGGGCGGCTGCCCTCTTGGGGGAGAACTTTAAATTTTCCCAATTGAATATTTAAAAAACAATTTTTATTTATTTTTTCCTTTATCTACATTAAAAATGGAGTGGAATTGGTAAGTTAGACAACAAAATTTTTTTCAGCCCGATGGTGGTTACCATTGTCATGAGGTCAGCATTGAACGTGTTAAGTCTTGTGCGCTTGTTTTGAAAGGCTTTCTCAGTTTGGAAATAAACATAACTTTTAGTTACAGTTATATACAACGTTCAGTTTGAGTAAAAGTTTTTGCATGCTCTTAATAGGCATTATTTTAACTATTGCTTTTATTCTTAAAAATATTTTTGAATTTTCAATTGTACCTTAGGAAAATCAAGATCTCACTCTGGGGTATATTTTTAAATATCCTATATCTTCATCATGGTACCACAATCCTTGTAGAGATTTAACCTCCTTTAAGATTGTGAATTATTCATTCTGGTAGCCGGTTTCCTCTTTTAGTTGAACACACTGGGAAGCTTATAGTCATCTCCTACTTGCTCTTTCCCCCTGACTTCAACATTCTACGCAATTTCTAATACGAACCTCTTTTCGGAAAAAATATATTGCCTATTTCAGCTTAATCAGTTCGTAGCTTAGATTGGGTGGCATTTGTGTTTTGTTAACTCCACGTATTCCCAGCGGTCATAGACATCACATGGAATGAATTTCTTTGCTATCACTTGATGATGAAATGTTAATAGCATTCTTGAAATTAACAAAGCAGCAATTTTAAATTAAATTTTAAATTTCTTAATTTTGAAACAAAAAGTTGACGTTTATCTTCCATGCCTCTTACCCTTACAAATTAAACTATAAGCTTCACATTAACTCCCTTAAGGCTGAACTAAGGCAGAGCTTCGAGCATAAACAGAGATTGCGAAGTCGCCCTTGTTATGGACTTCTTATTCTGGAATTGTCGATAGGTTTGTAGCTTGAAGCAGATATACTCTCATTGAAGAGCTGTCATTATATGCTTAAAATTAATGTATGCTTGAGCATATATACTTATTAGGGTGGGCCGAAAAAACACTTTTTTTTATTTCGAATTTGTAATAGCGCGGAAAAGTTGCGAATTATGAAGACAAAAAGAAGGAAAAAAAAATTATCGAAATCGGTTGATATCTTCCGATCGCGCATAAGGCCTAAAGTTTGACAAAAATTGAAAAAACTTCATTTTCGCGATTTTTTTTTTAATTTTTGAATTGGATGTTTTCGAAATGTAATAGTGCGGATAAGTAGCTAATTGTAAAGACAAAACGAAGGGAAAAAAAATTATCGAAATCCATTGATATCTTCCGATCGCGAATAGGGCCTAAAATTTGACAAAATATGAAAAAAACTTCATTTTTGCGATTTTTTTTTTGAAAAAATTTTGAATGAAATGTTTTCATAATTTTTTCGCGCGGAAAAATTTATAATTATGAAGACAAAAAGAGGGATAAAAAGGAAGAAAAAAATTATCGAAATCTATTAATATCTTCCGGTCGTGCCTAGGGCCTAAACTTTGACAAAATATGAAAAAACATCATTTTTGCGATTTTTTGTTTAATTTTTTGAATTAGATGTTTTCGTAATGCAATAGTTTGTAACGTTTACTAATATAGCCTTAAAACATTGTGCTTTGATTTTGTTTTGGTCAGTTAATATCTTCCGGTCGCGCATTAACCCCAAAATTACCCAAAATTATAATTAAAAAAAAGTTACATTTTTACGCGTTTTTGGTTTTTGATGAATAATTTTTTGTGAAACAACCGTATTATTTTTTAAGACAGACTGACAATAATATAGAAAAACAAACTACCACAGGTTCAGTCGATAGTATTCAGTTGCGAAAAGCCTTAGAAACTCTCATGCGTAGACGTCGGGCAGCAATCCAGGCAACGTCACTCGCCTGGCTACGGCTCTCTTCCACTCCATCGCCGCCTTCCTAGGACCACGTCAGCTGTCTGCCTATATTGTTTTTTCAGTTTGCGTTTCTATGTAGTAATCGCAGTGTACTATTATTTAGTTCAATCTAGCTGTTTTCATTTTGAAATTCTTGTAGTCTTCTGTAATGATGTAGTTTTCTGCTCTGTGTGAGCTCGGTGATTTAACGAAAAAGTTATACAATTGCCGGCCCAAATAACAAGACAAATATTTGGCTGCCCCACTTTCGGTACTCCAAAAGAACTGCCATCAAACAAGCCGTCCACTGGCAAAGACATCATAAGGTGCCGTACTCAAGGAAGGTTAAATTTGGCACTAGAAATTAATAATGGTGTCTTTGCCAGTAGGCAATTAGGTTGATGGCAGTTCTTTGGAGTGCCAAAAGTGGGGCAGCCAAATATTTGTCTTGTTATTAGAGTTTTGTCTTGTTATTACATAACTTTTTGTTAAATCACAGAGTCCACACACAGCAGGAAACTACATCATTACAGAAGACTACAAGAATTTCAAAATGAAAACAGCTAGATTGAACTAAATAATAGTACACTGCGATTACTACATAGAAGCGCAGAGTGAAAAAACAATATAGGCAGACAGCTGACATGGTCCTAGGAAGGCGGCGATGGAGTGGAAGAGAGCCGTAGCCAGGCGAGCGACGTTGCCTGGATTGCTGCCCGACGTCTGCGCATGAGAGTTTCTAAGGCTTTTCGCAACTGGATAACATCGACTGAACCTGTGGTAGTTTATTTTTCTATATTATTGTCAGTCTGTCTCAAAAAATACTACGGTTGTTTCACAAAAAATTATTCATCAAAAACCAAAAACGCGTAAAAATGTAACTTTTTTAATTATTATTTTGGGTAATTTTGGGGTTAATGCGCAACCGGAAGATATTAATTGACCAAAACAAAATCAAAGCACAATGTTTTAAGGCTATATTAGTAAACGTTACCAACTATTGCATTACGAAAACATCTAATTCAAAAAATTAAACAAAAAATCGCAAAAATGATGTTTTTTCATATTTTGTTAAAGTTTAGGCCCTAGGGACGACCGGAAGATATTAATAGATTTCGATAATTTTTTTTCCTCTTTTTTATCCCTCTCTTTGTCTTCATAATTATAAATTTTTCCCGCGAAAAAATTATGAAAACATTTCTTTCAAAATTTTTTCAAAAAAAAATCGCAAAAATGAAGTTTTTTTCATATTTTGTCAAATTTTAGGCCCTATGCGCGATCGGAAGATATCAATGGATTTCGATAATTTTTTTTTCCTTCGTTTTGTCTTTACAATTAGCTATTTTTCCGCACTATTACATTTCGAAAACATCCAATTCAAAAATTAAAAAAAAAATCGCGAAAATGAAGTTTTTTTCAATTTTTGTCAAACTTTAGGCCTTATGCGCGATCGGAAGATATCAACCGATTTCGATAATTTTTGTTTCTTTCTTTTTGTCTTCATAATTCGCAACTTTTCCGCGCTATTACAAATTCGAAATAAAAAAAAGTGTTTTTTCGGCCCACCCTAATACTTATAGCATAAAATCTTAGGGGCGGAAATGAGAGGAGAAAAAGTTCTAGCTCTTCTAATAACACGCTATTAAGAAAGCATTGGGAGTTATGTTTCTTTTAGCCACACACATACACACACTCACAGACAAAGAAAAAAAAAGTCTGAGGAAGTATTGCTATTGAATCATAACGAAAAGAAGCAAAGGTATGAGATCTCACTAACTGCGAAGCACGTACCGAATGATTTTTTTACGCCTGAGGCTTCAACAGATTTTATTGGAAAGTCGATCTTTACGATAAAATCATCCTATGATACTTATCCACATAAAAAATAGCATTTTACTGAATAAAAATTATCTTATGAAAATATTCATGCAATTATTTTGAACTACAAAATACAATTTTGTCTTTTCTTAAGTTTAAGTAATCTTTCTTCTCCAGAAACATATTCTACTAATAGTCAAAAAACAGAAAAATAAGCTTATATTTTCGAACATATACGCAACTACAACTTTAAAACTGTGTTGTTGTTGTTAATTATATCACTCGGGGACCCGAGCCAGCTTACGTTCTCGAGCACTATTAAGGTGGAAGTCTGATTTAGCTCAACATACATGCTACAAGACCCATTTATAGAGCAGACTATAAATTATTTTTTTCAAAGCTTTTCATAATGATATGTTAAAAGTTTTGAAACAAATTTTATATCATTCACACACCTAATCCAGAGTATTAATAATATTATTTTTCTGGGGGGGGGGGGGGGTTGATTTTGTGAAAATGCTATAACTTCTTCAATAACATATCATTTCAAAAGATTTTGCCCGCTTATTAAAAATTTAAAAGACTTCACATTTTGTCTTTTTTGTCGAAAAAAAAAACGATTTTCCTATTTGTTTAAGCGTTGCTTTAATGTATAGTCTCCGCAAGGGAAACTGTGTGATTAAATTGGTTAGAGTGTCGTGATTATACGCTGAAGATCGTGCGTTCGATTCCACACATGGGCTTGAAAATTCTTCAGTAGAATTATTTTCCAAGTTTCCGTAAATATGCGGTTTAAACGCATTGCTGCATTTTGAAGTACAGTTCTGTTGTGGTTGAAATCGAACAAATAAACTTCTTGTGTAGCGGTACATCGCAGTATGAGTAAGTAATTGCAACAAAAAAAAGGCTTTGATTTCAATTTATTTTGGTCTTTTACTACACATCGCATTAACGTATGGCATTCCAGGATGGTGGCCCATTAGAGTTGGTCAAAGCTACGTGCAAATATGCAAAACTCATGGACCCTATTCCTCTTTGCCAGTAGAATGTCGTTTCTGATTTATGTACTTTTTTTAGCTGAATTCTGTTCCAAATTCCCGTGAATTGGATATCTAAACTCCATTACAGGCAGGAACGTCATTTCGAAATTTTCCAGGGGGGGGGGGGGCTAAAGGTGCATACACAATGTAAAATTTACCAAAAAGTGGCAAAAACCACGCCCACTTATATGCCAATTTATTGATTTCCTAAAGTCGGGGGGGGGGGGGCAATTGACCCCACCCTACTACCCCTAAATGACGGGCCTGATTACAGGGCTCTAAACCACAATTGTTGCATTAAAATCAGAAAAGGAATCTATTATTTTAACGTGATGAAGCTTGGTATCGTCATATAAAAATCTGAAATGTTTCTTTTTTTTGTGTTGGGGGTGGGGGTGTAGAGTGTTTACCGGTATTGCTCTTCATACTTTACCTCATTTAAAGACTCTCCTCCCCCTCAAAATATATTTAATATACTTAATTATACTCAAAACATCCAATTTTTAAATTTCCACTGTGGTGAGTTAATTTCTTTTACGGATCAGCTAGTATTAATGAAAATAAAATGGCCGACAAACGGGTTCAAGGGTGGTCGAGTACAGTGCAATTGATAGTTTCAAATGGAATTGGATTTTTAAAATCGAGATATTGTTATTCCATTAACAGTTAATTGAAATTGTGTCGAAAAAGTTTAGATTAAAGTTCTTCACATATTTCCACTTTTGTGTTGATTGTTGAAATTAATTTTTACCAAAAATAAACAGCCAAACTCTTACAAGGCCGACTATTAGTGCTTTTACCTTATATATTTCCAAACTATTTTAACTGTTTCTTTTGAGTTTGACTTTTACTAAGATGTTGGCTAAAAATATACCCAGACGAAAATGAAGCATGAAAAATAATGACTGAGTTTTAGAAAACTTTAAATATTCTAGTTTAACATCATCACTTTTAAATTCAGATCTCAGACCCAGACGCGTGGGGTCGAATTTCTAATGCGGGAGCTTAGCCATCCCTTTCTGCTTGATACGAGATGCTGTCTGTGCTTTTCATCGATTGGTTAAATTCTTCCCGTGTGAATATGCATGTTGATCGTAGCATACTCTCTAAGGGATAACTATTTCTTTTTTTTCCTCGATAATTGCTCAATTTGTGCTACGGACTATGGGAACAGATATCAAAAATGAAAAGATGTTAATGAATGGTTCTTGGTTAATGAAATAATTAGATAAATGGGGTGATGTTTATTTTTATAATTTATTTCTGTTTTGCGTTATTTATCTTAGGATGCGATGAAAATTTCAATATAAAAATGTAAGGTCTCATTGTTTAGGGAAAAAGAGGATAAGAATTCGCTTCTAGTAGATTTTATGCAATAAATAGAAAGTATATAGGATACAGAAGACTAAGTTTAATAATTTTCCTCATGTATCTATTGGACAATACGAGTTTGTTTTTCATTTATTTTTTAGTTCAAAAATATAGTAAAAGTAAAAATAATTGCTTACTGTAATAGCAAGAAGCACAACTAATTGGGTTCCATCATTATTCGTGATTACGTAAAACATAGTTTGAGTTCAGGACGAGATCAAAATTAAATGAATGCAGGGGCAGATGCTAAATGTTTTTTTTTCCTTTTAATCACTTGACTGTTTCTCCGCAAATTTGCTAGGGTATAGAATTCCCATATTTAAACTTAATGGCGAAAACCGAGATATTTGTGTTTGTTATGACACTTGAAATGGTTTAACAAGTAATTATTTATCAGGTTTTCTAAAAGAATAATTAAATTAAAAATGACAACAGTATTTTTAGTTAAGTGTACCTAAAACTTTGAGTTACTGAAAAAAAATCTGGTGTTTACCCCACACTACTTCCCTTTACGTTTAAATTTCATAAAAGATGCTTTAAGTGTTAAAACACTGCCTTAGAGTGAGCAAGATAATAATTCAAACATTTACAAATCAGTTTTGTCATGAATTAATGCAAAAAAA
The DNA here is from genome assembly GCA_038373865.1 of Uloborus plumipes. Taxonomy (NCBI): domain Eukaryota; kingdom Metazoa; phylum Arthropoda; class Arachnida; order Araneae; family Uloboridae; genus Uloborus; species Uloborus plumipes. The sequence continues at coordinate 210,522 of JAXGGA010000027.1, forward strand.
TATTTGCAATGATTTATCTTGTAAATATCGCTGATTTTAACATCTTTCCGTAGATTATTCGCAAAACATCGCCAATAGCCTTAAATTGAACCCAAATTTGAAAAAAAAAAAAAAAAAAACTTTTTTCGCCTTATTCGTTGCCAACTTGGCGAAATGTTTCCTCGAAGTGGTCGCCAAATCATAACATTACTTGTCTGCATTGAAATTAACAGATTTACCTCCAAAATGGGGTTAAAAAAAGCCCTTGGGAACATTCGAATGTAACCACAAGGGTAAATGCACAGCTAGACCCATAAGAGACTACTTGCTAAATAAAAATACATACATACGTTACACACAGACGTCGCGAGAAAAGTCGTCATAATTAACTCTGTGATGATCGAAACTGTTGTTGCACGTGCTGACTGGTAAAAAAACAAAAACGACAACAAGCAAAATAGAAATTGAGTCCGAAAATTAGTTGAAATTTGTTTCGTGATCACAATACATCCTTTACAACGTAAAAGGAAGTAAAATGTTGTAACAAAAATTCAAAGCCATCGCTAATATCATCTGCGTAACTTTTTTTTCTCTAACACTTTTATTAAAATTTGATTATTCAAAACTGTTGAAAAAAAACAATTCTAACAACAATGCGCAACTCCAGAACTCTTGTAATGATATTATAAAATAGTCGATAAAGGTAAGACATCGAGTTTCACGTGAAGGCAGTGAGAAAATGTTTACATTTTTATGTTTGCTTCATTGAGTTTTTAAGAATATGGATAGATTCCGAGCCAAAATAATTGTTGATCACCATATACCAAGTGAGTATTATTATTTTCAAAAATTCTTTGTTTACAATGCGTTATTTGCATTAGCGTCAGACTTCATGGCGATCAATCGGAACTTCTCGTTAAAATTTTACATTTTTAAATTGAATATGAATTTAGAAATTTTCTCGTTGTCAATTCATAGAACTCGATATACAATTTGTATAAGCTTTAACTTGAGAAATAATTCTATCGTAATTTTAAATGGAATTTTAAACTGTTTTTAAGCCTTTTTACTGACAGATTTCTTGCAGAACCATATTTTTAGCATTGTAGAGAATATCAACAGATTGCATTATTGAAAAGTAATTTTTACAATATTTTTCCAAGCAATTACTTTTTATCGATGTATCTGCAAAAATTCTAAAATTATTGATCGCTGCATAGTTTGATAGAATAAAAGAAAGGGGGAAAACACAAGCAAAAAAGAATGAGATACTATGTGATTTGCGTTAGTTTCTAACTTTTCGTAATACTTGTTGATTTCTCATCGATTTTTATATGGACCAGAATATCCACAAGACTCAAAAACTTGTTTTAAAAGAATAAAGAACAAAAAAAAAAAAAACACAATACGAATAAGATTACTGACATTCATTAAGCTTTTAAGCAATTTATACATTAGGGTATGCGTTTGTTTCACATTTCATTGACGCCATTAGACAGTGGCCGCAGCGCCTCCTATAGTTGTAAGAGTTGCAAATACAAAACTATGGTCTGCTGACTAAAAAAAAAAAAAACCTAACTTATGCCAAAAAATTAATTAACCCATTTATGCCCAAGTTTTTTTTAACAATTTTTTTCAATTTTTATCTGCTTGAAACTCTTACTTGGAATGGTTTAGATCAGTGGTTCTCAACGGGGGCGGTACCGCCCCCCTGTGGGCGGTGGGAAGATGCTGAGGGGCGGTGAACATGTTTTGGGCAGTAGGGAGGGCGGTGGGTATATTTTGGGCGATAGGGGGGCGGTGGGAAAATTTGGGGGTTGGAGGATAATCAATGTATTGGAATGTATTTTAATTGTAAAAATCAAAATTAAATTTTGCATTAAATCAAGAATCCAACTTGAATTATTTGTGTATAAAATAAACTTATGGACTCTGGAATCTTTAAAACTATTTTCTTACATTTTTCGGAGGTGACTTTTTTTATTAAAATAGTTAAGCTTTTTTGGTTATCTATTTTCCTTTTCTCTCTCTCTCTCTTTCTTTTTATAGCGATTTGACTTTTTAGTGATCTTTTTGGTCCGACAATCTTGAGAGAGAGTGTTATAGCTTGACTACGGAGAGATGGTGGATGACCTTGAAGTGGAAACGAGACTCTTTCATTTTGAAATAGGATAAATCAGCGTCAAAAGTTATTTTTAACTCACTCGTATAGTAAAATTTTTATTTCCTGCGTGATCTCTCTGATACTACCTATTACAAAATAAAGCGGTTCGTTTCCCCTTCAAGGTCAGTCGCCATCTCTCCGCGGTCCAGCTTTACCTAATAAAGAACTGTTACAGTAAATCGCAGTTGCAATCAAGGTTTCATGGTTTATCTAATAATAGCCAATTTGGTTAATTTTGATCACACGTAGCTAGATAAAATTCAAAAGCATTAGCCACACCATCCTTTGTTTATTTTTCAGCCGAACTGTTGATTGATTATTTTTACCACAGCAATGTTATTTCTAACAGCTGTAAAAAAATTTAATAAAGCCTTTTTTTTTCAGTAATTATCATGCAGGTGAAAATGATCAAATTAAGCTTTCAAGTTTCAGTCGCCTGTTTAAAATGTTGCCAAACGAAACTGGTTTTTATACTAAACAATTCCTCGTTTAAGGATACCATATTTCAATGTCTATATTAATGGGTGAATCAAAATACTGCAAAAAAGATTCACAACCGCATTTGAGTATCTCCCACAAATAGCGTTTTAGGCAGAACATTAAACGTCATTGATTTTGTTTTTTGTTTTTTAACTTTCTTAATTTTCTTTTACCATGTTCTCATAAATTAGCTTAGTACCTATGAGAAAGTAAGTCTACCCTAAAGATATCCTAAATATCTCGATGGTCCGGGGCATTCGTGCAGTTTGGCCATTTTCCTTGGTTTGGTTATTTTCTTAAATTTTTAGCTGGCAATCGTATTTGCAATGCTTAGAGTGCCCGCTCAGTTAGACTGTTTTGTTTGACCTCAGTATTTTAACTTTGGTTTTCGCTCACTTCATTTATTTACTCTCATGGTTTATTTTTAGTGAAATCTCCTTCAATGATGCTCACGTTTTGCCAACATTTTCCCTCTTTGCACAAAGACTTCTCTGAGCGTTTTGAGAATATTTTGTTTTTGAACGTTCCTCAATGGGTCATGAGCCCTTTTAAAAATATTGAGACAGCAGATGTTCAGTATCAGTAAGAATTGGTGGAACTTTTAGCTACTGAAACTTGAAGAGCTGGTTTCCAGAATGTTAACAATCTTACAGGATTTTGGCTGCAAGGAGACATTAGTAGCCTTTATCCTGGACTGTGATATATCGCCAAAAATTTTTTAATCGTCTTCCCCTCTTCCTACCTCGTTGAAAGTGGATTCAGTGTTGTCACCGACCCAGTTACAAAACAGAGAAATGGACTTCAAATCGTCCTGAGAGGACGCTTGCGCCTTAACCTTAAAAAAAATATATTTTTTTATTGCATCTAATTGTTTCCTTCATTTTTTGAACAAAATTTTTTTGCTTGTTAATTTCTATTTTATTTCATTTTGTTTTGTTATTATTCTTTTAAAAATGAAATATTTTTAATTATAGATTTGTTTTTTATTTCTACATTCGTCATTTTAATTCTAATAATGAATAATTAGGAAACAAAATTCTTGTTTAACCGTTTTGTAAAATTCTGGAAGGAAATTATTTTAAACTTTAAACCTCTTTTCGCACACCCCCTCACCTTTAATAGAAAGGGGGCGTTGGAAAAAATTTTAATCTTAAAGGGGGCGTTAGCCGTAAAAAGGTTGAGAACCACTGGTTTAGATACATTTTAGATTTCAAATAGTTCGCCGTTGCCATAATTATTAGGTTATTTAACGTCCTATTTATGGGATTTTTGCAGATATCTCAGAAAAATACGACCTTACTTGACTTTACTTTTGCAAAGTAACATTATAGTACACACATCTGTAATCAATTTTAATCAAATCATTTTAAAATAGTTTGATTTTATGAGAAAAAAAGGTCGCAAAAAATTACTTTCTGTGGCTATCCACGCTGGATCGCTGCTTGACTGATTTGTCTGAAAATAGCTGTCAAATAAACTCTGATGTCCAAATAGTGGCTGTAACTGGTTTTCTTAAGGACTATTTAACTTGTGAAAAACAGCTTTAATAAAAAGATATACCCATTACAGGTTTTTGTGTGCAGTAACTAACAAGCGTCCCGTTTTTATGACACTGGGCATAAATGGGTTAATGCCAAAAAAATTATAACTGTTACGTGTATTAAAATATTATCATAAGTCATCTTACTGTGTACCAAACCACGTACACATTCTAAATTTTTTAATTAGAAAAAAATATTGCCTTAAATCCAAAGACAAACAATGTTTCTTTAAACAAGGTTTCATGAAGCAATCATTGATCAACCTCATAAAAGTCACCAAAGATTTATCAGATCAAACTTCATTTCAAAACTGACATATCTCGACAGCCTTTCTGTTTTCATGGACTTTGGCTGAAGCAAATCCACGGTAATATCCAATTTATTTACCGATCCCACGTAATAAATGTTTGGCATCACAAATAAATTGCATTTTTGTTTTTTACGTAGATGAGTGGATTGATAGTGTTTTGCTTTGAAACAGCGTTCCTTGTCACACATTATACTTTTAGCTAAACATCTTGCAGAGACAAACCCCGACATTTGTAATCGAAGTTAACGCAGTTTTCGAATCAATATTTTTGTGAGCTATCCATTTTTAATGTTTCACGTTGCGTGTTTCATTTTATATGGGTAGTAGTAACACAAATTCGCTTATATTATACAGGGGGGTCCCAGTCAAGTGTTTCAGAACTTCTAGGAGGAGCAGGGTGCATCCTAACGACTCGAAATCATATAACAATGAAGGGTCGGAATTGCTTTCATTGCGCGGTGAAATATGACTAGGCCGAGAGTATTCCAGACTGTTTGGAGCTCTTGCGCCGAAGATGTGAGGGGTGCACTGTAGCCGATGGAAAAAACTTCGAATGCTTACTTTGACCCATGCACCTTTTGCTTTTTCACGTGTATTATTTAAAAGATTTTTTTACTTACGGTCTCTTTTCGTTATGGTGCTTCTGTGTACATCACAGCTTTAGAAAAGCATTTCCGACCCCCCCGTAGCTATATGGTTTCCAATCTTCATGATACACCTTTCCCCCTACTCAATGTTCTGAAACACTTAACTGGTACACCCTGTATACTGAACCAAGAGCTTTTTCACTCAAGACAAGTGATCAAAAGTTACGCAGTGACAAATTTCTGGTAATACATAAATTCTGTCGGAACTCGTCTCCTTCTCTCGTACTGTTGCTATTCACTTTCAAGTTTTTCGGGGGCTTTTGAGACCCCTTAATATTGCAGTTGGTATATTTTTTAGCGGATTTTTGCCTTTCAAACGAGAGGCTGGTCCAACCTTCAATGCAGATAACAGTTTGCTCTGACGTAAATGGATATAAATGTCAAAAAATTTATTTTCCCTTAAATTTGCTTTTTCCTTTGACATTTTGTAATAATTTTATTTATGATAATTCATTCATTTTTATGTTGTTCCTTATTAGATGTAAATAAGAAATGTAAAGAGGGCTTTTATTTAATTTTTTTACCAGGATTGTTTGAAACTAAAGAAGGAAATCGGAGGCTATCCTTTTAAAGATTGACATTTGAAGGCAAATAGAGTTCAGCGCACTTAATTGCTCTTTTTTTCTTGACACACACTATAAAAACACATTGGAAAAAGAAACGATCTTTTTGCATGTTTTATTTTAATGTTTTACATAAAGTAATTATAAGCACATCATAGTGAAGTGGAATTTGTGAATTCTAACTCACTTTTAACCCACTGTGGAGAAAAGAGGATTTGAATTGGTGAAATAGTGAAAGGGGGGTTAACTTACTATACTATCGAGTGTATACTAATGATCGAAAGGGAACGGATTTTAAAGCCTCGCATAGTTCATTTCCCGATTCCGGTATAGCTTTGAAAAAGAGAAAAATGGTTCTTTAGTAAGGAATGATTGATCGAATTTAAATAGCATACTTATGAAAATGAAGAAATATTTTGGAGATATTTGTTTCACAGGAAATATGAAAAATGTTTTTATGAGTGAATGCATTAAGTAGCAGTATTTCGCTTTCAAGTTAAGGTTGTTTTTTTTTTTCCTCGAATTTAGTTTTTCTCTAACAAATGCGTTTGCCGAATACCTTCTAATCCACAATTTTTAGCCTATTTTCCCTTTAAAGTAAAAGAAAGACGAGAAAAGCATTAAATATCGCTTAATGCATCTTACAAATGAAGTCCATAAAAAGTCAAAAATAAATAAAATAATTAAATGAATATCGAATAATTAAAAATTGGAAAGTAGAATTTTGAGATAGGAAAAATGTGTGTCTTCCGGTGTGTCTGTCTGTTCCCCCTAATAACTTTTGAATTAACAGTCCAATTGGAACTGATTCGAAAGATCTAAGGGAAGACGCATCATTTCCGTATTTGACTCATGGGCTTGAACAATGTTTCGTTTAATTTTGAACAGTTCAAAAATCCTGACCCCCTCCCTCTAATAACTGTGCTCCTTTTTTTCTGATCAAAATAACTTATTTATGCGTTCATTTTATTATTATTTTTTTTTATAAAGACCAGTTATCTTTATTTTTAATTTCTGGAAAACGATCTAAATAAGTATTAAAATAAGTGTGAATAAATTAATTATCCACTTTCCTCGCATTAAAGTATCAATGAACACCTGGTGATAAACGTTTGGCTTAGTAAAATTTCCATATTAAGTCTCGTTTTGTACACATATTAGATGTGAAAATTAAAGGCAGAACAACGATGTTATCTTCTATTGAAAATTTCCGTATCAGAGAACGTACAATATTTCTAGGCTACTAAAAATAATATTTCATACATTTCTTGTCAGTCAAAAAGATTTATTATGCCATTGGAATAGTCGACATAGCAATTTTCCCTCCAAATATAAACAACCGATTTTTTGAGGAATGGAGCAAATAGATAATGAATAAATTTTAAAACCTTTCTTAAATAGAAGTTTAATTTTTTTAAACTTAAACAGCGACTACATTTTAACAATAAAGTATTACATTCCTTTTTCAAGTCTTAAACCCCAGAAATTTAGAATTCAGAAACAAGAATGCAAATATTTTAGTTAGTACCTTAGCTGAAGTCCTTTTGCTGGTATTACATGTGTCGCTATGTAAAAATGCATACTCTGCCAATGGATCTGCAGAATGAAATAGATTTTCCCGATCTACTTTAGTGAAATCCTATCTGAGCAGCGGGTTTTGATTTCTTTTTCCAATATTTGCTACTTCCAAGTTCAGCAAATCTTTTCTGGGTATCAGATTGCATCAGCATTAATGCAACAGCTAAATCAATTTCCACGTGAAAATAATACACAGCCTAACACAGGTAACAAAAATGAATAGATCTTTTTTCTGTAACAAAAAAAAAAAAAGTTGAGTGAAAGACTAATGTAATGCAAATAAAAATAATTTTCAAGATAAACTAATTTCCATGTGGAAAATAATATATATCCAAACATACTTTACCGAAAAAATAGTTTTTTTGCTAAAAAGAAAGTTGATTGAAAGACTGAAATGTGTAATTTAAGTAAAAATTGCATTATAGATTATCAGAAAATAGTGATGTTTCCTGCTTCGGAATAATGTATTTGATATCATTCGCAAAAACTATTTGAAACTTTTTTGTGAATTAAAACTATTTTGTATCAGAAAAAAATATACCTAAGACCTCTTGCAAAAGCACTAACAACAAAAACAACTAAATAAAGACGACGCTTCCAAATCATTCCATTTTCTGTAAGTTAGCACACTTTTTGATGTTGATGATTAAACGTATACAAAGGCACAAGCTCCTTTGACTTTCAACTAAATGAGAAAAGCTCATGTAGTACAGAGATTTTAATGCTGCAATATTGTAATGTTTTTTTTTTACTTTATTTCTTAAACAATATGCTACTTTAATAAAAAGGAAAAAAAATGCTGCTTTAATTTTAAAGGAAAAGCGCTATAAAGGAAAAATTGTATCTTTTCTCTTCAGTATGCACGCAGTTTTAAAGCAGCTTTGAACTTCTTTTGTCATTTTTAAAAACTTTCTTGACTAAGCAGTGTGACAAATATAAAAATCTTCTCTGTTCTGGTTACTCAGGAATCATGCGACCTTAAGTTTTACCGCATGAACTAATATCGAACTCCTTGATTCAAATAAGTTAAATTTATAAATAAGAGAGTTAATTAAAATGAGGGATTAAATGTATAACACATGAAGTCTATTTTCCCTACTTAAAGCTAAAGCTGCTTGATTAAAAGAAAATATAGTATGCAGACCTTTTTCGTTTACAAGAAGAGGAGGGAATAGAAAATATTCAAAATTTTCGATTCCGAAAAGGAAAGAATAATATCTGACATTTCTAGCGAAAGAGTAATTATTGAGTTTTAAACAAGCGCAAATATATGGAATAGTTAGGGGGTCCCCCAAACCAAACCCCACCCCCTTGTAAGTCAAAATATTCAAGATTATATGAATAACGAATTAAAATATTTCTTTTCGTACTTTTGAACAAAGTTTCCGGACGATACCTAAAGTTACAAATAAATAGCACACTCCTCAGTAAAGTACCGTATCCATGCGTGGCCATGTATTAGCTTTACTGATCAAGAACCCAGGTAGCACAAATAATCTTTAAACAATTTATAAACGTTTTTAAGCAGTTGTTACAACGTTCATAACCATTTAACAACCTTTAAAAACGAAGTGTGCTACTTGGGAATATATTTAGTGATATATCTAACATTTATTTAGCCCAAACTATTGAAAACAGTTGAGTTACTTGAACAGTCAACAAAATCTACATTAACCCTTTGTTTGGCAATGTATCTTACATGATACATTACTTTCTACATTTTGTAATTTGAACTAGGCGCCCTTTAGGGGGCTGGCTTTTACCTATAGCATTATTCGAACCTTCTTTTTCAACATCTGTCTTTACTGTGGCTATTTACAAAGTAACGTGTTTAGTATTAAGTTTATAAGTGTTACAGTATGTTCTACCAAAACAACATGGCGTCACGTCGATTACAGGTATGTTCTCTTTTTTTTAATTATTTGCTTATTATTTTTATTGTTTATAAAATCTAAAATAGTGCCAAATTAGTTGATATTGTGATTGAGTGAGCTACGTTTTATGTACTCTTATTTGCTACTTTGGCAGTGTATCCTACAGGATACACAATTTATAAAACCGATTTTCTTTTCATTTTTTCCCATGAAATTTTTTTAACTATATAATATTTATGCATTTTACCCCAAAAAAACTAAAATAAAAAAAATTTGTCCAAATTTTTAAATTTTTGATATGTGCCAAACTAAGGGTTAAACGAAATTAAGTGATTTTTTTTCAAGTTATTTTTCTCAACAGATTTGCTCAAGTGTGACATTTTAACATATATACTATGCATTTTACTCGCACAATTTTTTTTTTTGGCTTTTAACTGTGAAATAGTTGAAAATAAGAAACAATTATGAATCATTGTATGAAGTATCATCTGAAAATATTTTATTTAAAAAATAATGATTTGCACTTGTTGCGGGCGTGAACGTACGGTCACACCCGCAACGAATACAAATCTTTTTTCCAGCATTTTTTTTTTAGAAAGTTGATACTTCGTATTATAATACTTCATGTATCCTTACATTCGAAAAGATGACAATAGAAGGCCAACGTTAAAAATTCCGGGGATAAAATGCAAATATATGGCTAAAAATGTCTCCCCCGTGCAAGTGGATTAAGCATTTTAGCCTTAGATGCTTAGCTTACGTAAAGCAAACAATAACCAGAAAAACTTAATTTTTTTATCGATCCACGCCTCTGATCTTAATCAAAGGATTAATCGAGGATGATGAACTCGAAAAAAAAAAAACATTACGTAATAGTTGCAAGACTCAAGCTTTGAGTCCTCTGTATTTCGCTATAAACTAAACAATGTGTTTCGCTGTATTTGTTCATCATTGCTTCCTTCAACTCTTTTCTCTAGCCTTATTGAATTTTGCCTTCTTTATTTTTTAGGCTTTTTCTTCTTGTTTTCTAAGTTGTCCCTTCGGCAGTTTTTTTCCATGATTGGCCTTTTTTTCTGAAAATTTAAAGTCGGTGTATTGTTTTTCTAACAGAAATTTACTCGTAAGTTTGACTTAATATAAGAAACGATTAAAACCGATACAAAAATTTTAAATACTGCATTTGAAAACTAATAAAAAGGGTGAATTTTCAGAGGTGAAGATTTTTCTCTTTTATGCATTGATACTTCTGGGATCTAGTTATCTTTCTGATACACTGCCTGACCAAATGCAATATAGTTTTAATCAGTCCTATGTTAAACATACTCAAATAGTAAGGAATATAGTCTGCGGTTTTACAAATCTTTTAAGCTAGTGACAACAAGTTACTAAAACATTTATTTTGAAAGAAATTCCGTGTTTTAAACTTATGTTCGTGCACTGAATAACCAGCAAAGAAAAGTAACTAGTTACAATAAACAAATATTTTACAGTGTGTTCATCGAATATGCCAATGGATCAGTCGAGTTGTAACTTGAAAACACTAACTTCATGGCAATAAATTCCGTTAAGTGGATTAGAGCAATGAAATATTAATTAAAGCATAAAATTAAAAGTAAGTTGTCTCTTGTAGTAAGATTCGAATGCATAAACACAGCGTACTTGTATAATGAAACCATAGTTGACTACCGTTCTTCAAAGTTATAAATTAATTTTAATAATAATTTTGATTATGTTCATATTTAAAGTGGTGAACGCACATAAGGCATATTAAGTAAGACTATAACTATGGTTCCATTGTCATTGCAAATACGATGTATGATTCCTTTTAATGTTTGCTTCTAAATTTTTACAATCTTTAAGTTCCTATAATAACCGTATCAATTCTTACCATACTGTATTTGTATCATAGCTCTCAAACAATACCAGCTTATCTTGCTGTTATTAATACATGTTTGAAATTCGAAACTGGTTTTATGAATGACAGGTTTTCTAAACTCGCATTACTGAGATTTTTTAGGATTGTGAACTGTCTAAGTTCATAAAATAAAACAGCTTTTGGCTTAAAGATTCACATTAAACAAGTTTTTATTCTGTTTTCTAAAAAAGCTGCATTCTCATAGGGTTGAAACCTCACATATCTTGAATTGCATGTCCAAAACAAAAAACTTTTTTAACCATGGTATAAAATGCATTGTTGGATGTCAGTTGTTGTGCTTCAAAGCATCTACGTGTGCTTTTGTTTTTAATTTTGTCTGAAACATAGAATTCAAAGTAAAGATTTCAAAATAAATGCGCAAACGTGCTGCAGTATTTTAATGCGAAATCAAAACAAAATGTTATTGCAACCGAAAATTGTAAATTACATATACTAATATTAATAATTTATTGCTTCTATTTAGCTTCGTAATAAAAATATCATTATACCATTTTTGTACAAAACGTGACACTTTCATAAGCACATCAGTCAGATTAAGAGAGTAAATAATTAAGTTTGGTTTTATTTTTTGATATTTTTTGCTTTTAGGAATCTTATATACTTCTAAGAAGATAAAAAGTAACTCTGTTTGAAATATTCAAAAAATAAATAAATAAATAAATAAAAAATAAAAAAATAATAATAAAAAAAAAACAGAATAAGGATTTACTGAAGGGACACAATAAAATACAACTTTCTTCTGAATCAGTACATGGTTACATTATTTCAGACCGTGTCATCATTATATATTGCATGCATTTATTGGACTACATTTTAAGTAGCAGTTTGATTAATTTTAAAATTAAATTATTTTGCGATTTATTATTTAATGCAATTCAAAAATTTAATGCATCAGAACAATAGAAAGGAAATTTTCCTCCAAGATATAAATCTAACTTTCACCATCTTTATTTACTTGCTTAAACAAATATTTCGTTATTTACTTTTGGAACATGGAAGACCATTTAAATAAATACAAAAATTTTCCGTTTTGTGGTTGAAAATGCTTTCTTCCGCAAATGCTTCCATAGTACCTTTCGAGGAATAAAATTTCAGTTCATTCAAATTTTCGGAATCTTAAACAGCTTTTGAATATATTCGATGAATACGGAGGAAGTAAGAGATATTTTTCGAAAACTGAACACAATTTTGAAATGACATTGATTTTCCATTTTACAAAGAATGAAAGAGCACTAGCTGGAATTATGGCATCCGAAATGTTTGTAAGAAGATTAGCTCGAGCTTCATACGTATTTAAAATGCAATCTTAAGCTTTTAATAAACGCAACGCATCAGAAAATATACTAAATTTGAAACGCATCCATATACGTAAATTGTTCAATATTCATGTTTCCTTTTATTAGTGTTTGATCTCAAATAAAGTAGTTTTAAAGACCAGTAAAGAGATAAATATTTCATACTCTGCTTGTAATTAATCTCTGCTTTGACGAAATAAAAATGCTTCAATTAAGCTAGCTAAAAAATCGAAAATGTTAAATTTAAATTTACTCGATGAGTGCAAACTGAAGAAGTCAAAGATAATAACTAGTAATACACTATAAGTGTACAAAATATTTCTGTAGAGAAGAAGAAAATATATACACATTGCGCTTGCTAACTGGTAGATTTGAAAGAAAATAAATTTTAATGCACTCAAAGTGTACTAAATGTCCCCGTGAAAAAGTCGAAAACACACAAAAAGTAACCTATCAGTATAAATTAGAAAAGCCGAAAAGTATAGCTTATAGCCAATTTGAAGCTTAAGAGCTGAAAAGTCAAAGCAATTAGTTACAATATGTTTTACAAAGAAGTTACTGAAGGTTGATAAATGCTTAGTTCACACAAGCAAAAGAAATGGCTTTTACTACCGAAACTCCATTAGAGTTATTGAAAAATGAAATCCATTCACATATTTTCTGTCCTTCTGAAGTTTTAAATAAAACCTTAAATTTTTCAAAGTTTTTTTAACAAACTGAAGCTGCCATATAATTTTCAAACTCTACAAAGTTTATATGAAAAATTATGTGAAATTATCTGGGCTAAAATAGGGTAGTGAGAAAAAAAATTAAATGAAACACATTTTTTACAAAATACTGCAAAACATTCAAGTTTGGAAACGATACACTTTTATCACATCAGCCTGTCATTCATAAAACCATTTAGAAACAACCGGATATTTTATGAATATAGTAAACCGTTTATACGTTTTTGAACGGAGGGTATTAAAAAACGTACAAATTAAAAACGTATAATAGGTCATATTAATATGTATTAGACTCTCCCGGGGCAGATAAAACAGTATAAATCATAAAAACGTGTAAAAGAGAAACATATAAACGGTTATTCACTTTAATATCAAGCATGCCATAAACAATAATATTCTCTAAAGTTTAGGACATAAAGAAAAATATGAATCAATATTTTATTTTCTGGAAAAGTAATAGATATTAGATTGATTTTATAAAATTTCTGTAAAACACAGCTTTAATTTATACATTCTTGCATAAAACATGTTTTGAATCTAACATCCGACAAGTGCATAGTAATAAAATTCATAAATATCGGAACAGCCCATATTTCTTGATAGAAATACAAAATAAATTATCTAACATTTAAATAAACTATCCAGCTACGTCAAAAGCTATTTTCTTTCTAACATATTTAATTGTTTCACCGTTCAAAACATCGCTGCGATTTTGTAAAATGTCGGTTTTCCTTTAATTTTTCTTATTTATTTGCTCTTAATTTTAACTGAAAAATCTAAACATTATGCGGAATAAATGTTTTAGATTCTAAGAAATAACGTCAAGGGAAAAAAAACGAATTAATTTAGTCTAAGCATATGTAAGTTTATGCCCGATTATTTAAATTAAAATCATAAAAAAATCAAAGTGTACGTATCTTTAATGGGAATTTTTCAATGTATTTATTAGAATATACGAGTGATTTTAAGATTGATTTTTATTTACTTCTTTGTATGCCTCTAAATCATTACTTTCATTGACCACCTAATTTGTATAAAACTTTATAAATAGTCCTTTGAATCTGAAAATTACTTTTAAGAAACTGCTTCTTATCGTTCAGTTCGAAATTTAGTGCGATAAAAATCGTTCCCTGACTTCACCAAAAGTAAAAAAAGCGGCTGTTAAAAAAAAAAAAAAAAAAGAAAAAAGAAAAAATCAGCTTTTAATGAAGCAAACTTCAGCGAATTTCAGTAGGGGAATGTGGGGCGAAGTGAAATAGTGGGGACAAGTGAAATGATAAAATATTTTCAGTTTGCAACACCAGCAATCTAGCAATATTTTAACTAAGTTCTTAGACATATAGTTAATTCCCGTCAAAAAATAAATCGTTCCAAAGATCAACGAAAAAAATTATACAAGTCATTTTCAAAATTTGATACCTTTATTGTAATATTCGTGATTTTGGAAAATATTTCATGTTCTTATAAAATGATAGCATGTTATATAATAATAAATCAATCAGATAATACCTTCTAATCAAGCAACGAGCCAAAAAATTCAAAAAATGGAAAATTTTATCGTTTCTTTGGGATTTTTAAAACTTTTGCTTCAGTGTTTTTTAAATTTTGCTTCAGTCTATAACACTAAAAAACTGCAACAGACACTACTATAAAAGAAAAGATGTTCGTTTTTCTGCTAACAGATCACGTTTCGATTCCCCCATTACCATAAACTATAACCACACTCAAGACCATAAACTTTAAGTCAACTAAGTAAAATCAAATCATGTTTTAAAAAAAGGAAACCACTTTTTTGTTTATCATGGTACTCCTAACAAACCCCAAAAATTTTCATGAGCATTGAAGACATTAAATTTCACAAATTTTCCACTTTCAAAAAAATGACTCCTAAAATACGAACAGAGATAAGGTTTCCTTTTGTAAAGCAGTGATGCCATACAATGCTTCATCGTAAACACAAAAAGGTGATTGAGAAAAAACTCTTTTCCTCTGATGGATCTAAAAATATCGGCTAAGAGTGAAGATGACAATAGGAAAAATTAAATGAAGACTTTATTTACAGAAAAATCGATCTGAATATTCGATGACTTGGAGCTGGAGGATTTTTAAAAAAGATGGAAAGTGATTTATTCTTAAATATTCTATTATTAATGTAAAAATGTGTTAATTAAATCCAGAATAATAGTTGCTTAGAAGCAATATTACTAAATTAGTTTTAAAACAGTGTAAATAAGAATTCTCTCAAATATTTGTAGTAAAACAACAAATAATAGCAATAATAATAATAATAATAATAATAAACTGATATCCAAGTGAAAAAATTGGTAATAGCAATTCCGCGAAACATTGAGAGTAATTACCCATTTTTTTTTTTTTTTGCTACCTAAATGTCTTCACATAGTAGAACATAATCTCGAAATGATACTATGAAACTTTAACCCATTAATGCCTGACATTTTGGTTTCCAAAGAGATTTCGTATACTGGTTACAAATAATATTTAATGGACAGGAAAAATAATTTAAAAAAATGTAAAAAATAATTTTTTGTATTAAGAAAAGAAAAATCGTTTTTAAAAAGGGACGCTACCCACCAGAGGGTGCATACTTGTTTCAGTAATAAAATATTCTGCCTACGATATAATATCTGAAAAGACATTTTATAGGAAGAAATAAAAGCAGCAATTAACATAAACTGGGAAGCTGAAAATAATTTCAAAAACTTAGCTCTTTGCTCTTGAGATTGAACGATGGAATTCTTGATAAAGATCATAATAAAACGGCTACACACTTTACTTTGGTTACGTGCTGCAATCTGTTAATAATGAATTGAAACAATACCAAGCTAATAATTTAACACTATTATTTGGTTGAATTGCTCATTTTTGGAAGATTCAGACACACTTTTTGGACCGTCCCTAAAAAGCGACGCTAGGCATTAATGGGTTAAAGAAAATATATCGATGTGTTTTAAAATTTGAATGAATATCAGAAAAAATTTACCCTTGTCCTGTCAGGTGGGTCATAAAATATTGGTTTAACTAAGGTGGATGATGAAGGTACGAAGTTATTTAACAAGCTTTACTTTTTCTTCTTTTTTGTTGTTACTTCACTCTGCAACTATAAAGAACAGGTTGTATTATATTTTATGAAAAAAAAAACTTTAAGCCACCTGGCACTTTCCTTTCGTGTGTACTTATGGCTGTTTTACCCCATTACTTTTTGTGAATTATTTAGTGTAAATCCCGCAGAGGCGGTATTAACGGGTTTATTTTTTTACTCTTCAACCTATCTTGTGGCACCACGTGGAAGCAAAAAATCATTGTTGGTACTAAATGGCACACTGAAGCTTTGCGAGGTTAAAAATTAGATATAAAACTATTATAAGCTGCCATAAAATATATCGACACTTTGAAACAAATTTACTCCATTAATTGAAATACGAATTTTAATGCCATTTACGGTCAAAAGTAAGGTTATCAAGAGTTTAATAACATTTCATTCCTCAACGATGAAGGGGATAGTTTCGGGTTTCGGCTCTATAAGTAAGGGAAACCGGGTACAGTTGACGCTGACTCTTCAACTTTAGAGTGCGTATGTGTTTAGAATTGAGTTTTATGAAGAAGCAACCGATTTATGCAGATTTGACCTATGAACTCGGGAGTACTTCTCATGTTTCGTTCAAAAGTTATTCGTAACAAATCTGTTTTTTGTGCACAAAAGTCAACTGTTCTGGTTTTCTTTTCAACTGCCGTGTTGCGTACTTAAGTAAATATGCGTAAAGTAAGATACTACTGTGAAAAAGGAATTTTTTTTCTACCAAGCACTAATTAATAACTTAATGCATGTGAAATAATTTTAGTTATAAGCTTTTATTTTTTATACGTATTTAACAGAAGTCTCTCGAGAAAATAAATTATTTTAAACTTCGGTTGAAGAAAATGTGTTAATAATTTATCAATGCTCAATATTGTGGAAAGATAAAAATTTTCCTTAGCAAACTTACAAAAATTTTAACCCATATATTACATTTAGGCTCAGTTGTAATTAATTCTGTTTGATTTAAAGATAATACATCTTCAGTGAAATTAACATCAAACTAATATCTGCCTTATAAGTACTGATTAATTTATTCCATTGAATAAAAATGATATATGATATGTGTCCACTTTACCCCATCTTACCTAAATTGAGTTGAAATATTACATAAAATCAATCTAGATTAGTTGTTAATGAACAAGTGTTCTTGAGGCTTACATGACATTCATCTGATCAGTCAAATCTCATAAAAGTTCTAATCAACAAAATTTCACAGAAGTTTAAAGAAATGTTTACATTTTGTGTTGTTGTACAAGCAAACAAACGGTTGCTTTCAGTAGTTAAAGCACTGCCAGTAATAAAATTTTGAATTGAAAACTTAACTGCTAAATTTTGAAATAGAAGTACTACACTACGCATATTCCACTATTTATTTAAAAGATATAGCTTTTGGTTTGATGTATGAAAAATGTACCTTATAGCCCTCTTCACCTCACTCGACCCCATGAAGCTCACTCTTCTTAACAACGTCATGTCTCAAAAAACGTGATTATTCAGAAGGATTTTAAAGATTAAAAGTAAGATATCATGCAGTAAAACTACATGTAAAGACACTAATTGAACATATTTTACGCATTATTTTTTTCAAAAAAATCTCACATTTTTCTGTTAAAAATGAAAGTTATCAAAAATTGCGTTTTAACACTTTCTTGCTATAATAAGATAATATTTGAAATGTTTCAAGATGTCGTTATTTCCGTTTAAGTGTTCTCTTTTCAATATATACATAAACATAATTACAGTACACGCCCGATTATTCACGGAATTGGGTAACACGGGTATCGCGAATAATGCGAAAAAATCATAAAATAAGGGGTACAGAAGATAAAAAATATCTTTTACTTAAAAATAATTGCATTACACTTAACACGTGATAGGTACAAACAATGACGATAGGAACACCATAAAAAATTATTTGTATTTGACGTTTCAAAGTATATAAAATCTATAAAGAAGTGGTGCTTACGATAAATCCCGGTAAAATAATTTATTGGATCACCGCAAACCTTTTATAAAAGTACACCGCACTCTTGCGTAAGAAATGTTAAGAAAAATCTTTACTTAATTCGTGTTTTTTCTAAAAAATCAGTTAATTGTGTTTGTTTCTTTCCCGAGACCCTCACGGATAATCCGCCCCGCGGATAATAGAGATTTTACTGGTGTATATTTTCTCGATTAAAAATAGGAATGAAAAAGGCTCTTTTTAGTGCAGAAATACTATTTTCCGAATAAATAATCCCATCTTTTACTGACACAGCTGTTTCCTGTCCAACAGCTCAAGTACAACTAAGAAGTAACTCTCTCGAAAAGAAAATTTCTGAAATATTTGATAATGCAAAACAACGCTTTTTCATATCGGTAAAATATTGAGTTATAGAAATACCTGTCCTGTAGAGATATGCTTCTCATTCATGGCAGTTTTAAAAACAGGCATAACTTAAAATCGCCAATTTTTTAATTATGACGTTTTTGAAAGGAATGAGCAATATGTTTAAGATGCTGCTGACAAAATAACATTTTTAATGAGAGAAGAATATCTGCATTACGAAATATTAAAAAGCTTGATGTGCCGTTAAGTTTGTTTTTCATTCTAAAAACGGAAGCTATTTCTTCTATTTTATTTAAAAATGAAGAACATAAAATGAATACGCTTTGAAATGAAAAAAAAAATAATAATGCATAATAAAAAATGCGTAAGAATTTCATCAAAAAAGTTTTCCAAATGTGGCAAAACTCTATGAATATAATGCATGCTTTTGAATGGGAAATAGACAAAATCAAAATCCTGAGAGTTATTGCAAACTTTTTATTGTATAAACAACTATATTTAGCAAAAAAAGTGACACTTCCCCGTTATGCAAACTATTTCTCGGTGATTGTTTTTTTTTTTTTTTTGGAGGAATTTTTAATTGACAGACGGTGAAAAATCGAAACAACAAAACTCAAATCATTTAAAAATGCTTGATTTCCGATGTTGTGCGATGTCTTGATTACGCATAACCTGGATTACAAAACATGCCCTTTACCGAATTTCAGCTTAAAAATTACTTCAACTTTCGCTAAACACTTTATTAATTTTCTCAATGACTAACTCATAGTAATCCTTATAACATCTCTAAAACCTTTAAAATGTCAAGATTTCAGAATAAACTCTAATTCTTTTTTTTTCTTTTTGTCTCAGTTGATAAATTAAATAATTTGAGAACATCAGCACCGAGTAGAATGTTCTTGTGAAGAAAAATGAAAAGAACACTAGTTCCCAATCCTCCTCGCCAGTGGAACTGATTTTTACGAATCGGCTTTTCGCATAACAAAAGGAAATTGAATTTTCGGGGAAATGAAGCCCAATATTACATCTTGTTTGATAACAAGCGCAGCCTGCTTTCACATCGATTGGACAAATGTGTCTCTTGCGACCTTGCGAGGATGAATGCGAAACGCTGGGAGCTTTCCCGAATAGCATTATTTGCCGAAAATACGTAATTTTCGCTACTAAGTAAGACGGCGCTAAAGGAAAATGCTGTTTGGATAAACTTGTCATTGTTAGCTCTTGTATGTTAAAAATGCTAGTGCATTTATCAGAATAAAAAAGGCTGAATCGCACCCTGTTGGTAAAATTAGTAGTGTGCAAAGTGCTTTTCTAAATAAGAAATTGGATCATGTATTTGGAAATATAAGAACACAATACATAAATAAATAAACTGTAATGAGAAATTAAATTGGGAAATTCAAATACAAAGATGTTTGCCAATTGCAAAAAGTATTTTCTTTCCGCCTTGACTAAAATTTGCAATGAAGGTTGTGTCTTAAAGTAATAAGAAATGTAGGAAATGGAGTTTTGCGAGATCACTTTATATTTTGGAATAGCTCCCTTTCTTGTATTGACGAAAGAGTTTCTTGAAATTCTGGAACACGTGTCTGCCATTTTAATGCTAAGTTGTGCTTAGTAACATTATATTTGCTCATGTGAGTCGTGAACTCTTGCTGGAAAGTTATAATAGAAAGATTTAATCAAAGAAACTTAATCTAAAACCTTACTTCGCAATTTTTGCGTGATTGTTAATTAATCGTACTTTTAGTTTTATTCATAGTTAACTTGTTGAAAAAATTCTATGAACTTTTTCAATCGTCCTGTACTAAAACACTTTTTATTTGTAAGGTTTTTCTTGAGCTAATGAATTATAACTTAAGTAATTAAATCTTTTCAACAGGGACGTCATTTCAAGTTTTTCTAGGGGGGGGGGGGCAAAGGGTCCAAACACAATGCAATTTCATCGGAAAACATCAAAAGCCACGCCCACTTATAGATAAATACATTGATTTCTCAAAGTCAGGGGGGGGAAATTGACCCCCCCCCCTGCCCCCCCAAATGACGGGCCTGCTTTTCAATATTTTCAACATCGACTTAATTATAGGATTTCAAAGCATATAAAATTAGTTTCAAGAACAAGGGAATGTCGAGATGTAATACATTTGAAAAGTGTTTCAGGAGAATGAATCAATTTAAAAATCTTCATGAATGTTAACCGCTTTATAAGTTGAACAATATTGTTACTTTTTATGAGTATTCCCTGCTAAAAGTAGCCTTTTTTTGCACGGAAATTATTGTAGCGAGTTTGTAGCGAAGAAACTGAAGTTGAACAGAGGTTAAATGTGCGTGAAGGTGTAAAGGTCAACAACACCTTAGCCAATTACAACAAAAAACTGCTGCATCCAGAATTTATGTATAGAAACTACGTTTCACTGTCGCGCAATACGGAGAAATACTTTGCCAATTAGGGTTGCAAGCAATAACCGCAGACAAGTTTAGTACATGCTCTTTCATCCAATTCCCGCTTTTGTGGTTCGGCTCAAACACACAGTTTGATACCGGAATAAAATCCGAGTTCTCCCCCTGAAGACTACAATTTGAGGAATAAATTTAATTTTTAATAAATTGCATATTTGGAAACTGATTCAGCTTTTACTTTCACGGTAAATACCTTTTTTATCTAATTGAAAAGCAATAATAGAACAATAGAATGCAAGAAAATTATCGTGCGGTAATAAAAGTTTGGTTACTCTTTCCTTACTTGAAATCTCTAGAAAAAAATATTTAAAAGAAAAATTTTGAAGTCACAGAATAATTCGCGAGAATATTAACAGTCGTATAACTATGTAAAATTTTTGCTGTTTTTTAATTACGTCCGTAACAGGCAGTTTTTAAGTTTTGTTATTTAAATGCAAATTTGTTATTTAAATTTTTATGCAATCAAGGAATCTACACCGTAATTTAGGATAGTACAAAGAACATCAAATTATACGACAGAAAAAAATGTAGATTTTTATCAAACTAAATTTCAGTTTAGCGTGTTTATGATTGTTACACCCGTAACGGTGGAATTTTCCATGCATTATTATGTGATTAACATAAAATTTTGAGCTCTATATATTACCTCATTAATTTTTATGAACGGTTTAATTTTGTCAAAACATTAATTCGCATTGCTGTTATTTTGATAAAAAATTGTAATTAATCACGAATAATTAAATTAATGAGTTGAAACGAGCATTTATAGTCCATAAATAAAAATAATTTACAATACCATGAAGGATTCAATACAGCTGTTCAATCAATACTAAAATAAACTTCCAAGTTTAAATGTAAAATATTTTTTAAAAACGTTATGAATGAATTACAATTACCATGAATTCTTCAGAGTTAATCCTTTTGTTGACAGATAAACAAATCAATATTGAGTTACAATACTTTAAAAACCAACACCTATTTGTTTTTATTACATTTTCATAACAAGCATGCATTATCTCGCATGACTAAATAAATATTTAAGAGTTTTTTTTTTTTTGGAAAATGCGTCCTGAATTATCCGGCATGCCGGAATATTCGGATTTCCCCTCAGATTTCCCTCGGCATGCTGATCAACCTCACTCATTTCCGGCATGCCGACTGATGCGGGTAATACAGTATGAAAAAGAAAAAAATGTTATGTAAAGTATTTCACGCAGGTTATAATTTACAGATTAAACAGTGCTGTTTATTTTAAGACTAAATTAAATAAAATGTTGAAAAAGGAAATGTATTTTCAAAAAATAATAAACGAAAAAGCAAGAGAGCCCTTTGAAGTCGATTTAGTTTAATAAAAAAATATTTTGCAGGAAAAAATCCTGATATAAAAAGCCACTTCTAAGCTAAAATTCAAAAAATGTCAGCATTAATTTAAAGCTAATTAATCTTAAGGGTGAAATGAAAGGTATCATGAAGTGAAAAGTAATTTTCTTAAACGACTGCAAACATTAAATTACCATTTATTTTAACTTTTCAAGTAATGTCTTTAAAACGTAGGTGAGTATTATTTTTTATAAATTTAGTTTAAGAAGTAAATATTTTTAAGGCATCTCTTAAATTGAGAGCTTATTAAGGACTACGGAAAGCAAAAGTATCTAAAAACCGATCTAAAGAGCCACAAGCAAATGCAAAAATTGATTTTACTAGTCCTTGTCATATAATACATAGGTGTTATGGTATGATAAGTTAGTTATTTTCTATCAGTTCCAAAATTGGTACTAATACTAGATCAACCCACCGAGAGTCACGAAGTGACTTGGTTCAACCATTTTTATTGATTTTGATATTCGGTGTTCCTTCTAGCTATTTATTAAAGATGCTTAAAACTGCTTTTATTTATTCTTAACTATTGACCTTTTGTTTTATACAGTTAATCAAAAGTCCTTCACATAGCAGAAAATGATATTACTACACGTTTGCATTTTGACCCAAATTCCCAAATCCATTAGAATTATATTTATGACTGACCATTTTACATTTTGGTATTGAAGAATACAATAATTGGTCTCGCATGGTAAGCTATACTGCTGAAACTTAACACTAAGTTATAACAACAGGATAAAGTTCTAGAAAAAATACCAAAGTTTTACTATTTTCTACGGTTGATAACTTTTCTAGATAACAAAACCACAAAACGAAATTTTACAAAACATAAGCACTGGAATCATAAGGAAAATAATTAATTGTGCAGTTTTAAGCCATTTTCGGTTTAGAAATACTCGAAAGATGCGAAGAATAACATTTTATGACTAAAACAGTGTAATGGAATTAAATAAAAATACATTTGCTAATTTTTTGTTATGTTTAATTATAATACATTTTACGTGTGCATGTATGCATGATTCACAGTGCCCGATTTGAATGCAAATTGCATTCAACTATTCATTGTATTTACCTTTCTCTACTTCCCCCATACACATGCAGTTACCAATTTTCAAAATATAATTTAACTTGCAAAGCTAGCAGAAGAAAAAGAAAAAAAAACTATATACTACAGACACAATAACAACGTAATAATATACATATATGCGTAGAGCTCATTCATTTTAAATTAACAAAAATCCTCTTATTAATTGCACTTGACAACAAAGCTATAACTTTTGAGTAACTAAATATTTGTTTCCAGATAAATCTACGGTACCGATTAAAATTATGTAACTGTACTCGATTTGATAAAGACACTCATGCGTAATCATTATGAAATTCACTCTTCAAAAGGGATTTCAGAGGGTTTAAACTGGAAGTGTGCTTATCTAATAATTTAGTGAACATAATTATAGACAGACTATGCAATGCAGCTCAATTGTAAACTAAATAATGCTATGAATAACTTTTAACTTTTAACGGATTCAATTTTAAGAATATCGAATCCCTTTTTTCTTTTTCTTCACTTAAAAACATTTGAAAAAGTGTTTCTGTAAAAACTTTATTATGAGAAGCATATTTATTTACTAGTCATGACAAATCGCGCATTTACTCTTGTATTTATCGTGAACTTTTTCATGTGTGTAATAATTTAGTGAGCAGTTAAAAACGGAATGTGCAAACAGCTATCTCAATTTTACGCTTAATGAATGAATTACTTTTAACCTTCAAGTAATTCAGTTTTTCAGAATATCTAATACTTTCTTAAAAAAAATAATGGAACTCGAAGAATTTCATTTAGAAAAATGTTTTTAACAACAAGTTTCTTTATCAGTCATGACAAATTCGCGTATTCAAAGATAGTATACCTGAGCTGGCATGGTAACAAAAAAAAGAAAATGGTATTTGTTTTAGAAAATTTAGGAAAAAAAAGGATATTACTTTCCTTCCAGCAACTAAATAAGGTATGATGCCTAACACGAGAAACATCTGGTCGGTTCCACACTTTTCTACCTTTGTGCATTGCTTTGTTAGAACTCTCTGTTTTTCAATATTAGGGAAAGAAAATCTTTGCAAAAATATTGTCTTCCCTTATTCTGAAGAATTTAATATTTTTATTTTGTTTATGTAAGCTGTTTTTGAAAGCAAACTTCTTATGTCTTAAACTACTTTTCAAAATTAATTTTCCGACTGTTTTTAAAGCAACTTTCGGATTAATCATATAAAATCGCTCTCGCAACATTTTAATACAATATCTGAGTTTAAATGTCAAAAATGAAAAAATAACTTTCTTTTTTCGAGACCTATGAAAACATAAGAAAATTAATTTTTACTGTGATTATTATTTTATCCGTTGTTCGGTAGTTTTTTGCAGAAGATGTAAAATTTATTAGAAATCAAATTTACGCAGCATTTCAACCGAGCTTTTATTTCTCCTTTGAAAAATAAACTTTTTCATTATATTTGAGTAAAAGATGAATATTTAAAAGGATTGTTAAAAAAGTGAAATTATTTTTTGCTTCTTTTCTTCGATAATTAAACTGTTTTATAAATGTACATTTTCATTTAAAGATAAAGTAATTGCAGAAAAAATAAATACTTAAATAAATAAACATGGAGAAAGGGAAAAAATTTGGTTATATCTAACAAATTACTGAAACTAAACAATTTTCGGAACTATTTTTCGTTTCCAACAAATAAAATTCTCACAGTTTTTTTTTTTTTTTTTTTTTCAGATTCAGAGGCTGCTCTAGTATTAAACGACTTGAAATTTAACCTCTAATGATTCGTTCTTCAGCAAGTAGACGATCCAAAAAAAGAGCAATTTAATTTAGAATTTATTAGAAATTTTGATGTTAATAAAATGATTTTTAGAGATGCTTACGTTATTTTAGGAAGCTAAAGATATTATACTATATATTTTTGCAGAAATTTTTTTCGTAGTTAAATGGGGATATTTTGGGAGATAATGTTCCTATTGTGAAGCAATTTTTTGAGTGTCTGCTAAGGTTACTTGAAATTTTATTTTGAAATATGGTTTTCTGGATAATTTTTCTTTTTCTGATGGAAAATTTTAAAGGGATATTTTGATTTACTTGAAAATTATTACTCTTTTTCCACTGGGGCGTTTCAGAGACAGTTATCCCTTTTATAAATATAAATTTCAGGTGAAATATTTCGTTTTATGTTCCTATCCTGATGCAATTGTAGAGGCTCTGTTGAAGTTATTTTGAAAGTTATTTTTAATCTAAAACAAGAGGGAGGGGGGGGGGGAGCTTTTCATTCTTCTTTAATTTTTTCTCGAATTCTGGAGCTGACAATGTTTTAACTAATTTTAATTCTTAACACGTATTAGATGGATCTTTATTATACAAAAGATACAGAGAAGAATATGTTATACTTCTAGAAAATATTAATTTTTTTTTTTTTCTTCTTCCTTTGTTTGCTAAATTAATATATTTTTTTCAGCAGGCAAGTGGTTATTTTATTTTTAATGGAAACTTTTACTATGATAGTCGTCCTATATCTAATTTCGATTTTCATGCAGACTTTTAGCAGTATAATGAGGATTTTCAGGGACTTCTGTCCTGTTTTGAACACGGATTTTTGTGAAAAATTATGCTTATGTGAATGGGGGTCATTATCTCTTTCCGACTAGGCTGTGTGGAAAAGCATTGGAAAAATCAAATTACAGTAATGCGTCTGTTTTGCATATTTTTTGGTTTAAAAATGTTAGAAGTTTAACCTCTTCCCGGCTTTTCCCGAGCTGGACTCGGGCAAGCGAAATGTTCCATTCTGGCTCATCCCGTGTGTAGCTCGGGCACTGTAAAAATTAACACTGCACAACCAGTCTTTCCCAAATTATTTCACTTGTCCCTTTTATGGTTTCGGAGGCTTTTATTTACTATTGTTGCAACTAGATAACATAAGTATACAGTGTTTTGAGCTGTAGATTTAAGATAAGAGTAGGCGCCAACTCCAAAGTATGATTTCTGCCATACAGAAAGCCAACTTTACAGGAAAATACTCATTTATTACTCATTTATTTAAATAGATATTTTTACATTTATTTTTAGGAAATGTTGCATTCGAATGATGCTATTATGTTTAAAAAGATATGTATGTATGAAAATAAGCATAAAAAATTGACATTTTTTGATCCGTAATCCCGAAATAAAATGAGACTGGAAGGGGTTAAGGGCCAGAACTCACACCATATCATGTTTTCAACTGTCCTGCAGTTGCTACAGGTCTTCACATCTTAAACTACCCTACAGAGAAAGATTTGTACTCTTGTAATACCATTGATATAGCTAAGACTATTCAAGCACACCATGATTTGTAATGTCATTGAGGATACGACACCAACCAACTGGTGAGTTTATTCAGATAACGTTTTTGAAAGGTAACAGGTGCATAACGGGCTGATGACTTTCAGGGACTGCTGTCATTGTCCCAAATGCTTCCTTTTCTTATCCTTATCTGAGTGATGAATATTTACCACGTGGCATGATATTATTTTCTCCTCTCCCCTGGGAAATGAAGCAATATTCGGGATAGTCCGTGCAAGTTGAGCATGGTTTTTAGCGCCTGTTGTCTTTATTCTAATTTAAAATTTTACTAAAAAATTTTTATCTACCATTTAAACTTGAGTGCTGCACATTCGTCACTTGACATATTTCTCTTTTTTTTAGATAGCCCGCTCAACACCGGGTGACGCAGCTAGTACTGATTTTGGTAGTTAGGCAAGCTTTTTCGCTACAATATACTTATACCAAATGGTTCTAAGTAAACACAACCTTGAACCTACATTAAAAATTGCTTTCTCTTCAGGCATTAAAGGGACTGTTACACATACAATGTATGTAAAAATTTAATTGAATAATAATACTAAAGCGTTAATTTCTATCGTTTTGGAAATATTATTGCTCATTTATTGTTTTTTTTTTTTTTTTGCTTGAGTGGATGAATTAATTATATGTGACTTCAATGTATTGAAGTTTCTGAGAAGAGGTCTCTTATTAGTACCACTAGTAAGGCCTAACTATCTGTATATTGGTTCCGAGTTACGCAGTTATATACCGGAAAATGATGCTAACTAATTACATGTAGCTTACTAAATATCCTTAGATCATGCAGCTTAATTGAGAAAATGTAATCAGTCGCGTCACTAAGGGAATGCATCGTTGCTCCAGCTGACTCTCTTTTGAGCTTTTGAGGGTGATGGCAATGAACAATGGAATTTATTGTCATTTAATATCCTATGATAATAGTGTAACGAGAAATAACAAGAAGTTAGTTTGTCATTTTATGCATGAGATGGCCCTATATTTATAATTAAAATGCACTTTACGTTTGCTGCAATTCATATTTTCAACAAAAGTTTTGCAACAGGAATGGCAAATAGAATCCTCTCAATGTGCCAAAATTAAAGCGATTCCAAATGAAATGTTTTTTTAAGAGGAGCAATAATCCTTGTTTTCATACATAACCTCTATTTTATTTTTCCGCGAGTCAAATAAATTTTGAAAAACCCTTGAATGTGTAGAATACTTATCTAATCCAATAAATAAATACACTGAAAAAAGTGTTTAAATGATGTGGTTTTACTCTCAATTTTTTTTAATTGTGTAGATCAGTAATTCGTAGCTTCAGCGCAGTATTCAGCATTCAGAGCAGTTCTGTACTTCTACTCAGAACATAACTAATAATTTCTGTGAGAATTGTGTGTTGCAAAAATATAAATCTGAACTCGAAATGCTGAAATAAGTTTTGAAAAAATCCGTGATAAAATTGAACCTTTTAATCAGTGGTACACACAAGTGGAAGCTATCTCAGTGACTAAAACATGAGAATTTCACACAGGAAACGTGGATTTGTATATCGCTTCAGATTTTAACTACAATTTCATTATTTTTTTACTCTGCAACTTGCTTTGAGTTCCCAAGTCAATTTTTAGGCTCTTCAATATTTATACGTTTATGCTCGTCGGTAGAGATCTCGAAACCAAAGTAAAACAATGAAGTTCGTAAAGAAAAGGAATAATGTTGGAGGTATGAGAGATCCTCAAAAGCCAAGAGCTCCAACAGAAACGACTCAACGTGAAGTAATAATTCAGAAAAAGTATGTCGCTGACCAATCAAACATTACTGAAGAATCTTGTATAAATATTCTAGAAAATGGCCACCGAGCATATGCTCCTAGTGAATAAGGACACCATTACTGTGGAGCCTTCCGTCATGATGGCGTAGTCCCTCTTGTATGCACTAATAAGATTATGGATCAAAATGTTTATGAAAAACATGTTGCAAGGTCACATGCTGACTTATATTCATGAAACTGCGCCTTCTAGAAGTTTCAGTTAGATAATGATACCAAGTACACCTCCAAAGTAATGAAAAATTAGTTTAGAGCTAAGAAAGTTTAAGTTTTAGACTAGTTAGGTCAGTCACCTGACTCGGCCCCTTAAAATACATTGCGATGGGGTTTCGGGCGATGAACCAATGTAAATTCGTCACTGACATTACATATCTACACAATCTGTTATCTATCAAAGTTGAATAAAAGTGTTCTTTAGTGTTTTTCATGTGCAACAATGTGCTGCTTTTGAGTGCTAAATAACGCCGGCGAACTAAGTTAATTTTTTTAGACCGATATATAGTACTTTTTAAACATCGTTTTTTAAAACTTATTTGCACTTGCATGATTGCAGACGTATCAGCTGTTGCAAAAAACTACCTACAAAGACTCCAAACATGTTAGATCCTAGTTTCAGTGCATGATTTTTATGAAAAACGTGGACTCCATTTCTATAAAGCAGTTATATTTTGAAGGAATCTAGAAAGAGTTAAACTAATATATTTTTGCTTAAACAGTTGTACTTTAGCTGATATATCCATTACAGACGGCTCCAAAGCTCTGTACTTAAGGCTCAGTACGCCAAGTTTGCGCACTGAAACAAGGGTCTATGTCTGGAGTCTTTGTACGGTGTTTCGTGTAGCAACTTATACGTCAATTAAAATGAATTGTACTTAAATATCAGGAGCTAATTCCTATTAAAATTCAATCGACGCTCGATTTTTTATGAGATAAAAATTACGAGGCTGGTGTGCCAATTTCTCGTGACATGGCTTCTGCGCTCTTAATATTTTATGAAACTATGGACCATCGAATTAACATTATCTGTACAGCGTGCTATAAAATGCGTTTCTTTAAAGTATGGGTTTTCATAGCTGGCAATTTCAAAAGAAGCAACAGCTCCGTACGTTTAAAAAAATCGAGTTTTTGCATTTTCGTACGTCTTCGTTTAAACTTGCTTGAGTTTAAGACAGGGCTTGGGCTGTAAAAAGTAGATTTCTCTTAAAATTTCATGAAATTGGGTGTATCTTTTCATACGGCTTAACCATATATCCTGATTTATATGAGCGAATAGCTTTCATTCGAAATATTAATATTCATAGTTCTAGATTATTTCAAACAGTAAAGCATTTCTGCAAATTTCTCCGTTCATCACGCAAAAGCTCAAAACTTGAAATATTTGACGAGAGCTCAGCTAACTCTTACCTTAGAGTTATGATGCTACACCGAGGCGTATTTCATTTTTATTTCCAACGTAAAATAAAGCGAAAGAGAAATAGAGATATTTATATCAAGCAAATGCTGTACTCCTTTAAATGGGAGGGATTTATTTCTTCGTAATAGGAACAGATATATATTCTCCAAGATGCGAATTTGGACTTATTCCAAACGATGAAATTCGAAATAGCAATTGGCTGAAGTATGCGAACAGGAGAAGCACACTTAGGCTACGGGAACTGAAGAAGATGTGAATTTGAATTTTTTATTTTTCTTACTGTTTTTCTCTAAAATATACGAATGTTTTACCTGTAAGCCTTCTGTTGATCTCAAAAATTTATCACGAAAACTTTATATTTAATGCTAAGCAAAGACACTGCTACCGATATTGCTTTGCATTGCCTCGCCATCGAAAAAAGCCACATTTTTAAAACCATTTATTATGTTTGGTGAAATTACGTGCTCATCCGCCAAACTGGCTGTCTCTCAAGGTACTAATCATACTATGCGGGTTCAAGGTACTAATCATAATATGCGGGTTCAAGGAACTAATCATAGTATGCGGGAAGCCATTTTGTCTTCCCACCAGGTCTTACTTCTCTTAGGATACAAGAAATATTCAACTAATTCATACTTCTCAAATTTGAACGGAGTGCTTTTATTCGCCGACAATCAGTTAATTGCTAAAGTGGTTGTCTAGACTATTAAACATGAGCTCGTTTCTACTTATCAGTCTATTTACCCGACAATATTATCCAGACTTTCGTCCAGCTCATTTAAGGACAGTTCTCCTCGCATCAAAGCTGATTTCTTTGTCTAAATATTCTTAACGTTTTAAAAGTTGATTCTTCTGTTTTTTCTGGTTAGGGGAAAAATATTTGTGATTAAAGAAAATGAATACCTTAGTGCAGAAACAGTGAAGTTTTAATCCAACGTTCTTTTAGCACTAATGCGCAGGGATACTGCAGACAAGCGTTTCGGCGTTACAAGGAACGCCTTTTCCAATGCAAAAAAAATTGAGAGCTTATGAATTCAAAGACATCCGATAAACGCAACGGGAACAGAAGCGAACAGCTTAAAAAGCAAACAAAGCGGATTATCCGAACACCAATAAGAAAATTTTTTTATAAGTCAAAACAGATCCAATGGGAAAATAAAGATTGAACCGAAGCTTTCTATCATGTACGAAATGAAAAGAAAGAATTCGATTGGCGACACGATAAGCCAAAAGGCTAACACAATAAAAAAAACACCAAGCTAAAACCGTTAACCGCAAGAACAAAAAAAAAAGAAGAATGAAAGAAAGCGAATCGGCAAATGAAGAAAACAAAAAGGAAAATAAAGACAAGTAAAAAATAGGAAAAATGCCAGCAATAACAGAAAAATAAATTAGAATGGGCAAAAGCAAAAATTATACAAATGGACGCCAAACAGCAGAAAAATAGGGAATAGCATTTAAGTCAGAACTGTTTTTCAAAATATGGAAGGATTCCCAAAAATCAAGATCTGATGGGTTGGGGCATTTTTGGACAATTTGGAAAGAATTGAAATCGAAAGAATGATTCTTATCCCAACAATGTTGCGCATTTCGTACCTGATAGAAAGCTTCGGTTCAATCTTTATTTTCCCATTAGTTCTTTTTTGACTTAAAAAAAAATTCTTATTGGTGTTCGGATAATCCGCTTTGTTTGCTTTTTAAGCTGTTCGCTTCTGTTCCCGTTGCTTTTGTCAGATGTCTGTGCATCCATAAGAGATTTTTTTTTTTTTTTGTGCATTGAAAAAGGCGTTCCTTGTAACGCCGAAATACGTGTCTGCAGTATCCCTGCGCATTAGTGATAAAAGATCGTTGGATTAAAACTTCACTATTTAGTGATTGTTTTAGTAGGGCTCGTTACTGAATGCATTAAATTTTCTTTCTAAACTTCTGCATTGTTCAATCTGATGAAACATTATAAAAGGTTGCATGCATTATACACTGCTCGACATTGAAAATGCAACACCAAGAAGGAGTGGTCAGAAATTGATGAAATTTGGTAAGAAGACAGAGACAGCATGGAACAATAAGTGAGATTTATTTCAAAATAAATAAGCAAAATTTAGAGCGAGGACGGCGTCGGCTCAGTAAGAAGTAGGACCACCGCGGACAGCGATGCACGAAGAAACACGTCTAGGCATGGAGTCAATAAGCCTGCGGATGGTGTCCTGAGGGATGGCACTCCATTCCCTTTCAACCATTTGCCACAGTTCGTCCTCTGAACGAGGCAGTGACAGGTTCTCCAAACGGCGTCCAATCACGTCCCACACATGTTCGATTGGTGACAAGTCAGGAGAGTATGGTGGCCAGGAAAGCATTTGTACACCTCGTAGAGCATGTTGGCTGATTCGAGCACTGTGAGGCCGGGCGTTATCCTGTTGAAAAATTGCATTTGGCAGACCCTGAAGGTAGGGGATTGCCACCGGGCGCAGTACATTATCTACATATCGTTGGGCCGTCATAGTGCCCCGAATACGAACTAGAGGTGATACGGAATTGTATGCAATAGCGCCCCAAACCATTATGCCACGTTGTCACGCTGTGGGGCGTTCCACATTTACTGCCGGATTCGATCTTTCTCCACGTCGACGCCACACACGTATGCGATGACTATCGCTGGACAAACAGAAGCGGGATTCATCTGAGAACACTACGGTTGCCATTCTGCCATCCACGTCGCTCTGGTCCGACACCATTCCAAACGTTGGAGTCTGTGCTATGAGGTCAATGGCAGTCTTCTTAGCGGGCGCCGTGATTGCAGGCCACGTGCAACTAGTCGACGGGAAATGGTTCTGGTCGACACAGGAACATCCAGGGTACCTTGCACGTGCTGCAGAATAGACGTACAAGTGACTTGCGGGTCCGCCACAGATTGTCGGTGAATCCGTCTATCCAAGCGGTCTGACGTCACTCTGGCTGCACCTGCACCCCTCAATGTGGCTACATTTCCTCTTTCCAACCATCTCCGACACAGCCGATGCACAGTGCTTGCATCCATGGGGGTATCAGCTGCAATTTGACGTATGGACCAACCTCCCCTTCTCAGTCCGATCACCATACCCCTTGTAAAGTCGTCTATATGCTGGAAGTGTCTTCGTTGAGGACGGCGTGGCATTTCCTCCTATCACACGTATCCTTCGAGACAAAAACCAAATTTCTCCCATAATTAGTCTGGCAGAAAAACCAACATGAACATAGCCCACTTTTCAACTTCATTCTCTTATATCTTACTTCACGTGCGTCGGAGAGCTGCTCATTTCATATCATTTGCATAACTCAGTGACGTGCGTCTACGGTAAAATTTGCATGAATTTCTGACCACTCCTTCTTGGTGTTGCATTTTCAATGTCGAGCAGTGTATAAATGTGTATGACTGTAGCTGGTGATGAAATAAAATTCTGATTTAGATTTCAAACTTGCTGATTAGATTCGGTGCTTGGCCGGGTTTTTTTTTTTTTTTGCACAATCTCATTGAGTTGGCTATTTTGTTAAATTTTCAGTGAAATTTCAAGATATAACGTTTACGAGCGCATTTTCACTGTTCGAACGTATTATTCGAACAACAACGGCCCAATTTTAACTTAGAGAATGTTTGCAACTGAGCACGAGCTAAAGAAAATGTGTCCAAGTGTGTCGACAATCAATCATTTCATTCAAAAGTTCGCAGTTATTGAAAGCATTGAAACTTCGACTCTTAAGCAAGTGATGCAGAATTTCGCTATTCTTTTGCGCCATATTATAGCTAGATATGAAAGACACATCGGACATGTATTAAACCTATTCTCAATTACTGTACGTTTCTTTAGAAAAATAGAATTTATTGAATCAGTAGTTTTGGAGAAATTAATTTTTAACATCAGCGTGTAAGACACAGGTCATCCTGTGTATATGAAATGATTAAAATTATGTCTTCAAATTCTGAAATGAATAATACATCATTCTCTCTGAGACATAAAATACGATAGACGAAAGATTGTTCTAACACAACATTCTCAAACTATTTTGTCAAATCAGACATTTTTACGTTTGTATTAGCACTATTTCTGGAATTTTAACCAGTGGCCTTTCATTTTAATATAGTCGAATATAAGCAGCCATTAAGAACATTACTGTCGTGGGCAGATAAAGGGCAATCCGAATTTGCTTCCCTTTTTTTTTTCAATTGCATTTTTACTTTAGCTTTATTGTATAAGATTGCTTATTTGATTTCCGCCGGAAACAAATCACGAAAAAGTCTCAAATTCCTGCATTTCCCTACTGTTATTTAATGAAATCCAAAACGCATCGCTTCAAATATCTCAAAAACTCATTCCTACACATACTGCCATTTATCTTCCCTGATCAGAATGATATTAACTATTTACTTTCCA
This sequence comes from Uloborus plumipes, assembly GCA_038373865.1. Classification (NCBI taxonomy): domain Eukaryota; kingdom Metazoa; phylum Arthropoda; class Arachnida; order Araneae; family Uloboridae; genus Uloborus; species Uloborus plumipes. Next base: position 244,904 of record JAXGGA010000027.1, read on the forward strand.
AAAAGTTTTCTTGAGTTTAAAAAAAAAAAAAAAAAGAATTTAAGGATTCGTACCTGGACGGTCACGCCAGCAGAGAGCACACATTAATATTTTTCAAGAACAAATTTTTTTAAAGAAGGTTAATATGTAGCGGTTACTTCATATCTATTACACTAAAAACCGAATTACAAAATTCCCGGAATAAATTGCAAATATGCTCATAAAAACCGACGCAAAAGAATTGAGAAACTGTTAGTGAAAGAATCTCATGTTCATCATTCCAAGAAACATGGTAGGTTTACTAAGAAATACTTTCCCGAAACTGCAACATCGTCATATTTTTATTTTCGTAATTTGCTCGTCCGCTTTACGTGAAATATTAAGCAATTTTATAAAATATTCCGTCAAGATTCTTGGAAACGGTTGTTTTCAGACACTTAAGAACAATAATAAAAATACCGAGAACTGCATGAATGTAATTCATATCTTCTTCTGGCATAAGGAAGTTATTTATTTTTTTTTTTTTTTTGCAAAGAGATTGTCCTTCATATAGTGTATTTTTATCAAATTTATAACATAAATCTAAAGAGGTTTTTTATAAAAGCCAAAAAATAAATAAAAACACGTCATTGTACACGTCTAGGTGCAGAGAATGTGAAACACTGAAATAAAAATCGTGAAATACACGAGCGTCAAATTACAAATGATATTTGCCACGTGAAGTTTCTCTTTTTTTCCACGAATTTTACAATGCTTGTGGAAACACCGCATTTCCGTGACAGTTCAACACATCTTTAAAAAAATATTGAAATAAGTTTTGGTAAAAAAATAGTGTCAAATGAAGACTGAATCAGATCTTCAATCGAACTTCGTGCTTAAAACGTAAATAAAAGTTTTCAACGTTTTATCGAACAAAAATGTGCGGATTGTTGCATACACGTGTTTCGGGGTTACAAGAAATTCCTTCTTCAGTAAAAAGTACTAACTTGAGAATTAAAAGTCATCCAAAAAAGCAACACGGTGGAACAGAAGACAGTTTAAATGGTTGAAATAGACGATTATCAAAACAAAAAAGACAAATGACATCTAGAGGCGAAATGTATTATACTATTCCATTAGGAGAAAATCGTTAAGTGATAAATTTCCAAGAAATCCGATAACAAATAATATATTTTGACGAATAAATAAAAACATTCTGGATAAGTTACCAAAAATTTATTGAAAGGAAGAATTTTGCACCAAAGCAATGCAACAAATAGAAAGGAAGAAAGAAACAGCACGAAGGATAAACATTAGGAATTAGTTGATCACAAAACAAAAGATGTAAACAGAATAATTAAAAACAAAATAAGAAAACTGACATACAATTTAAAAAAAAATAAGGGAAAGATGAGAAATTCTAAAGCTCACACTTCTTTGTATTTAAAAAGGGGCTCATTGTAACCCCGAAACTCGTGTCTGCAGCGATCTGCAAATTTTAGTGCGATAAAACATTGAAAAGCCTTAATAAAGATCTTCAATGCATAAAAGTGGGCAATCCAATTTTATAATGGACATTAAACTTTTGTCCATTACTAATCAAGACACAGACATTTTTTGACAGTTGTGTCATGATAGTATTGAATATTTCAGTAGGCTGCTTTTACACACGGAAGTTCGCCGGCTGATGACATGTACATTTTTGTCTCGTTTCACAGAACTCTTTGCTAGTGGCACTAAAAAAAAGTGTCATTGAGATTCCCTACAAACTGTTAGAACTGATAAATAAAGATGAGTTTTATTTAGCAGTATCTTTAAAGAGACTTAACGTAATAGATGTGCTGCGTATCATGCAGCTAATTTAATGAAATGTCAAATTACTGTGTCTTGTTTTCGGACACATTTAATTACATTTTTTACAGTAGACGAAACATTAACAGGAGAATTAAATCAGTTTCCCTAATTATTTATGAAAAGCGTTGTAACTCCAAAGGAGATTGAAAGAATAAGGATCAACCTTATTGAACTTCTTTCTTTGTTGGAAGAAAAAAAATGCAAATACAGTTTTAATATGTGTGAATATACTGATCAAAAATATTTTTGTTTCAAGCAATGAGAAGGTTGATATACACAACTTTTTAGCAAGATCTGTTAAAACAAAAATTCGATGAAAAAATAATACCTTTCTTAACCCATTAATGCCTGACATTTTGTTTTCCAAAGATATTTTGTATGCTGGTTACAAACAGTGTTTAATGGACAGGAAAAATAACAAAAAAAATATTATGTAAAAAATAATGTTTTTATTAAGGAAAGAAAAATCGTCCCTTAAAAGTTACGATAGGCCCCAGAGGGTACATACTTGTTTTACTAAAAATGTTTCTGCCTAAGATATAATATTTAAATAGACATTTTATAAGAAGAAATAAAATCAGCAATTAACATAAACTGGGAATCTGGGAATAACTTTGAAAACTTAGCTTTTTTTCTTGAGATTGTGAACGATGTCAGTTTTGATAAAGATCATATTAAAACTGCTACAGAACACACTTTACAATGGTTATGAGCTGCAATCTGTTAATAACGAATTGAAACAATACCAAGGTACTAATTGAACACTATTATTTGGTTGAAATGTTCATTTGGGGGAAATTCAGACCCTTTTTTGGACTGTCCCTAAAAAGGGACGCTAGGCATTAATGGGTTAAAAATCCCACGCGACTAAATTGTCATAACTAAGCGTATGAAAATGGATATTGTCATGCTTACTGATGCCTTTCCGGAAATAAAAAAGATAATTAAAATTTCATTGCTATTATCCATATACTACCCCCAATTAGCCAAGCGATCTGAAGAGAAAACTCTTCCTTGTCCCTAACGCGTATGTAACAAAGTATATTATACTTAGCTTTGAATAATGAGCTTTAGGGATTTCATAAATATCATTTAAATGAACTTCATAATTATTCAAATTAAATTTTGTTGCATCAACGGCGATAAAATTATACATTATCCACGTAACATGTCTGTGCAAACACTTCGAAGAATTGTGCACATCATCCCGGCGTTACATTACGCCCCCCTTCTAGTTAGGTAAGAGTTACAATGAGTCTTTCTTAGCTCTTTTACTCAATTACGTATATTCGGTACGATTTCGATACGTATTATTCGGATATACTGCTAGTTAAATTAAGAAATAAGATATACAGTGTGCTTTTAATACTCTGGATACTCATAATATGTTGGCGTTTATGACTACACTACATTTACACCTCAATTTCGAGTAAAATTGGTACCAATGCAACTTTTTTTTTTTTTTTTTTTTTTTTTTTTTTTTTTTTTTAAGTTATGATTAGACGCATTAAAATTTAAAAATAAAAAAAGGGCAAACTTTAGATTAAATGCCCCGCTTAACGATTCTTGGTTAAAAATAAAATGTTAAAATATTCCTAAATTGTTTATAAAATTGCCAAAGATAATGTGATGATGAATTTTAATTTAACTTAAACATGTAAAAACAAGTCTTGAAAAGTAGTTTGCTAATTGAAAATGCCTTTTGGTTTATATTATAGAACAAAAGAACATCATTATGACTGGAATTGATATTTGTATATTAGAAATATGAAACAATCCATAACTTAACTATGTATTTTGTAATTATTTTAAATTATACGAAGAATGTCAAGTTAATATAAAGGCTTTTTAACTTCTTTTCAAATTAGCGTTCCGTCATGTTGGTATGTTAACTAGATTTAAACAGAAATTCTGCGTAAATGCTAATGAAATACTCATGGGAGTTATATTCATAAACATTCGGAATTCTATTTACTTACATCAACAGCTGTATAGAATGCATTGTACTGTTAGAAATTAAAATTCATACATGTAAGCTCAGTTACAGGAGTTTACAAGTCAGTTCTGCTCTCAAATCTTCAATGGCCTGCTAAATTGTTTTGAAAATAATTATACTTTAGATCTATTTTTCATTTTAAACTTTTATTTAAATATGTCTCCTACTTTATAAAACTCAAGTTTTTTTTCTTTTTACATTAAACAAAAAATACTTTTGATAGTGTATTTTCAAATTAGTCGTTTCGTGGAGTAAAATATCACATTCAGTATATCCTATAAGCCCATAACTGTTTCGATTGTTAGTCATATTTTGTCCAGAAATAGCATATTTTTGCTTAGTATTCAAATCAATTACATAAACGGAAATATGCAATCGAGAAATGAAAGATATTTTGTACACAAGCTGAAATTTATGACTCTCAAGTTTTTAAATGTAACTTTTAACTTATTTTAGTTCGTCCATTCCTTGTATAGTTTTAAAGTTATGCGCTTGACGATTGTACTACTTCATTTGTTTTAAATTTAGAATTTTTTTAGTTCACAAAGTTTGTAGCTTCTTACTTTTTAATCATGCAAATTAGAAGAAACATCAAAATTATTTATTTTATGCAATTTATTCATGTAAAAATAAGAATTTTATGTTTGTACAAATCCATTGAAAAAAATTACAAAGTAAATTCTGAAAATTGAAAATTTTTTTTCGTTTCTCAACTACACGCAGAGTTGAGTTCATAACCCGGACTTAACGAGCAAAAATCAATAGGAAACAAAATTGATGCAAACTTGCTTTTGAATGAAGAATCACTTCACACTAAAAATTTCAAGTAATCAACATTTTTTTACCATTCATAACCACGGGGGTTTAAATTAATTCCTCAACTGAAAAGGAGATGAGTAATTTAAAGGGTAAAAAAATTGATTGGAGTGGATGGGGGAGGGGGATACCCTTGTAGTCCTCCCGACACACTCATAATTGATTTTTTTTTTTTTTTTACAGGAAATTCTGAATCACCCTACTTGATCTGTATGATTATATTCCTTCCAGGGGGGATTCCTTGCTTGACAGGAAAGATAAAAGTAGCTTAGGGATCAAAATATTGCGTGAATGCAATTTAAAAACAAAGTTGAACTCTTTCATGATTTATTGTTGAAAAGTCTTTAGAAGTCAAGTATAAAGTGTAAATTCACAAAGAACATCAGTGCTTATTATGACTAGTTTTAACAGCTGTTGGATGCTAAAAGCAACCGCAGTGATATTTGCTCATCAGTTGCGATTTAAAGGCAAATTAGTTAGCAGTTAATTCAAAAAGTCAGATATTTAAGGGGTCTAGGGGAGTCTTAAAATGTTAACGGCGACACGACTAATACCCATTTTTTAAAAGCTTGTAACTAAATTTATATACAAACAGTGATTAAAATTTTAGTTTTAACTGAAATCCTAAAAACTAAGGAAAAAAAAGAATAACATACATGTGAACAGTACAATTTATTTATTTAAAAAAAATACTTTTTTTTTTCAAGCTCGAAAAATTACACGTAACAACGTGTTTCCTCTCTTACTGTAAATTTGCATGTATAGTTATAATATTAACTTTAAAGCAATGCCAAAATCTTCTCTCATCACCTAAACTAAAATACAAACTTAAAAAAATATATCATTGTTTGAAAATTTAAAAATACGTACGGTAAACGAAAAACTGGCTAATTTGAAAAGAGAGCCTCAAACAGCTGCCATTAACATTGATATTGCTGAGGATAATTTGCGTTTTTTTTTTTTTTTTCCTTTCTTTTTTTTCAGATGACTCGAAAAGTTTTTTACGTATAGTTATAAATATGGTTTCAAGTTACTCAGAATTAAATTATACATAACACATAATATTTTCAGAGAATCCAAAATTTTGAAGACTAAAAGACCTTAGACCACTTAAGCTAGTGGTGAGTATTTTTAAGAAAGTGATTTTAAGCCAAAGTTGATTGTAAAATATTTTTCCATAAAAAACGTTCAAAAATACTAGAAATTTCATCACTGCAGAAATTTAACAATTGGTTTACTTTTCAAACAATAAAAACACGTCATTTCTTAAAATATTTATTTCCCAGTTCACATTTTTTAGACATTGAAGAACTCAACTTTAAACTCCGGATATTAAAGGTAAAGAGGAAAAAATATCATTCTTTACTTTGTTGATTATTTTGACTTGTTAGTCAAACTTAAAAAGTGTTTTTCTTTCTAAATAGAACAAAACTGTATCCATTTTTATTACGGAAAGAGTTTAGCAATGGTTTATATGTACCTAGATATGTATAATCTTTTGAAAGCTGGTATTTGTTTAAAGACTTTTAGTTAATCTGGTTCCGAATGTAAGAAATGTCGATTTTGTCGAAATATAATAGTAAACGAAAAATACTTAATTTTTTGAATGATAATATATATTTTCCAATTTAAATTTAACTTTTAATAGAATTTCAATTTTAAACACATTAAAAACTATGTAATAATTTCATAATCCAATTTTCTTAGATGTACTCTAGTATGAGCAAACATTCTAGGAAATATTAAGGAATTGTACACACAAATATATTACGAACGATAGCGAGTCCAGCTTGACTTTCCTTTTCCGTGAGTGTCTAGCATCATATGAAGCTAAATTAGCAAACTTTACAGACGTTGAAGTCATCAAAACTTTTACGGGAACTTTTGATGACTTTGGAGGTTAAGTTAAACAGTAAGCCCTTTAAACAACGAAACGCTCATTTCTGCTTTTCGAGATAAAGCAAATACTTTACTCGAAGCACAAGAAAGGTCTATTTTGGGACCGTTTCATAAATATGGGCAATACGAAATTTAATCGAAGGACTAAATATTCCTTTAACTATTTGATTTATGCCAGAAAATGATGCATTGACATTTAAAAATTGAAAAATTTAATGAAAAAAATTTGCTTCAGATTTTTTTTCCTAACAAGTACACTTTACTGAAAATTTTAAAAACTCAAAAGTTGCTCATAATTAAATCATCCAGTTTCTTTTCTTTCAACAACGCGAACTCAAGAACATTTTCAATAAGGTTTATACTTATTAAAGCTCCTTCCTTAAAATTTTTTCTAAGGAATTTGTCAAAAACTATAGTTTTACACACACAGACACACACACACATTATATATATATATATATATATATATATATATATATATATCTTAATAAATAAAAATTACGTGTCCCTGTGTTTGTGGCCAATGGACTCCTCAGCTACTGAACCGATTTTAACTAAATTTTGCACGCAGTTTCAGTTTGGTTCAACTTAAATGATAGGATAGTTTTTATCTCAATTTAGGACCGCAATATATTTTTTTGTTGCAAATTATCTATTTAGCTACCAGCTTTTCTGTATTCTTGGCTAAGCCCTTTTACTAAGCTTTTTTTGACACCTCCATGGCTGAGCGACATAAAGCACACGTTCTGGCAGCTTCCAGAGCGCAGTAAACAGGTTGTAAGTTAGCGGTGCGTTGAGTGTTATTTGACTTTTTTGTGAAGTAAATTATAAACAAACGCGTTACTTCCCTTGAAATTTATATGTGATAAGCTGTCAGAAACGATTGTCACTTAAGAGTTTTTACGCCTCTGAGGCTGAGAGGTGGAAAGCGCTTGGTGGGATAGCTCCTGGACTGCATTTAAGTGGCTGTTCTTCTTACTACTAATATATATATACAAAAGTTTGTTTGGATGGATTTATGGATGGAGGTGTCAGTTGATAAGCAGTCCGAAAAAAATATCTTTTTAACTATGCCTTTTTTGAGCCTTTGTCGCCGGGCGACATAAAGCACGTGTCCTGACAGCTTCTGAAGCGCAGTAAAATAGGTTGTAAAACAGAAACAATAATGGATGATTAATGTAGGTACTTATTTTTTTTTGTATTTTCTAATAAAAAACTTAATAAATTCAAAAATTTGCTTATTTATTGCCTTTAAGGCGGAACAGAATTCGCCGAGTCAGCTAGTACAGGGTGTCCACTCCAATCGTGGACCAATAGCTAATTTCTAAACCGTTAGAGATAAGCATATAGTTTATTTAGGAAAAAATCTCCAAATTAGGAAAGGAATTTTGGGTCTATTCAATGTTTTTCAAAAAATCAAATTTTGAAAGAGTTACGAAATTTAAATTTTTATACAGCCCCCCAGTCCTATCAATCATATTTAGTAAAACATTCTTGACACTGTAACGTTTAAAACTAAAAAAAAATCACTCTTCTACCATAAAAATTGACCGAGTTATGACGTTTTGAAAAATCAAGATTTTGCATTGTTTTATGACGTCATCGAGAGATCGCTTAAGGGACCGTATGCGAAATCCTTCAAAATCTTGATTTTTCAAAACGTCATAGCTCGGTCAATTTTTGTGGTAGAAGAGTGATTTTTTTTTAGTTTTAAACGTTACAGTGTCAAGAATGTTTTACTAAGTATGATTGATAGGACTGGGGGGCTGTATAAAAATTTAAATTTCGTAACTCTTTCAAAATTTGATTTTTTGAAAAACATTGAATAGACCCAAAATTCCTTTCCTAATTTGGAGATTTTTTCCTAAATAAACTATATGCTTATCTCTAACGGTTTAGAAATTAGCTATTGGTCCACGATTGGAGTGGACACCCTGTATATCTAATATATAAAATTCTCGTGTCACAGTTTTCGTTGCCATACTCCTCCGAAACGGCTTGACCGATTTTGATGAATTTTTTTGTGCTTATCCAGTATCTATGAGAATCGGCCAACATCTATTTTTCATCCCCCTAAATGTTAGGGATAGTCCACCCCTATTTTTTTTTTTTTTGTTCGCACATAACATCTGATCTACTGAACCGATTTGGACGATTTTTTTAATAGATAAGAGATGGTGTAACTTAGGTACCATGTACTCATATGACGATATTTGTTCACTAGAAAAAAAGTTATGATCGAAAAACTAACATTTCATGTCATTTAAAACAATATGTGTTATCGTAAATCCTTACTTCAATGAGCGACCCGATGGTCAAGTGGTTATGCGCGTCAGGGTGAAGTTCCTGATGGAATGAGATCGAATCCAGGACAGCAAGTATTTTTTCGAACAGCTGCATGTTTTTTTTTGAATGATTTTAATGATTGTAATGTCCTTATGCAGGTACATCCCCTCATGGGGATCTACCCCATATTTTTTATAGTACAAAATGACAGTTTTGGTCGGATCTTTGTTAAAATTGGCAATGGGGTCCTTCGATGCTATAGAATTTTCTTATGGATATTTGCGCCATTTTTGGGGGCTTTGAATCGATTGTGGCAATAAATGGTTTTTGATTTGCGGCACTTATATTATTTTTTCAAAAATTATATACACTATCAATTATATTATGTTAATTTTTGTACCTTTATAAAATTCTGTATTTTATACCTTGCATTTACGTCAAATTCAAGGTAAAATTAAAAGTCAAAAATTCTGAAGAAGATAAATATATGTTAAAAATTGAAGTAACTATTTTTTGTGATTTTCATATTGGTTATGACCAAAAAACATCATTACAAACAAATTAAAATAAAATGTACAAATAATTTACAATAAAATTTTTTTAGTAATTACAATAAAATGTATCAAACACCATGAGTGTTGAGTTATTAGGCAAAATCTGCTGTGTAAAGATTTTTTTTACTGCGAGAGGGGGGGGGGGTATGAACGACCATTAAAGTGACACAAATTTTTAAAAAATAAAGGTTGGATCTCCAATTATCTTGCTTCGTAATTTGAACCCACCCCGGCTGTGCAACGGTACGCGATTAGTCATTCAAAAATTAATGAAAAACGTGATCGAAGCCAGGATTTTAAATGGCAAGTTCAGAGGTGAAAATATACTCATACCACGGATTCCTATTATACCTACAGATGTGCCAATTCAATTCACATCTGTTAGATTAGATTGGATTCGATTAGATTGGCATTTGCAATGACTATCAACAAATCCCAAGGTCAAACGATGTCTGTTTGTGGCTTAGATTTGAGAACACCATGTTTTTCACACGGACAATTATACGTGGCATGCTCTCGAGTGGGTAAACCATCCAGTTTGTTTGTGTTAGCTAAAGATGGACTAACAAAAAATATTGTTCACGCTATAGCATTAAGAGATTGATATTGTTTAATAGTGTTACTGTCGTAATTGTTTAATTAATGATATATAATTTTAAGGAATAAATTATAATAACTTAAAAATAATGTTTGCCTTTTGTTATTTTTATATTCCCTCATCGTTCACAGCGCTCCATGCTTATTTCACGCATATACCACATTCTTACATACATACAATATACACATTCTACCATACATACATACATACTTACAATAAGTAAGCTATTTTTTGTCTACACTAGAAATTACTAGGAAATTATTTATATGACAAAACAACGTTTGCCGGGTCAACTAGTATATATATATATATATATATATATATATATACACTGCGATGCAAAAGTTTAGACAAAATGCAAATATGTGAATAAAAAGAAACTATATAACAAAATGCTTTCAAATTTCTACTGCTGGTACACAATATGGTCCCAAATACGTGTCTCGAGTTCTTATAACTATAATTGGAATCAAATTTTTGATACTACAAAAGATATTTTTTTCCATTGTTGCAAAAGTTTAGACAATAATCAGATTTTATGCAAATATCCCTTGAAATGTGATTGGTGGAGGAAATGCGATACTGTATTATTCGAATATAAAGTGCAGAGATTGCTGAATAAATAATCAAAATCTCCAAAGCTCTGTAGTTCTCGTGTAAAGAAGATGAGAAAGTTTGGATGCCAAAATTTGAAAATGAACCTACTTTATTAATTTTTTGTCTTTTAAATCGGCTCTAGTATGGTAGTACATTGTTTTTTACTTTGTGGAGAGCAAATTCAGACTTGCGTATCGATCAAAAAGTCCAAGAAAAATTATATTTCTTAAGGATGAAGGAATTGAAAAACTGGCTCAGACTGACGATTCGCCCCTTAATCCTACGAAATTTCAACTTGGGTCAAAAACAGCACGTGGTAGCATAAGTAGATGAACAACTGAATCGAAATGCATAAAAAAAACAAAGAATTATGCTTGAGCCTTTTCAGACAGAGTGTCCCAAATAAGCCAGATTTTATTGGTAAAAGCAGCACAGCATATGATCATTGGATATTTCTCAAGTCCCGCGAAAAGAATTGAAATCCATCTAGGCCATCCCAATTTTAATAATTTTTATCAAAGAAAGTATCATTATTTTTTTAGTCAGGATGATACATATGCTGCTTTTCACATTAAAATCTGGCTTATTTGGGACACTCAGTCCGAAAAGGCTCAGGCACAATTCTTTGTTATTTTTATGCATTCCGATTCAGTTGTTCATCTACTTATGCTGTCACGTGCTGTTTTTGACCCAAGTTGAAGTTTTGTAGGATTAAGGGGCGAATCGTCAGTCTGAGCCGTTTTTTCAATTCCTTCATTCTTAAGAAATATAATTTTTCTTTGACTTTTCGATCGATACGCATGTCTGAATTTGCTCTCCACAAAGTAAAAAACAATGTACTACCATACTAGAACCGATTTAAAAGACACAAAATTAATAAAGTATGTTCATTTTCAAATTTCCGCTTCCAAACTTTCTCATCTTCTTTACACGAGAACTAAAGAGCTTTTGAGAGATTGATTACTTATTCAGCAATCTCTGCACTTTATCAATGAATAATACAGTCCCGCATTTCCACCACCAATCACATTTCAAGGGATATTTGCATAAAATCTGACTATTGTCTAAACTTTTGCAACAATGCAAAAAAATGTCTTTTGTAATATCCAAAATTTGATTCCAGTTATAGTTGTAAGAACTCCAGACACGTATTTTGGACCATATTGTGTACTTGCAGTAGAAATTTGAAATCATTTCGTTGAATAGTTTTATTTTTATTCATATTTGCCTTTTGTCTAAACTTTTGCATCGCAGTGTATATATATATATATATATATATATATATATATATATATATATATATATATATATATATATATATATATATATATATATATATATATATATATATATATACACTGAAGTGACAAAAGTCATGGGATACCTCTTAATATCGTGTCGGCCCTCCTTTTGCCCGGCGAAGTGCAACAACTCGACGTGGCATGGACTCAACAAGTCGTTGGAAGTCTTCTGCAGGAATATTGAGCCATGCTGTCTCGATAGACGTCCATAATTGTGAAAGCGTTGATGGGGTAGGATTTTGGGCACGAACAGACCTCTCGATGGTGTCCCATAAATGCTCAATGGGATTCATGTCGGGCGATCTAGGTGGCCAAATCATTCGTTGGAATTGTCCAGAATTTTCTTCAAACCAATTGCGAACAGTTGTGGCCCGGTGACATGGCGCATTGTCATCCATAAAAATCCCATCGTTGTTTGGGTACATGAAGTCCATGAATGGCTGCAAGTGATCTCCAAGTAGCTGCACATAAGCATTTCCAGTCAATGTTCGGTCCAGTCGCACTAGAGGACCAAGTCCATGCCATGAAAAAACAGCCCACACCATTACGGAGCCACCACCAGCTTGAACAGTGCCTTGCTGACAGTTTGGGTCCATGGCTTCGTGGGGTCTGCGCCACACTCGAACCCTACCATCGGCTCTTACCAGCTGAAATCGTGACTCATCGGACCAGGCCACGGTTTTCCATTCATCTAGGGACCAACCGATATGCTCACGTGCCCACGAGAGTCGCTGCAAGCGATGTCGTTCTGTCAGTAAAGGCACTCGAGTCGGTCTTCTGCTGGAATAGCCCAAGAAATCCAAATTTCTCCGCACAGTTCTAGCAGACACGTCCATTGTACGTCCCACATTGATTTCTACGGTGATTTGACGCAGTGTTGCTTGTCTGTTAGAATTTACGACTCTTTGCAGACGTCGCCGGTCTCGATCTTTAAGTGCAGGCGGTCGACCACTGCGCTGTCCATGGTGGGATGTTATGCCTGAAATTTCATACTCTTGGCACACTCTTGACCAGTGGTCGGAAGTAGCGCGCTACAAGTAGCGAAACTACTGTAGTAGCTACATTTTTTAGTAGTTTGTAGTGTAGCGCACTACTTTTTAAAAAAAGTAGTGTAGTGAGTAGCGCGATACAAAAATATTGTAGTTTGTAGCGATTTCATAAAACTACTTTCTAATGGAGCAAAAAAAAAAAAGAAAAAAAAAACGAAAAAAAAAAGATTCAATCGAGTCTGAGTGGCGTATATCGTACACGATTACATTAGCGAAAGCAGTGAGAAAAATGAATCATACAAATTCGAGCTGACCTCAGTCATATCATTTTGACGCCATACGTTCTATATGTTAGACGGCATTGGTTTCTTTGGCGTCACCATTTTCATATTCCGCCAATATTTGCATTGAATATAGTGCATGGCTGAGGAAGGAAAATTTATGAATAAGCGATAACTGAGTGTTAGTGTTTTATAGCAACCGAGAATGTCATGTAAATGAATGCTTTAGCGCTCAATGCTCAATTGGATTATTGTTCCAATATCCACCAAACATGGCAGCAATTTTAATAGAAGAGGATACAAATTTGATAGAAGATGACAATATCGAGCTGCCCTGTCCAGCGTATAATAAATACTTCACAGTTGTTGAAAAGAGTGAAAATAGAAATTTTACAGTTTCGTGCAAACTTTGCGCTTTGAACAAAAAACTTTCTGTTTCTAAGTCATCTGCATACAATTTAAAATTGCATATTGAAGTAAGTTAAGCATTCTAAGTTATGTTTCACACTTCAGATAGCTTATTTATTAATATTACATAATGAATACTAGCACCGTTTTGTATGTTTTTCATATTTCCTTAGTTTTGCTTCTTTAGTGATGGAGTATTGATACATATTAAAATAATAAAAATCAATTATTAAATATTTTTGACATCATTTGACATAATTGGAAAAACGTTTTCATTTCATTTTATCGGTGGCGTATTAATAGGGATGGTGTCCAGACCGAGACCCAACCCCTCAAGGACGTAGCCAGGACTCATGTTAGGGGTGTGCAAGTAGTGGCACCCCAATAGGAGGTAACTCTGACCTCCCAAAAAGTTCTTATCCGATACAAATTGGCTGATGAAATTTGAAAACATTGCGACATTATTGCAAGGCTGAACTTCTTCATTTTATTTTATTTTTTTTTTCTTTAATTGATTAATTTATTTATTTTCGTGATGCCTCACGTCTCTTACAGTAGACATAGATAAGAATACATTCTTGTATTTTATTTATTTATTTTTTAATCATTCAGTAAAGTTCCGAGTTTCATTCGGTAAATTGAATTTTCTCCTTAAAAACAAGCAAACTTACTTACAATATTTCACCCTAAAATTTTTATTCTTCGCATACTCAGATTAAAAAAGTTGTTTTCATGCTAAAAGACAAATTTGGGTTTGGTACAAGGATCCGTGTTAGGTAAAGAATGAAGCTGATTTTCTGATAAGTGGCGCCAAGGACTTAAAACTTATTGATGGGAGAGGAGGCGAAGGGGGGGGGGGAGACTCTCAATGACCGAATGAAATTCCAAATTTCACCGAGCAATAAAATACGAACTTATTTGTCTGCACCAGCATGTTGCAATGAAAAGCAGGAAAGGGGACAAAATCGTTTGTCAAAAAAATAAATAAAATGGGAGGTCACAGTGACCTCCCATTGGCTCTGATCTGGGGGGTGCAGCTGCACCCCCCTAGCTACGCCCTTGCCAACCCCCCTGAAGCTCAAAATTAAATTCCTACAATGAAAATTCAATTTTTTTTCTCATATGTTTTTGAAAAGTAGCGAAGTAGCGACTACTTTTCAAAAGTAGTGTAGCGCGCTACATTGAAAAAAAAGTAGTTGTAGCTGTAGTTAACTACATTTATAAGAAAGTAGTTGTAGTTGTAGTTCGCTACAAAAAATATGTAGTTTTTCCAACCACTGCTCTTGACACAGTGGATCTGGGAATGTTGAATTCTCTAACGATTTCCGAAATGGCATGACCCATGCGTCTAGCTCCAACTAACATTCCGCGTTCAAAGTCTGTTAATTCACGTCGTGCGGTCATCATCACGTTAAAACCTCTTCACATGAATAACTTGAACAGAAATGAAAGCTCTGTAAAAGCACTGCGCATTTATACCTGTTCTATGCGATGCTACTGCCATCTGAAAATTTGCATATTGCTATCCCATGACTTTTGTCACTTCAGTGTATATATATATATATATATATATATATATATATATATATATATATATATATATATATATATATATATATATATATATATATATATATATATATATGCAAAGTATACATTATCCCGTAAAGAGGAATTAGAAAATTCAGTTAACTTCGAAGCAAATCGAGTGTTTAAAAACTAAATGGAAAAGCAGAATGTATTTCTCAGAAACGGTTTAAAGAAAAAAAATCTTGGAAATATTGCGTTTTCATTACGTATCTCTAAATGAAGCTAAATATTTAAAATTTAGTAAACAGCTTACTACTAGAATGAAGCGTCATTACTTTGCTTTAGAATTCGGTGACATGTTTTTATAGCATATTCAATGAGACTGGCAGAAACAAATCTACTCTTTCAAGCATATAGTGCAAATACAATAAATACAAAGTATTTAATAAATAATGTTACTTTATAAAGATTTTAAATGTTTGAAGTAACCAGATTTCGGACATAACAACGCCGAATTTAAAATGCGATTTTATGCATTATGCTTTTTTTTTTTTACTTTTTAAATTTTTCTTTACAAGAAAGTAAATATAAACTTAACACTTTAAACGGAACAGTCCGTCCCACTCATCACAATGTAGAGTTAGTAATTATAGGCAAAGCTGTATGTAAAACTTTAGCATGCTAAAATTATAAGTAAACGTTAAAACTTGAATAAAAAGATTTAATCCATTTACTTTATCTGTTTTAACAACACATAAACAAATCTTATAAAAAGAATCAGTGAACATGGATAGCAAAAAAAAACTCAGTTAAGGAGACGGGGATGTTCCTCAAACTAGAAAAAAAATGCTTTTTAAGATTTAGCACATTGACTGCCAAACTACGAGATAATTCGTAGCATGTCATTTTAGCCGACAGAATTAACTTTAAGATAGATCGTAGATGATAGATTTGCCGTTTTCGTACATATTTGAATTTTCGTGTAGTACAGTGACATTAATAGTTTTGGTTTCTGAGGAGGTACCAGTAAATTAAAATTGGCTGACATGTGCAGTTTTTAGCACAACTCATATGCTACGAATCTTTCCTAGCTTGGTAATCAACGTGTTAAAAAACGCACTATAAGACGTTCTTTATATTAATAAAAATGTGAGTTATACACTGTAAAAAATAGATGTTTTTGCAGTATAATGCAGCTAATTTTATAGTAACAAATTAAAAAATGCTAATTTTACAGTAATAAACTGTAAACGTGCTAAATTTCAGTAATAAACTGTAAAATTACTAATTTTACAGTAATAAACTGTAAAAGTGCTAAATTTCAATAATAAACTGTAAAATTGCTAATTTTACAGTTTATTACTGTGCATTTTAGTTTTAAACTGAAACCCCTGCTACCAGTATTGTACTGTAAAAACAACAGTTTATTTTTTTTCAGTGTAGCCTCAGAGAAAGAAAAAAAAGAAAGAAAAACTTGGACCGAAAGAGCCATCAAAAACATTATTGAAACGACGTTTCACCACACGGAATATTGCTTCATATTTTTTTTTTTTGGCTGAGGGCGATAGATGCCCCCAATCTTTCCTCGAGCACTTCGCTTGAAGAGAAAAGGGTGAGGAATGTGTGTTTGTGTTTTTTGATTTGCATTGAAGGTTAGTTCGAATCTTATACACATAAATAAAAAATATACATCAGCTACAGAATGATAGGGCCTAAATGTGAATTTAAGGAACTGAAGCTGTAGCTCCTATTTTGATCTTCCAGTTACGTAAACGTGTATTAAATAAAAATAATTAACGTTGCAACTCTTAGTAATGAAAAGAAAGAATAGTATATCCCCCCCCCCCACACACACACATAGTTAAAGCATTAAAAATATTTTATGTAAAATTTAAAAAAATAGTAATAATAGTTCAAATAAGTCAAGATATTTTGAAGAGAAAACACCAAGGTGTGAAATTAGTATGAAGAATTGGATCATGCAGTTAGGAAAAAAAATACGTACAAATATGGTAAAGAATATTTACCTAGTCTCTGGAAAGTTACGGGAAGTTTCCTTGCACAAACATAAAGTTTTCCTGACAAGGGCAAGCAGAATTTTTGAGACTTGAGTGTGTTTAATTGTACCTTTATCTCATCAACTTTATTTATCTTTAGCCAAAATGCATTCTTACACTCACTAAACATGAAATTTTAATATGCAAATCAGGCAGCGGGTTATTCATGAAAGAAAAGTACACGCAACCGAAATTTTTAAAGTGTCCCAAGCTCAACTTGCGGAAACATCAATTATGATGCTAAAGAAACGATAATATTTAGTCGGAGAATTTCACTTTCTCGTATTTTTAAACTGCATGTAGCTAAGCGGAGTTTAGTGTTCAACTGAGGTAATTTGTTTCACGTAAAAGAAAATGATGCATTGTTTCACTCACGTGTATTATCTTTGTCGCTACAATGCCAGCAATGAACGTAAAAGACTATGATGCTAAAAGGAGAGTAAAAGTTTGGTGCAAAAATAGTGATTGAGTGATACGACGAAGCAAATATGCAAAGACATAATTATCATGAATAAAAGGTAATTAAATATGTATGCATACGCACACGTTAAATTGATTTAGTAGGTAAAAAAAGTGTACAGTTTCAGAGATTGCGTGGTAATTCATTAGATACAGAGAAGTTTGGGGGAGGCGCCGTACTGGGGAAGATTCCGTATCATGTCTTGCACCTATAAGCATCAACAAAAACAGCTAGCCACTCAGAATGAAGGAGCATGCACATCTTGAGTATAATACGTAAATTGGTTTTGATTTACCACAGGTTTAAGGGGTATTTTAATTTTGTTTTGTCATTTTTATGTTTGTGTTGAATAACTGAAAGAGTAGTAAATGCCTTTGGCTAAGATGCCGTATTTTTTTTTTTGGGGGGGGGGGGGGGAGAGGCCGCAGCTTTCCGTTACTCCCTAGATAAAACAATGATCCTATTGGAAACATAGACCTAAAAAACGACACCAAACGGTCGAAAAAAATGTGATTCGATGGAAAGCAATGTAAACAGCAGTTAAATCACACAGTTGTATACAGCATCTTCCCTCTGCGGAAATAGCACTAACGGCACCTTCCCCAACCGTTATGGAAGATCCCGAAATGGAAGGGTTTTGTTATCCTTAATTTTCGGTGGGAAAAATAGTCTTTCAAAGCGAAACCTATTTGTTTACTAATCACAAAATGCTCATCTTTTGTGGATAAATTTATTTTTTAAAAATCAAACCAATGTCCTATTTTATATAAAATAAAGTCAAAAACTACAGCGTCTTCCCGATCTACCCTAATAACAGTCATCTGAAATTCTTATCATATTATCTTAGAATTTTAATCTCAACTATTCAACAAAGCACACTTCTTGTAACTGACACAATTTTTCGAACAAAATATTACAAACAAAATTACAACCAAGTTTAACAATTGCAAAATTGGTCACGCATGTCTACAAATTGCAACACAATCAACTCTTTGAAATTCTCAAGGTAGTGGGGCACAAACAAATTCAATTAATAAACTAAATACGCATAACACTTTTCACAAGAATAAAATAATTTCTCCAATAAGAGCTCTATTGTTTACACGTAATAAATGACGACGAAACGTACCTATCAACAACATGAACAATTGGCAAAAGGCGATTGGAGCCGACTAAGTGACTGCTGATGAATTGAAATTTTTCTTGGCTTGTGAATTTAAAACTAATCAATAAACAGAGATACTTTTGCAATTTACTTGTATTTATCAATTTTCTAGACAGTATTCATGAAACCAATATAAATTTCCGTGCATTTTATCAGCGTTTATTTAAATTTTAAAATACTTCTTTTTTCGAGAGATGGAGTACGTGTAGCTCCTAATTTCAAAAAAAAAAATGTTTTCTTCGTTTCGGCGATAATCCCTATTTTTCTATGTTCCAAATGATATCAAAATATCTGATCAGGAATACCCACCCGTTGTGAATGTCATATGTTTTAAACCTCATCTTCCCTTTAGGAATGAAAGACTTGAAGTATGTTATGAGGTGCAAGAGCAGATGCAATTTCTGTTGATAAAAGATGAACCAGAATAAAATTGGATTACGAATGGGGAAAACAAACTGAATTTATTTGCAATCTTCGCACTAACGTGTGGTCGTTTTTATTTGCCATTAAATTTCAAGTCGGCAACGATGGATTTTTTTGAGTCCCTATATCGTATAGTTTTTATTATTTGGGATTAAAATAGTGGAAAAAAGAATTTTCACGGACAAAATTTCTTTCTAACGCTATCTATTTAACATATTGGTTATCACTTAAATAATTTATGAGTACTTTCCATAAAATGTGAAGTAAATAAATAAAAAAAACAAAACTAAAGAGATGTACAATACGGGAAAGCTTATCAGAGCACTGAGAGCAAGACCCAAAAAATGTTTAAAAAAAAAGAAAATTAATGTGCAAACAAAATTTAAAAGCAAATAATTAAAATAAGACTTAGATTCTTTTTTTTTTTCTTGCTTTTCTTTAACTGATGACCATACTTTGTAGAAAAAACAAAATGTGTAAACAAATCCAACAAACGCGTGTTTTTCACTTCTGATCGACGTTTTTTCAATGGTGTCATATTGCTTTAGCAAGTAAAATATTCACTGCATTTAAATAAGTGTGAAAGTTCTCGTTGCATAATTGCTATGAACACTTACTGAGTTTATGAGAGGACATTCCAGTCCTATGAAGCTTGCATCGACTTCGACAATCCCGATTTAAGCTGTATTGCGTCGACGTAAACTGTGCTACGCCAATGTTCTACGCCAATGTTCAATGAAGGTCATGATGATGACCTTCAACGTTTTGTTTTAAGAGTCGTCTTTGAGCCTCTAACTGATGTTAAGGCAACTGCAAAATACCATTTTTTTAAATTTTATTTTGTTACTGTGAAAATTACAACATGGAGGAGTCCATGTTGGCTTTCCACATATTATGAATAAATTGTTAACACGGCTCCATTATCAGAGATTATATTTACATCCGCTGAATACAATAAAATGTGCAATTTTATTTGCTACATATTTCAAATAAATCTACTTATACGAGTTTTAAAGTAGCAAGAAACTTATGCGGTACGTTTTGATGGGAACTGTCACTCCTCCAATAATTTCTCTGAGGTTGTGCATGTTGCTTCTTTTAACTTCACGTACTTTAACGAACTAAGTTTTCATAAATTAGGCATGATCAAACTTATTTTATTCGAAGAAGCTTATTTTTTAAAATTAAAGAACCAGTTCGAACAATTAATTTAACTGTTTGGAAGATAGACAACCTGACTGAAACTCATGATAGAAATGCAGACGGCTCGTGTTAGAGAATTAATATTGGCATATTAGAAAGTACGATTATTTTATTATTTAAATTATTTATTTATGCGTTTATTTTTGACAAACTTTTTGCTAGAGGTAGTGAAAATGATTTAAAATTGGGGAAAATCAGAGCAGGTACCTTAACTACTTTTCGAGGCTTTTTTTTTTTTTTTTTTGATAACATTATTAACGTCTTGAAACGAGTTAAAATTAAGATAACCCTTCTCATCACAAAACAAAAATTGCATTGCTATTATACAATTCACGAAGATATATGTAGATACAAAACTATTCTAATGATTTTTTGCAAGAAAGTTTCCTGTTAAAGATGATTTATTTTGAATATGCATTGCATATGAAGTATTATTTCCAACAGTAAATTAACTGCTTTCTTACTTTGCAAAGAATGTTTTTCCATAATTGTTCTGTGCACAATTGTTTCAATATTTTGCAAGATATTACACATTTCTTTGAATCATCAATATAACTTATTATTCTTGAATGTTACTTTGAATAATAAATGTAATTCATTTATTTTTTTTCTTTGAATCATAAATCTAAGTTATTATTTATAAATGGAGCGTCTAGCTCCTGAATAAAAGTTTTTATTAAATTGATTCTTCGTCTGTTTGTATTTATTTATTTATTTATTTATTTTTCATATGATTAAGGCATAACAAAACCTCGGTGCAAAAGATTTTGAATTGAAGTACAGATGAAGTTTTGATTGTGTCAAATGCTTCTTTACGTTTAAATTCCGAAAAATAAAAAGCCTACTGTCTATAATGTCCCACAGAAGAAAATAAAACTTCATATTAAAAAATGTACTTTATAAGTCTGCACATTTTGCCTCATTCTTAGTACTAAGATAAATAAATTCGGGCAGAAATAGTTTTAATCTATCATTTACTGCTATTTATGCTGGCCAACTCATGTAAGGGTCATTCCACGTCAGTTCACCCGGTCATGTAACCCATGTCGTCGGATTTTGATAAAATTTGGTGTATTTAATATTTTTATGGTGGTAAGTAACCATATGAATTCTTTTGCCCATATGTGATCTGGTTTTTGTTTTACAGGCCGTCAAATTTTTCAAAAAATTGCATTTTCTGTCAACCGCTAAGCCTAATCTGCATGTATACGTATCTCTTCAGTAAATTGTGACGGGTGCAGAAATCTTTCAATATTTCCAAAAATTCTCAGATATGTTGCTGAAAGTATGAGGATTTAATAAAAAAATACTTGAAATTTATATAATGTAATTTTGTTTAAATAAAATTTGAACTAACTACGACAAGCAATTTTTTTCTCGTGCAAAACATGAGTTTACTTAAGTGGCATTTCACGAAAAGGCGGAGGTCCTATTCAATAATGGAAGCATTCGAAATGAGCCTGAATGTGTGTTCTATCATTGCAAAGAATAAAATTAGTGGTTTTTTTCGTTTTCTTGTTGCTGTTGCACAATATACACATTTCAGTATCAAAATTTTTGAAAAAAAGTTCTAGTCATTTTCCTAACCTAAATTTCACTGAAAAGCAAACATACCTTTATTTTTAAGTGTATTTACAGCCCTATAATGCTACTTAAAAATCATCTTAATCCCTGATTAAGCAGAAAGAAAAGTGAGAAATAATTTATGACTCCCAAATTCAGTTGTTAAGTTCAGCAAAATATCAGATGTAGAAAAAAGATGTGCAAAACATGAATTTACTTTAGTAGCTTTTTATGAAGAGGCGGAGGTCATATTCAATAATAGAAGCATTCGAAATAAACCTAAAGGTGTGTTCTACCATTTCAAAGAACAAAATTAGTGGCTTTTTTAGTTTTTTTTTTTTTTGCTATTGCACAATATACACATTTCAGTACCCACATTTTTGAAAAAAGTTCTAGTCATTTTCCTAACTTAATTTTCAATATTTTTTGTATAAAAGAAGCATTGTTCATTAGGGTGAGTCGAAAAAATCGATTTTTTTATTTCGAAATAGCATTACCTCTCAAAAGTTGTGGTTTAGTATCCATAACTTGGGAAAAATAAGAAAAAAATTCTGAATTGACGTCTTCGGTTCGCGCATGAGGCTCAAAGTTGGAAAAAATATGTTAAAAATGGAAATTTTCAAAAAGAAAAAAGAAAAAAAAAACTGTAACTTTTTATAATGCAAATACCATAAGCTGTAAATATTTTGTGCATTTTTAATCTAAAAAAATATTTTATAGCTTTCACATACGATCTTTAGTTTGCACATCAGCCTTAAATTGGGCTAAAATCGCCTACAATGTCAAATTTCGAAAATATCGACTTTTTTTATTTCGAATTCGTACTACCTCTCAAAAGTTGTGGTTTAGTATCCACAACTTGGGAAAAATAAGAAAAAAATTCTAAGTTGACGTCTTCGGTTCGCGCATGAGGCTCAAAGTTGGAAAATATATGCTAAAAATGGAAATTTTCAAAAAATAATTTGAAAAAAAGTAATTTTTTTTCTATCGAAACTGCTTTAAATTGTTAGTAGATAACATAAGTTGAACCCAAAAAATTATATATAACTTTTAGAAGATACATTCTGTTTGTGCATAAGGCTCAAGATATGAAAAAAAATGTCAAAAACTGAACCAGAACGCACTATGTCGGAGCTGTGCCGGTATATTTTTGTTCTACAGCCGACTTTTCTAGACATTACACATATTCTAGGAGACAGTTCAAAGTCCCTGCAGTCTGCACTCCCTTTGGTTGTCACTTAGTCAGCTAGACCCGCCAAACAAACAGCATCTTTAATTAGCAACTGAAAGTGAATCAAAAAGTGCAGCTTGTTTAGCTTTGGGTGAGTTTTTTTTTGTAACTTTATAGCATATTTTTATGCTCAAGTTTTGTTATACTGTTCTCCTTTCTCCGAATAATAAATAATGGAACCCCGGAAAACTTCTAAACGTTTAATTATTTGTCCGTTTTTTGGTGTACCGAAAGGGTTAAGTCAAAATGTTTTAACCACATGTGCAGATGTGTTGTTAGCTTGCTTTGAAGAAAAATCGCAATCTGTAAAAGGCGAACCTTTTTCAAGGATTTCAGATTGCATAGCTCATAAAAGAAATTTACTGCAAAGCTTCTATACCAACGGTCAGTCATGTACGTATTGTAAAATTGATAAAGGATTACCATAATACTACACTTTGAGAAAGTCATTCAGTCGTGATAAAGATAAATTGAACTTCAAGACAAAACTCAATCATTTTGTTGATTAAGCGAAGTCTAAACTTTTTGACGTTGCTTCTTTCAAGTGTGCAATGAATTTTTCGTGTTCTTGTGCTAAAAAGCCAATCTCTTGTAGATGTACACTATACATCTGTACATTGGTATAGAAGCTTTGCAGTAAATTTCTTCTATTTAAGCAGATATGCAATCTGAAATCCTTGAAAAAGGTTCGCCTTTTACAGATTGCGATTTTTCTTCAAAACAAGTTAACAACACATCTTTACATGTGGGTAAAACACTTTGACATAACCCTTTCGGTGCACCAAAAAACGGACAAACAATTAAACGTTTAGAAGTTTTCCGGGGTTCCATTATTTTTTACTCGGAGAACGGAGAACAGTATAACAAAACTTGAGCATAAAAATATGCTATAAAGTTACAAAAAAAAACTCACCCAAAGCTAAACACGCTGTACTTTTTGATCCACTTTCAGTTGCTAATTAAAGATACTGTTTGTTTGGCGGGTCTAGCTGACTAAGGGACAACCAAAGGGAGTGCAGACTGCAGGGACTTCGAACTGTCTCCTAGAATATGTGTAATGTCTAGACAAGTCGGCTGTAGAATAAAAATATACCGGCACAGTGCCGACGTAGTGCGTTCTGGTTCAGTTTTTGACTTTTTTTTTCCCTACTTTGAGCCTTATGCACAAACAGAATGTACCTTCTAAAAGTTATATGTATATTTTTCGGTTCAAATTATGTTATCTACTAACAGTTTAAATCAGATTCGATAGAAAACAATTACTTTTTTTTCCAAATTATTTTTTGAAAATTTCCATTTTTAGCATATATTTTCCAACTTTGAGCCTCATGCGCGAACCGAAGGAGTCAACTTAGACTTTTTTAAATTATTTTTCCCAAATTTTGGATACCAAACCACAATTTTTGAGAGGTAATGCGATTTCGAAATTAAAAAAATCGATATTTTCGAAATTTGACATTGTAGTCGATTTTAGCCTAATTTAAGGCTGATGTGCAAACTAAAGATCGTATGTAAAAGCTATAAAATATTTTTTTAGATTAAAAATGCACAAAATATTTACAGCTTATGGCAGTTGCATTATAAAAAGTTACAATTTTTTTTTCTTTTTTCCTTTTGAAAATTTCCATTTTTAACATATTTTTTCCAACTTTGAGCCTCATGCGCGAACCGAAGACGTCAACTTAGAATTTTTTTCTTATTTTTCCCAAGTTGTGAATACTAAACCACAACTTTTGAGAGGTAATGCTATTTCGAAATAAAAAAATCGATTTTTTCGTCTCACCCTATTGTTCATGCTTTTGTAGCATAAAAACGTATTATATTTAGTTTTAATGAATTATAATTGTATTGAATGTGCGAAGAAGAGATAGGATAGCACAATCTTTAAAGTAAAAATAATAATTAAAAATGTGAGTTTCTGAATATTATCGGATTGTTTGTCTTTGAAGTGTTTGCGTGATCCTGTTTTCAGCAAATTTAAGGAATATCTGTTTGATATTTTAACGCTTAACCTTCCTTGCATTTGCGCATATATCAGGTCTCTTCTTATTTTATCAAAATATGGGTCATAGTGATAAGAGGGATAAAGAATGTGAGTTGGTTTTCTATTTTGGTTTGTTTGTTTTTCATTGGATTCGCTTATCAGGAAAGTTGGTTTGCGCTGATAAATAATAATAGGAGATAATTAAAAAGGTAGAACCCCGGACAGACGTAATTCAATAAAAATAAACTAGAAATTTCAGCATCCAGTTAAGAGCAAATACAGCTTTCGACACTTGCTATTGGAGTTTAAAAGAAAAAAATTGAAAATTTTCAAGTAAGTGACTATGCTGGACTTGAAGCAAGACTATCTTTTACCTAAGAAAGGACTATTATCTTTAATATAACCAAGAAATGGTAAGATGTTAGATGAAATAACTACGTCAAATGGTCCGTAACATAAAATTCTGGAAGATGTTACTATTCTCTTCAAAAGGAGATTGAATATGTGCAAAATAAGTATTCCGAATATTTCATGATAACGTGACTTCAACAAGTACTGTCCGAAGTTGGAAATGCAAGGAAGATCGACCGTTAAAATATCAAACAGTATATTCCTTAAATTTGCTGAAAACACTTCAAAGACAAACAATCCGATAATATTCGGAAACTCATATTTTTCATTGTTATTTTTTCCTCAAAGATTGTGCTATCCTATCTCTTCTTCGCACATTCAATACAATTATTAATCATTAAAAATAAATATAATACGTTTTTAAGCTACAAAAGCATGAGCTATGCTTCTTTTACACAAAAAATATTGAAAATTAAGTTTGGAAAATGACTAGAACTTTTTTCAAAAATGTTGGTACTGAAATGTGTATATTGTGCAATAGCAACAAAAAAAAACCGAAAAAAGACACTAATTTTGTTCTTTGCAATGATAGAACACACCTTTAGGTTTATTTCGAATGCTTCTATTATTGAATATGACCTCTGCCTCTTCATAAAAAGCTACTAAAGTAAATTCATGTTTTGCACATCTTTTTTCTACATCTGATATTTTGCTGAACTTAACAACTGAATTTGGGAGTCATAAATTATTTCTCACTTTTCTTTCTGCTTAACAAGGGATTAAGATGATTTTTAAGTAGCATAATAGGGCTGTAAATACACTTAAAAATAAAGGTATGTTTGCTTTTCAGTGAAATTTAGGTTAGGAAAATGACTAGAACTTTTTTTCAAAAATTTTGATACTGAAATGTGTATATTGTGCAACAGCAACGAGAAAACGAAAAAAACCACTAATTTTATTTTTTGCAATGATAGAACACACATTCAGGCTCATTTCGAATGCTTCCATTATTGAACAGGACCTCCGCCTTTTCGTGAAATGCCACTTAAATAAACTCATGTTTTGCACAAGAAAAAAAATGCTTGTCGTAGTTTATTCAAATTTTATTCAAACAAAATTATATTATATAAATTTCAAGTATTTTTTTATTAAATCCTCATACTTTCAGCAACATATCTGAGAATTTTTGGAAATATTGAAAGATTTCTGCACCCGTCACAATTTACTGAAGAGATACGTATACATGCAGATTAGGCTTAGCGGTTGACAGAAAATGCAATTTTTTGAAAAGTTTGACTACCTGTAAAACAAAAACCAGATCACATATGGGCAAAAGAATTCATGTGGTTACTTACCACCATAAAAATATTAAATACACCAAATTTTATCAAAATCCGAGGACATGGGTTACAAAATCCCGTTTTCCTGGGTGATTTGACATGGATTGACCCGTAATTTTATAATTAGTGAATTAACACTACAGAAAGATGGGATTCATTGGCTCAGAGGTTGGACTTCCAGATTTATTTACATATAAGACGACAAAAGAAAATTTTAAAGTCACTTAGATGGGATATAGCACCCAGGGCACAGGTGAAAGTCGAACCCACGACCACCGGAATGGAAAGCCAAGCTTCTACACTGTCAAAAATTTAGGAAATTTTCATAGTAAACATTATTGTAAAATGAAGTGTTTACAGTACATAAAAATGTCGCAGCAAAATTGTAGGGAGCAAAATAAGCGATTGCAGCTGCAATTGATATACCACATGACTTACTGTTCAAAGCAGGTAACACCTTTTTTCCTCTCACTTCATTTGAATCGTTTATTTCAGAAACCACTCAAGTGACAAACACTAAAAGTTCGAAAAAGACAGTTATTTATTAAAAAATCAATTTGAATTTCAATAATTTAAACTGAAATATATGCATTATTAGATACATTTCTTTCAGAAAATATTGTTTTAATCGCTATTAAATAGTTTAACGTGAATAAATAAATGTTTTCTTAAATTAGAAATTTTGTCATTTATGTGTTTCTGAAATAAACGATTCATTTTTAACATTTGGTGAGGTGGGTAACAAATCGGTCTACAATAATAGCCTCCCAATTTCGATTCCTGCTGCTCGTATCTCGCTCTTTTTAGTCTCGTTCTTTTACCGTAAGATTTTACTGTACAAAGTACTGGCCGCATGGATGTCTGTACATTTTACCTTAAAGCTTCAGGTAAATTTTTAACAGTGTACCACAGAACCACGGAGGCTCTGCCGATTTTTATACATTCGCTTCAAACTCTGTAACAATTCTTTTATTATTATAACTTAACAAAATGTAATGGAATTTATGAAGAGTGTGCAAAAATATGTGCACAACTATTACTGCACCAGCTTCAAGAAATGCCGTACATAACAAAAAGTGATCTTGTCAACGGCAGAAAATTCTAGTTCTTTACTACGCGGTTAAAGAATACATTTAATACTATGTAAAAAACATGTCCTGTGTAGCATAAAATCTTCAAAATAAAAGTTGAGTAATTATCTTTATTTTATTTTTTTATTTTTTTTTCCTTTTATCGATTAAATCATTTATTAATTTATTTATTGAAAAAAAGAAAACATTGTTTAAGGTTTTATGCAGTGAGTTTTTTAGACCGGTAATGTATACAAATTGATTCCACGTTGAAATATGAGAAACATTATTGCTGTTAAAATTCATATTTTTGCAACAGTTTTAAATATTTTGCGCAATTTGCGAATATAGAAAATAAATTTGCCAATGTCACAATAAAACAGCATCAGATTAGACGCGGAGAATTTCGATTAGTTATTCTGAAAAGAAAAAGAGGCAAATAGCTGTACAAGTAAAGCTGTTGTTTGGTTTTTCAACACATTTAAGATAATTTATTTGATTTGATTAAGAGCCCTTGAGTTACTACGAATAGAGAAACTTAATTAAAGAAATAATTATTACGCACACGCAATTGAATTACATTAAAACATTCAGAAGATTAATTTGACTTTCCGTATGATAATAATTACTTGCCTCACTCTTCTGAAACAAAAAGCGTTGCTAAGAGGCCAAAATAATGCAAAGATTTATTTCCTACAAATTATGTCTTTATGAGCAGCTGTTTTCTGGTATCTCAGGAAACGGGGTTTGAAATTATTCTTTTGTTCTAGTTCAGGTATGGGTTTTTTTCCTCGAAGCGACACAACTCTGAGAACAAACTAACTTTGCGATATGAGGAAATAATAAAAAATGTTTGGGAGAAAATTCTAATTGAAAGTGTAGAGAATGTGATGGAAAAATAAGTGCAACTGAAATTAAAAACTCGGCAAACATTTCAGTGGAATTGGGTATAATCATTGAGAAGGAATAAAGGTGTAGGGAAAAAGGATGGGGTCTTCAATTCTTGAAGCATAGATCTCAAATCATGTGACATATTTTAAAGTAAAGTATTGGAAGAAATCAGGTTTCTTTCACTTGTTTTACGCGATACGTCTCTCATTCGCCGATGTTTAACCACGTGACTTGGGTATCTTTGTTTCAGCCTTTTCTAAGCCAATAACTGGACTTGCCCCCTCCATGTATTAATATATGCTCTAAGGTACATCTGTGTGTGTGTGTCCTGATGAAGAGGAGTTGGGCTGGAATAGATCTCGTGTAGTAAGCGGATAACGTTGCTGTTTAAGCACTTTCACAAATCGCAAAAAAAATCGTTTTAAAGATTCATTTTTAAAGATTTTGTTTTCATATTTATAATATTTGTCCTAATAAACTTGATCTAAATGTATTATAATTTAAATACTATTTGGGTCTTAAACCCTTTATGCCCCGACGGGACTTAGAAGTACAGCTTGTTTTAATTTAGTATTATGAATCTTAAATGGCTGGAATCATGCTGGTACTTGAAAGTACCACTCCTTGTGCTTTGCTGAGGTCTACAGATGGTACCTGCGATCAGAAACAGTTTTCTCAGGGGCCCTAAGGCGTAGGGGGCTTTAGATCCTACTGATTGTCAAAAAATGTTTATTCGTTATATACTTTGTTAAATGTATTTTCAACTAAAAACCCAAGAAAATATATTAAAATTCATAGCTAAATTAATTTGGGACATAAAGGGTTAATATTTACACTAAGATTATTTGATTCCAATAAGAAATCAACGCAAGTTATGCAAAAAAGCACTGCAGCTTCAAAATAATACATTATTATTATTTTTTTAATGTTGAATGTTATAGCTCTTTTCCTTTAATGTCGCATGTAATAGACGTTTCGGAAGGAAAAATAGTACTTTTCGTGATATCTTTCAATGTAAAACACAAAACTGACGAAAAGTGGATACGCCCCTGTATTTCACAGAATTTTAAATTATTTAGCTATTCTTAGGAGGTAATAATGTTACAAGCGTCTAGTGGAAGGAAGCGTCATCACTTCTTGTATTACAAAGGAACTTTTAAGATACCTTACAAATATTGTGGCATTTTTGACGAGTGTATGTTATTAAATAAAAAAAATGATCAAAAATGCTTTGAGTTGAAATATGAAATAAAATCTTCACAAAAGAGCTGCAAACAGTTAGTTCAAAGCGGCAATGGAACCTCTGCATCAGTGCAAAGAGCAGACAATCCGCAAGAAAATCGTGAGTAAACACCAAAATATATGAAAAATACAAACACACCCAGAAATTGTTTCAAAAATATTTTCGTTTCTTTCTTTGTTTATTTATTTATTTTTTTGGCTGATTGCACTTTAATTTTCTAGTTTGGAGCATCTGCTATTAAAAAATTGCTTTTTTAAATATTTATTGTTTCTGCGTTGCACTTCAAGCTGTTTAGGATAGCTTAAGAATCAAATTTTAACGGTATTTACAGAATATGTTGTGAAAAATGCTTCAAAAATTTTCATCTTTTATATCTAGTTATTTTCTATAACGCTTGAAGTAAGAAAAATTGTCCGTTAATAATGTAAATTAACACAATGAAACTGGAAATACGATTACGATAAACAACCCGAAGCTGAAAGAAATAATAAAGTAGAATTTTTTCAATTTTCATTCTAGCATCAGACTTTTTTTGCATAAGCTTGTGGTAAACATGGACATATATTTATTAGAAAAGCTGTAACACTTCGTTATAAATCTCAAGAAAGTAATTAATTTTAACTATCTTCTTCCTTGTTAATTAACTTTTTTTTTTCTTTCTACACTCTACAAAGGAGCTATTAAACTTTTTTTAGGACTTCATTTGCCTTTTGTTTTGTTGCTCTAATGGATTTATTTCTAGCCAATCAATGGAGAAAATAGGGGGAAATACTTGGTATAAATTTTCTTAGAACGGGAGACTAAGTTTACAAATTTTTATTTCTATAACCTACTCGACCAGATTCTCTATTAATGTTTAAATCAGTTTAATGAAGGACTGTTTATTTAACTTACTAAAGGAATTCACTAATTAATTATAACTTTTACTTATGAATTGTAGGGTTTTAAAATAAGTAGCAACACTTTTTATTCAAGTTGACTAGTTGGTTATTTATGCGTGATATAAAACACTAATTGGCTATCTCATGAAAATATTTTTAAGATAAGTCTTTCTCTACTTACTTCTTCTATATCGTTTTATTCCTACACTACTCTCCCCGAAAAGTTATCCATACTAACTACTGCTACTTAAGAAAAAAATACTTTTGTTTTCCAGCATTGTGCCTTTTACTTTGCTACTACAGATTTACTACAAATGATTCATTCGCTTTCAAAACGCTGTGGATTCAAAAGCATTGCACATACAACGATGAGCAGTATATGAAAATAACCACATCTCATCAAGATTTGAAATTGGGTTAACTAGAGGTAATACGAGTGCATTATGTTTTAAAATGGTAACAAAATAAGAGCGGTTCTCTTTTGCGTGTGTTACATCGTGGTAACGTCCAGCGTCGTCCTGGTAATGTCTTGGTCCGTCATCACTGCCGCATGGAATGCTGTCGTAGAGTTTCTTGAACGCTTTTGGTATTGAGGATACATCAACAGGGTCATTAGCATGCCATCAAAGCACTACGAGAACAGATGAATACCACGCACATTGTAACACAATAAAAAAAACGTTTTCTTGTTTTGTCGGCATTTTAAAAATACTGCTTTCGTAGCACTCGCATTACCACATGGTTAGTACCAAAAGTTGAGAAATTTCTGGTTATTTTAATATATTACTTATCGTTGTACTGCTTTTAGATTTGAAGTAAAGCTATTGCTAGTCTGGGGAGTTCATATCCTCTGTTAAAGTATATGAATGCTTCTTGCTGAATGCCTGCCATATGAATGTTTCAACTTTCTTTCACATTACGCTCTATGCTACTTTTTCAACAAAATTTGTATTCTTTTAATTTCTTTTTTGAGAAGTGTTGGTTACATGACCCATGTTCTTACGTCTTGGGGATCTAATGGTATTATTTGCAGGGCTTTAGAAAACTTTTGTGCATCATAATACTGAGAAAACGGACTCGTCCTTATTTTTTCAAACCAGTATTACTCTTCTTTGTTGGCATTCAATAAGTACCACACAAGCTTGCACATAGAAATGATCTTTTTTCAAACAAGTCGAAATCCAATAATTTTTAAGATAAAAAAGCTCTGAAAGTTTACTTTAGATATTTGGAAAACGGTTGAATAAACCACAAGAACAACTTAAACACTAAAAGGACTGTGTCACATTTATTAAAACTTGTTCAACGCAACTCCCAATTTACCAGCAACTTCAACTTTTCATTCAACTGCCTGCCAGAAATAGCATGATGATGATTTCTGGCTATAGTTTGACTGGAGAGAAGAAGTTGTGGTTGAATTGAAAGTTGCCTTGAACGATTTTTTCTATGTGTGAAACCCCCTTAAAACTCGAGTAAAGCTCTGATGAATAGCTCATATCCTGTTTTAGGGGACTAAACATTTTCATTTTTCCAGTATTTCCATATATGAATTCTACAATGCACTGGTAAGCTAAATTCACCAAACTAAGTTAAAAACGAAAGAAAATGCACGTACATTATATTGTGAGATAGTTGCACTTCTTTCCTTAAATTATATTTCGTAAAATATTAATAATAAAAATTACAGATGAATGCTTTTTTGAACATTTCCTGTATGCGTATTTAATAAGTTAGCAATATTAAAAACAATTAATCCTGAATCTGCTTAAAAAGTATCTTATAGTACGTGTTGGGATTAGCGACGTTTCCTGAGTTACATTTATAAAGGTAAATGCTTGTCGCCAAAGATCTGAAACCAAGGGAATAGACAATTTATCTCTTCTCCGTGTTAGAGGCAAACGATTCCCTCCCCAAAAGAGGGAAGTTCTGTGCGGATATTTCAAGAGCTGTAAATTGGATGAGAGAGTAACACAAAGGTTTATAACAATAGGATAACCTCTAATGTTTGCAATGCGATCAGTAATGTTGTTAGGGGTATGTGGATTAAGTATGTGCGCAAGTTACACGTAACTGAGCGATTTCAACAACTTTAAATCAGCACTTAAAAGAAGTTTCCAAAAGTCACTTCACAATTGTTGGTTTATACAATTAATTTTTAAATTTAAAGTAGAAAACTGATAATGTAGCTTTTACAGCCGAGTATGGCACTGTGCCTGTAAGAGATGATTTTGCAGCGAAATATACAAAGAACTTTGAAGTGTCTTAAGGTTAATCCACATAACTAGAAGTAACCTAAAGCGGATAACACGCATAGGAAAATTTGTTCAACACAACTTCCAATTCAACTGTATTTTCTACTCTCCAGTCAACTTGGGCCAAAAACATACGAGGTCTATGCTATTTCTGGCAGGTAGTTTAATGAAAAGTGGGAGTTGGGTGGAACTAAAGGGGTATAACACTTCGGGAAATTCGCCCAACGCAACTTCAACTTTTCATTCAACTACTTGCCAGAAATAGCACAGCACACGAATGTTTTCTGGCTAAAGTTGACTGGAGAGTAGAAGTTGCGGTTGAACTGGGCGTAGCGTTAAATGAATTTTCCCATTCGTGATACCCCCTTTATTTTCCTATGTGTGACATTCGTTATAAAATATATGTCTCAAAAGAAATATTTTATTGGTTTTTCTATTTGTATCTATAAAATGGTGTATATCACTTGCTATAAAACTTAATCCAGTATTTGAGTTGGAAGCTCTTCTCAGATATTTTTTTTTCCATTTTATTAGGATTGGCAACTTTCATAACCTTGATTAATAGTGTTGACCCACTTAAAAGCTGAGCTGGTAAGCGAGATTCTATCGCAAAGCAGAATTTTCAATGAGGCTCTCTCTTGAAGATTTAATATTTATTAGGGAAATTTTATCCTGTAGAAAGGTACGAGAATGATTTAATATTCTTGTCTATAAATGTGTGCGCCTTTTTTCTTGGCTTGCTTGCAACATGTTTGCATTAATAATGAGTAAGTTATATTTCATTATTTGACAGCATAAATATTCACGTAAAATTGTCTGTTTCTTTTAAAAAGACTTGGAATTTTTTGATGACTTCCAGATTAACTTCATGTTCCTCGAAAGTTTTCTTGAGCAAATGAAAAGAAAGAAAAGAGAGCAACAATGCCAACATTAAGATAAAATTATTAGTGATCCTTCTAGCTGTATTGACATCAATATTATAACTACAGCTTTAAAATAGATTTATTAAAAAAATCTGACATATTTTTGAAACAATCTAGCGAAATTTATGAAACATTCGAGAAAATCAAGTTTTTACTCAAAACTACTTTCAACTGATTCATTTTTAAATACACGCAAACCATTTACGATGTTATGTTTATCGGTTGGTCTTTGCAGCCTAAATCATAATAAAGAACTAGAAATAATTTCCTTCTATATTCTGAAATTTTAGTGATGCGTCTCACTTAATTAGATCTTTATACGCCACCACGCACCAGTTATGTAAACTTACTTTATGTGGGTTGTTTGGTAAGAAAGAGCATAAAATTTAGATTTCAAATAAATAAATTTTGCTTTTCAAATGTTTAAGCTGCGTTACTTTTGTTGCCGGGATGAATATGTTAGAAAGTGATAAATATACTCGGAATGTGATAGCTTCAAAGAGAAAAAAACAATGGTAACTACAAATTAAAGGAAAGATGGTGAACGCAATTCTAGAGCATAAATTTTTATTCTTGAAAATATTTAATGTAAGGTAGATCGAGGTACAGTGGATCTAGAGGTGCAGTAAAACCAGCTCTTTAAACTTATTACTATAGAACCTTTTTTGTGTATATGAAGTAACTAATTGAAAAAGTAGCTAATTGAAAATAGTTGCTTTCTGCGTAAAAGAAAAATAAAAAACATGGAAATACTAAATAAAGCATTTCAAGCAGATTTTATGACACGTGCTCAAAGTAATTTGTCTGATTCGAAGTATTTTTAATCTGATTTAGAGTCAGCTACCGACTATAAGTACTAAATAGGATTTCTAGAGCAGTGAGTTGCTCTATTTAAGCTCCTAAGATTTATTTGCATATTTATATCCGACGTATTAAAACTATATTATAATTATTTGTACAGTAGAGTAAACCACTATTTAATGTGCCTAAAAGTACAAAATAACATCAATTTCTCACTTATTTTCTTTTTTACTTTACAGATGCAAATATAATGCCATCTTATTCTGTCTGAAAATAATCATTAAAGTAATAGGCATCTAATTTTACTAAAACGAGTAAAAGTGAACCGAAACCTGAAATTATTCGAGTTGGTCACTACATGCTTGTAAAATTTTCGAAAAAAGGAAAATAATTTATTTTACTGCGGATTGGTTGTCCAAAGAAGTAACGAAGATTATGTTCACTAAGATTTATGTGAGAAAAATTGACTGGAAATCAAGTTACATTTCTAAAAACGCAGATAAAACTTATATTTATTTTAAAGATATTTTCATACTTCTTGATTCAGACATGGTTCAAGAAAATACAAGAAAGACTATTTCGCCTACTTCTTTCAATTATGCATTAATATTATTTTAGCAGTCGCTGATTCCAATCAACACACTTTCTAAGTCTCGCTTGATTTTTTTGAAAAAATGCTTTGATGAAATTTATAATAATACAATGCCTTCCTGATAAGGATATTTAATACAAATTCTTCAGCCCCCTCCCACCGTTTTTTTTTTCAACATTTGGCATAAAAAGTACCAAATTAATTGTGTCGGTAGCAGAAAAAAAAAGACATTTAATAATGTATACAAATGAATGTGTAAGAGATTTAATATGTATACAAATTTATTTCATATGCATGATAGCGCAGTAGGAAATATATAACATGAATATCAATTCAACTTTAAAATGTAGTTTTGATCCAAGTTCTCAAAGGAAAATTCCTGACTCTCGAATAGAAAATTGTGTCTCTTGCAATAACTCTAAAACTCGCAATAACTCTAAAACTAATTCCTGAAAGCAATTTCAGGGGAAGAGTATTTCGGAAAATCTATGCGTCTCACAAATTTTATCGATCAGCATAAACGCTAAAAGTAACAAAGTAGCACTCACCCTGCCTTTACTCACTAAGGGTCTTTGAAACTGCTAAGTATGAGAAAATTAAATTATAAAAGCCAGAGTTCACCGGGGGAGGGGGGGGGTTATTAACTCGGAAGGTAATGCGCTTTAAACGCCCAAGCTAGTAATCAAGGTGTCGATGCTGTGTATTGAAACTGTTTGTGTCAAACTTAATCAGCTACCTCTTCTTTCATACTTAAAAGAGAAAGTGTCAAGCAGGTGGTTTAAAATTCGTAAAATTTCAAAAATACGTACACGGGAATAGTGTCATTTCGTACGAACAATGCATGCGTTTTTCTCGTGGATACGCTGCGCTTTAAAATATTGCAAAGGCTTTAGGCTTTATATCTACACACCTGCTTAATAGCCATTTTATATTCAAATTACTTGAAATTTCTAGGAAAGAGGTACAAATTACTATTTTCAAAGTGAAATGTATTGTTTGAATATGGCAGCTTTCTTGAAAAAAAGAAAGAAAAGAAACGTAATTTTTCAGGATGGGAAAATACCAATTTGATTTTAAGCAGTAAGTCACCGCCTTTAAGCCAGGGTCAAGGCAGAAATACATGCAATATACCGCCAAGTCGATTACTCCATCTAGATGGATTGAAGCATTTTAGAAAATTAACAATACCTAAAAATGGAGTACTAAATAAATCTATAATACAACAAACAGCAGCTCGCAATCACCGCCTTGCTTTTTGAAGATTTTAATTTTTCTGCGTTTCGTAACAATCAGAAAGTATTAAATTCAAAACTTATCATTAAACAAATCAAAAAACATCATCTGCCATTAACATTGATTATCACAAAAAATTCGATTGTCAACCAGTTTAATTTTTAAACGTCTCTATTCGTATTAATGTTTCGTGGAAGTCACAAATCCTAAAGTGACTCTCCAGTGATAGCAATATGAATTTTGTACTTTCCTTTTTTTTTCTTTTGAAACACAATTGCAAGTTTCTTTTTCGTTTTTCATTGTTGGTGTTGCTCAAAACAAAAACAGATTCCATGCTGACTGACAGTTTTTTTATTTTTTATTATTGAACGCCACAAAGATTTCCTGCCTGTTAGTCCTAATGTGAGGTAATAAATATCAAACAGTTGAGCCCAATTACGCATGACAATACAAATAATGGTGAAGATAGAGGTTTATCTAAAAAATATATGTAATTCCTATTAATTATTACATTTGGATATTTGAACGTAGAAAGATTTACTCATAGTTCGTTCATATTGGGTTGCTCATCATAATTTTAAATCAAAAATTCTTTTGAAAAACAAATACACCTGCTGATTGAAAACTTATCTCTACTGATTCATCATAATGAAAAAAATCAAAAATGAAACTTATCAAATTATACAACTTTAACATCGATAAATTTTTAACATTTTGCTTTTTTTAATTTATTGTGTTTCAGCTGTTATTCAGAAATCAAAAACCCACTATAAATATAAGGCTGCTATACACTTGTACAGTCAGATCGATCTTTGACTCTTGTGGAAAAAGTATGTAAGTTACACTTAAATCACACTATAATAAGAAACTTTGTTTATGTGGACAGGAAAAAAAAGACTACCAAATGAAATTTTTTGTTATGCTATCGGACAATAACATCGCTATATTTATTAAAGTAAAAAAAGTTTGGAGCTAGGTATTGATCTGCGTGAAGGTCAATGTTTATACTGCCAAGTGTTTCTAGAAAAGTTTAGGACAGAAAGTTACCGTTAATTTAATAGATACTCATTAGCATGTAACCTTAAAGAAATTCGTTTCTGAGGAACAATGAGCAAATTATTCAATATTTTCCTCGAAGTTCGTAGATTTTATATTCATTTGTTGCTAAAATAAGAATGCAAGTATTTACTTTAAACAATATTGATTAGCTTCCTTTTCTTTAAATAATAATGAAGTCTTTGCTTTAAATCATATTGACTGAATTTTTATTTATTTATCTGTTTTTGCAAGTTATGTTTTAAATGAATGTGAGCGCAGTTTCAAGCCTAATCAGCTTTAGTTTTTTCTTCATGGTAGTGCGGGAAAGACCAATATGCAGTCCGTTTCGAAATGATTGGTTCAGCCCCATATTTGAAGTTTATTGCTCTTAATTGAGAATGAGAACCCTTTTTTAGACTCGGATAATCACTCGTTGGTATAAACATTTAAGAAAAAAATTTTAATACATGATCAATTCCATTTTACATGATTTCGAATTTTATTTTGAGGCATTTTCAAATAGATATTTCCGTCTTTATTATTATAAACCATCAACTCGTTTCTTTGTTTTAAATTTGCATAAAAATTATAGTTTAGTCTTACTGCGGGAAGAAGTTTCTCTGTGTTGGGAACCGATTTCAACAGCGGGTTTAAAAAACTGAAATGGATCATCATTGCAGTCGTTAATTAGTTGAGCAGGGTAAATTGCTGCATTTAAGAAATGTGGAAAATCTAATAGAGAAACAGACCACATAATGCAAAATGATCAAATAAGATTCGTGCTAAAATATGATGAAAAAAAAAAACGTAAATAATGTTAAAATTATCACAAAAACACAGCAAATAACTATTTCAAAGTTGCAATGAAGAGGCTCTATTGTCTCATTGAAATAGCTGTTTGCTGTATTTTCGTGATAATTTGTGCTTTATTTGCGTTGGTTTTTTACTTGCACCAGACCACATATTGTTGTTACCAACTTATTACAGAATGAAATTGCTTGATACAAAAATAAACCATCTGGGTGTCCATTAAAAGTAGCACTCCAACACGGAAAGACTACCGTAGGAGCGATTCCATACCAAATCACCGAAAAAAAAAGTTAGTCGCACGACCGACTTGGATTTTTTTTAATTTGGTACACAGATTGATGGTATAGAGGTATGAAAAAGCCTAAAAGGAAAGTTACCTGCTCCACTTATTTTCTGAGATACATGCCCTCAAAGTTTGTCCGCCACGTCAAAATACTAAAAAAGTGATGTTATTTAATCATTTTTTATAAAAAAATCGTACTCATGCAAAATAAAAGTGTTAGATATCTATGGAAATTAGTTACTCCAGGCATTCTGAAAAAAAAATACTAGAACGTTCATAATGAAAATTGCCAAGGTACAGCGCTCTTTGAAGTTGCCACCACAAAAACTTGATTTTGCAGATTTTGCTGAAATTCAGGCATTTATTACAAAAAAAGGCAAACAAAACCAAAGGTTTTCTCACTTTCTGGTAGTGTACAGGTCCTCCCTGTAAATTGCTACGCAATAAATTTTTTGGGTTTCTCACTCCTTCTTGGAAATATTTTAGTTTAAAGATAAGCCGTAAGGCAAAAAATGCGTTTTTGGCCATCTTGGCAGCCATTTTTCTCATAAAGGGGGAGCAGTAGAAACTTTAATTTTTTTTTAAAACAAGTCACTGATATATTAGCTATTCACAGGAAAAGAGTTTACTTTTGGTTATTTCTCCCATTAAGAGATATCCTGCTGACAGTATATGCATGTTTTTCGTGACGACCATATGCTTTTGTTCCCCCTCTCAAGGACCTAAAATTAATTCAACCAAAAAATAATGATATATTTATTATTAGCTGTATTATCTACCCAATATGTCATGAAATTTAATTTATTAAATCATTGAACAATAAATTAGATAATTGATGAAAACAAGAAAAAGTATTTCTCTGATGCCTGAGCATTACGCATTCATAATTATAAAGCACTAAATACTTTCTTGAGAAATTAATTAACATAAATGAGCTCTAAATATTTATATTATAAGCAATACCCAATCTTGTGATTGGGATACTCCTGTTTTTAATTGAAGAATTTCTTGAATATCACATGAATATCAGGAAAATAAATGAGGTCTTTTCGTTTGATGTAGGATACTGTATGACAAATTTCATTTGATGGGCTAGTAACTGAGCATGGTGATAAAGAGCTATTAATTTCAGCATCGAATTCCATTTTACCTTATTAACAGTTAAATATTTACAAAATAATTAAATAAATAATTTAATATAAAGCCATGCTTGAAGAATTAAAATTAGTGCAACTAATTTATTCCCATACTGATCTTTACAAAATTGACATGCGTTGATCACTGATAAGAACTGACAAGAAAAAGTTTACTCACTAAAATATTAGTTCACAGATACTATAAAGCATACATTCTATTTTCCACAAAATAATACTGCAACAAAGAACAAGGGTATCCTCCTGTTTATAGCCATCAATCAGGAACATCCAATCACAAGATTGGGTATTACCTATGAGATAAATATTCGAAACTCCTTTATTTTAATTGATTTTTCAAGAAATTCTTTAGTACCTACCCCTTTATACCCTTGTTCTTTGTTGCAGTATTATTTTGTAGAAAATAGAATGTACGCTTTATAGTATCTGTGAACTAGTATTTTAGTGAGTTAAACTTATTCTTGTCAGTTCTTATCAGTGCTCAACACATGTCAGTTTTGTAAAGATCAGTATGGGAATAAATTAGTTGCACTAATTTTAATTCTTCAAGCATGGCTTTATATTAAATTATTTATTTAATTATTTTATAAATATTTAACTGTTAATAAGGTAAAATGGAATTCGATGCTGAAATTAATAGCTCTTTATCACCATGCTCAGTTAGTAGCCCATCAAATGAAATTTGTCATAAAGTATCCTACATCAAACGAAAAGACCTCATTTATTTTCCTGATATTCATGTGATATTCAAGAAATTTTTCAATTAAAAACAGGAATATCCCAATCACAAGATTGGGTATTGCTTATAATATAAATATTTAGAGCTCATTTATGTTAATTAATTTCTCAAGAAAGTATTTAGTGCTTTATAATTATGAATGCATAATGCTTAGGCATCAGAGAAATACTTTTTCTTGTTTTCATCAATTATCTAATTTATTGTTCAATGATTTAATAAATTAAATTTTATGACATATTGAGTAGATAATACAGCTAATAATAAATATATAATTATTTTTTGGTTTAATTAATTTTAAGTCCATGAGAGGGGGAACAAAAGCATATGGTCGTCGCGAAAAACATGCATATACTGTCAGCAGGATATCTCTTAATGGGAGAAATAACCAAAAGTAAACTCTTTTCCTGTGAATAGCTAACATATCAGTGGCTTGTTTAAAAAAAAATTAAAGTTTCTACTGCTCCCCCTTTATGAGAAAAATGGCTGCCAAGATGGCCAAAAACGCATTTTTTGTCTTATGGCTTATTTTTAAGCTAAAATATTTCCAAGAAGGAGTGAGAAACCCAAAAAATTTATTGCGTAGCAATTTACAGGGAGGACCTGTACACTACCAGAAAGTGAGAAAAACCTTCGGTTTTGTTTGCCTTTTTTTGTAATAAATGCCTGAATTTTAGCAAAATCTGCAAAATCAAGTTTTTGTGGGGACAACTTCAAAGAGCCCTGTACCTTGGCAATTTTCATTATGAACGTTCTAGTATTTTTTTTCAGAATGCCTGGAGTAACTAGTTTCTATAGATATCTAACACTTTTATTTTGCATGAGTACGATTTTTTATAAAAAATGATTAATTAACATCACTTTTTTAGTATTTTGACGTGGCGGACAAACTTTGAGGGCATGTATCTCAGAAAATAAGTGGAGCAGGTAACTTTCCTTTCGGGCTTTTTCATACCTCTATACCATCAATCTGTGTACCAAATTAAAAAAAAATCCGAGTCGGTCGTGCGACCCCCATTCGGTGATTTGGTATGGAATCGCTCGTAGGAAAAGTTTTGGAAATACGAGATATCCTCTGTAGCTGATCAGCATAACCCTATATTATCTAAATTAACAGTTCATAGTGTGATAAAGTTCTGCAGTGTATATAGATTGAAAGTAAGACAATTGTACTGCAGATTTGCATTGAGCTACTTCCTCAGTATGGCGAAAAATTGCGATCTTTTTTTTTCTGTTAAAACTTGTAAAAACCACGCCCGAGAGAGCTCATGAACTATGTCCGAAAAGAGGGAGCAAAGTTTTTCATTAAATTGTCGTTTTCTGATTGTTTCTAAACGATTTTGATTGCTTTAAAATTGCTATGAACTGTAGATTATTTGTACACTATATTTTTCATTGTATGAACTAATAAGGTTTATTAAGTACTTTCCAACTATTAAAAATATTTCAAACAATTATTATGTTTCATTGGTAGTCCTATTGTTTCGAAACTCGCTGAATATAAAACTTTCTTGAAGTAAGAGAAAATATTGCTTTCTTAAATGTATTATTGCGTTTAAGTATGTAATTTCATGTCGCTATAAATTCTTTTATAATCTGAAGAAATAATAATTATATACATTCATAATTACCATAGGAATAAAACATGAAATAGCTGTCGTAATAATTTTAATACGACAATTTTAACTATATCACTCCCAAAGCATGTGTTTTATGATGTTTACAGTTCAAATAAAATCTATTTAGAAAAACCGTACTCATTTGGTGAC
This sequence comes from Uloborus plumipes, assembly GCA_038373865.1. Taxonomy (NCBI): domain Eukaryota; kingdom Metazoa; phylum Arthropoda; class Arachnida; order Araneae; family Uloboridae; genus Uloborus; species Uloborus plumipes. The sequence continues at coordinate 287,424 of JAXGGA010000027.1, forward strand.
GGAATATGTATGACCGTACCCTACGTGGATTTAGGCTACGGTACAGCTGAACAACATGGTGTATGATAATACACCTTAAAATATTACATTTCTTCTGACTTTCCAGATACATTGTAAATGAGAAAATTAGCTCATTAAAAAGAAACATCTCTGGCTAAACTGCTCTTGGTAATTTTACTACCGATCAGTCTTATATGAAAGTGATTAGATCTAACAAACATGCAAACTTAAAACTAACCAGCCTATAAAGATCTACACACTTGAGTTAATACCTAAAACTAGTCATTTTTATTGTACTTTGTTAAATATTATTCATAGAAAAAAAAACGAACGCGAATAGTATGATAGTAACTGGATTTAAGATTATAATACAGCCACACTCTTAAAATTATTAATGCCTACGTAAAAAAATATTGAATCGGAGATGAAACAAAACTCATTTTGTTAGCATTTCACCATTGCTCATCCCATTTCAGAAATCTTTAAAAAAGTACTAAAAATAATCCTAATTTTAAATTTTCTCTTATAGGAAAAATTGATGGTTATTGCTCGGACACTGGAAATAACTAAATATGACTGCTATGACGATTAGATGCCTAAACAAGACAAATCCTTTACATTGTTCTGACACCTTTTCAGTTGTAAACTACAGCTGTAAGAAAAGATAATTTGCTTCATGTTTTCCCTGGAGAGCATTTTTTCCCTCTTGTTCTCAGAAAAGGAAATCCAACTGTCGGAAAGAGCCGAGAATAAGTAACTAAGAATGCTCAGTGGACATGTCACCATCTTCTTTCAGCCAGTTAGAAAGTGCTATTCAAACGTTTATTACCTTTCTCACAATTTACATTCGTTAGCAGAAGAAAACTCCACTTTGTGTCGAGATTTCTTCTTTATTCATTCGCAAATTGCTGAACTTTTACACTCAAGGGATGCACTATAGCTCATTTTTAAGACAATTTATTCTCATCAATGATTTGGAGCAATTTTCTATAAAGAATTAAAAAGTTACTTTTACAGATTAGAACTTATTTTAACTCAATTGGAACTCATATGGGATATATTGCTTAAGCATGACTAATTTTTGACTATTTTAATATATGATCGAATGTTTTTGTATGTGTGTTTCTGCAATTTTCGGGTCTGATAGAGTTTATTATTTAAGATTAACATATGCTCATTTTTAATAACGTATGTAAGGCATAGCATTGCAGCTAAACAGAACAACAGAGAAGCCAAAAAATCTGAATAATCACTTGTGGATCTTGATGAAATCAGCAAATACATTTTCCAGCTATAACTTTTTTGAAACGATAAACTAATAGTTTATACTAACTGATTGCAAATCACAAGCGTTTCAGCAGCTCTTATAGAAACAGCGTATAAACAAGAGTTTTATTAAAAGGGATATAGTTTTTTTCGTCTTTTTTGTGTTAATATTTGTGACTTTACAAAAAGAAAACATGGGAAGACAAAAATTACGAAATAGAATTTCTGTCACAATTTAACACTAAAAAATTCCCGGTATAATTTGCAAATCCTAACAAACAGTAACAATATGTCTACATTATAATAATAAAATAAAGTTAAATTCGTGAAAAGAATAGGGTAGGGAACAATGACAAAGTACAACTCCAGAATAAATTTTTAAAAAATAAATACGGTGAGCAATCTAACTGGCAAGTTATTTAGAAAAATATCATCTTGAACGCTATTTACATTTACAAGGAATAGCATTTTGTTTCTTAGCAATTTGTATTCGATTTTTTCAGATATCTTTAGGAATAATAAGGTTCTTGTTATCCGGCGGTTTATGATATCTTCCACGCAGCCAAGCAGAATAATGCATGCGTTTATGTCCACATATTTCTCTGCTTCTTCTCTCTGATTCTCTCCTAAAATGATTTTTTTTTCTTACAATTTTGAAGGAAATTTTGCCTCTAAAAAGAGCATTAAGAGTAGAAAACTTTTACATAAACTGTTTTTGAAATTATCTCATGAAACACTTCCCATAAATTATGCTGTTTGCTTACGCTTGAAAACATGTATAATCAAAAAAGCTACAAAGCATAATTTTAACTAGCAGAATGAATGTATTATTAAAGGCGTACTTGAGAGTTCTCTATCGAGAAAAAAAAATGTCGATTGAGCAAGCATAGAAATGTAAGTATTTATTTTTTAACAAAAATTTTCCACTTTTCAGCTACGAAATTAAAAATATATTCAAAAAGGTAACCTCAGTAAAGTTTAAAGAAAATTTTATTTGTAGTTGAATTTTTTTCATTTAAAAATAAGGGAACTAAGTTTTTTGAAGACTTGAGAAAACCTTTGTGTTCATTGAAAAATTTTTCGATGAAACTGTTATACTTTTAACAAGAAAAAACATAAAACCGTATTACTAGGTATTCTTTATTAAAAATCTTATATTTTGCGGCAGTTTCTGCTTAAAATGTCAGAAGACACTAATAACCAGTCAATAAATAGTTCTAGAGCAACAAGTCGACAAACAAAAATTTATTGCTACAAAAACATTTGTTTGTTACGTATTGTCTAAAACTAAAACATAGAAAAAAACTTTTAGAATTTTCGTTAGGATACTATTCAGAATTTCAATGGTACTTCATTTGGCCTAAATCCTCTGGAGTTTTCTACTTGAAAACAGAAAAACTTTAATAATTGTGTATTCAAAGCTTTTTCTAATAATATCATTGTTTTGATTATTAGTATTCTTTTTTCAAAGCTTTTACCAATAAATATAACAAAGTTAGCTGAAAGGATTTAAATAAAATATTTCAGAATATCAGTTTCTTCGAAACCTTAGAAACCGTTCTCCCGTTTCTTATAGACTACTGTTAGGTCTTTCACGTATTTTATAGGCATTTTGAACGATAATAAGTTTCTTATTATCTAGCCTTTTATGACACTTCTTTGTAGTGAGAAAGAAAAGATTTTTTTCTTACTACTGTTTAAGTGTTCATTTTTATTGCTTTTAGGGTGAAACGTGGATATTTGCTCGGAATATCGTTTTCAAAGACGCAATAAACTCACGCTACTGTGCAGAAAAAAATACATAACATGCTCTCAATAATTAGTGTCATTTGGAAATCAATAAAAATGCTCCCCAACAAGACAAATCTCATCTCATTTTTCATGCATCTATAAAGAAGTTTGGAGGACCACTTGCCTTTTTTCTTGTAGGTATTGAAGTAGATTCAATGGAGAATGATTAAATTCATGTGTATTAAATTGATTGTATATTGCAAAAAGAGAATTTTAGCTTGTATTTCATTGCAGTAGTTTGTTGATTGAAAATTTATCAGGCATAATTGAGGCCATTTCAAAGGTACCATCTACTTCTTTCTTTTTTTGGCTGTGGGCTTGAGAAAAGATTTTCAATGCACAGAATCAATTACGCTTTTTTTATGCGAAGCAATATTAACAAGTATCCATGAAAAAAAAACAATTTTGATTAAAATGATTTTATCTCAAGATCGTCCGGAAAATACATTTAATTAATAATTCCATATTAATTTACAATATTATTTTTGAGAAGGTCTGTAAGATTTAGTCTGAGCATGAATGCTCAAGGTTAATCTCGAAGGCAGCCCTAGGAATGAGGAGGAAATTGTTTTAATAACATTAGTTACAAAACATTTTAATCAAGTGTGTATTTTAATTAAAGAATAAATAATATTATAAGAACTGTACATGAAAATAATTAGCTTAAATTGTCGAAATTGAAACAGATTTCGCTACTTTCTCATTAATCGTATAGTCATATTGTTTTACTTATTGGGAGGAGTACTATTTAGAAACATTTATTTAAAGCGCTTTATCGCCCTTTAAATTTTGGGATAAATGCAAATGAAAAAGGTTTTAAAATTTTCCTTAATATTCAACAGATATTTAAAGTCTAATAAAAACTTTTTGTTTTAGCTCTCTGAATTTTTATATAGTAGCTTTTTTTCTTTTTTTATGTTTTTCAATGCCATGCAAATTATTAGCTTCATAAACAAAACCATTCCGTCACAAAACTATCTTTCAAATATCAAATAATAATTAGGATGCTTGCCAATAACTGATCACAACCCAGTAATGAACAGGAACCCAAAAGTATAAAAAACAAGAATGAATAAGTAGATATTCTTTATCTGAAAGCTAAAACAAATTTCTAGCATAAAATGAAGTGGCCTGTTATAATTTCAAATTTTGATTGGTGGTTAGGATTGGACATTTATAAAGCCATCTAGAAAGTTTCAAAAAAGTCCCGTAAGTATTAATGGAGTGGTGTTATGAGATTAAATGTTTAATAGTATTGTTTAACGTTAAATTCAGTTCTGCGGATTTATTCAATGTGACACATGCAGATCATCCAAGTGTATTTTAAACAAATTTTTAAAAAATCTTAATTACCATTATGTTGGCATTAACGGGTGGTCAAAAAGTGTCCTGTCTAAAATGTTATTAATACATGCAGCTGACGAGGCAGCTAACGTATTAAAAATCTGTATTTCAAATTTTAGTACAGTTACAAATATCCCTGAAGTTGCTGTTCAAATCATCTGAACTTTTGCTTATTCGAACTAAGGCCGATCCCGTCATATTTAGATAGTCAGTGCCCCACTGTAGAAATGTGACTAAATTTTTGTCTAAACACAGTGTTCTATTGCCCTTTTGGTGATCCCTGCTGTCCCTTCTATAATTCTTTTTTAAGCTCCCTTCGAAACTTAAGTTACTGTTATTTGAATGCAATCGCCCTTTTCCCTTTTTTTATCTAGTGAAATCTCTGATACATGTTTAAAGTATTTAGTCATTATCTTAGATGAAATTATGCACGAAAAAACGCTGAATAAATTGATGGTATTGAAGTTTCGTGAGAACACTTCATTGAAAAACTTCTGCACACGTAATCTTTACTTTCCTTTGTTTTCACTTGAAAAAGTTCGTGCAAAAGAAGAAGCCAGTTTGCACGTATGGATTTTTTTTTTTTTTTTTTTTTTCAAAATTCTATGAATTAGATGACTTTCATCGCCTGATTATACTTTAATTGCGAAAAACGTTTAACTGCTAAGTAATTTTACTTTTATTATAAAATATTCTTAAAAGTTTTGAGGGAAAATTATAACTACATTTGTAGAAAACTTCTTGCTTCAGTGCATCTGTTGCGTATCAAAAAATAACTCATCTTCACTTTTTGTAAAAAAATATCTCTAAATATCTGACGCACTGAACAACTATATTTTCTCGTAGTAAGTGAAACTACAACCAGCTCATTGTTGCACTAACGAATAACTAACGTAAAAATTAGCTAAAACTAAATATTTTCCCACAAAACCGCCTCAAGAACCTTGAAGATTTACGGGTTCTATCAAGAAAAAATAAAAGTTAAAGTATTTTCAGGATTTCATTTATCCCGGTCTAATCTTTGTATAATGTTAAATGTTGGAGGCATTATTTGCAAAACCTGTCAGCATTCTTTTTTCGAATAAAGAAAAAAAAACTGTTATGTATAATAGCCAAGGTTTGAAAAATAGGTCGGCCATCTTGTATAGTCCTCAGACAGGTTTCGGGCTCGAATCTCGACTTGGGCATAGATGTACTTTCAATCTCTTGTCCTTTCTTTGTGTAAATGTGTTGTTGTGTTGTGAATGGTCACCTGTCCTATAAACGGGTCTTTATGCCATGTGTGTAATGTGGAAGTTAGTTGGAAACGTGAAGCAAAACACTCCAAATTGTCAGTCTAGCTGGCACAAGACAACAATAAAAAGTAGGCGTTTGCCATTTTTGCGCGATGGGTGAAAAAACTCACCCAACAGCTTCGAGTTATAACGTTACTTCAACCTACACTCCCATTAAATGTTAAATTGCACTCATATTGTCGAAAGTAGCGTCAATACATTTGAAATTTTGTTTTGGAAACTTACCATAATACTGGTTACATTTCAGAAAACTTTCCCTAGTGTTCACATCAGAAAAGATTAAAATGCATTTCTATTTACACATTGCTTTCCTAATCCCATTATCATCAATGCTTCTTATTTAAACACATATTGCACACCGCGAAGGAAAGGGGCACCTCTTAAATTGGATTAGCATTAAAGATTATTTCCTTTCATTCACGGTGTGCGATATGTTGATGTCTAACTTTGCATTGAACTATTGAATTTAAAAACAAGGGGTTAAACTTCTGGAACGTCTTCCAATCCTTATTGTTTTCGATAAGAAGTTTTCTCATGCTATCAGAGCATGAATGGCAGGTAATTTGACACTTTTACCAGTAAATCACAGCTTTTAATATATAACTTGAGAGATTAAAATTAAAAAGAGACTTTGAAAAAGCCACTGGTAAAAAAATAAAAATGTCAGTAACAGTCCGATTTCGCTCTTTTAACACAATCTTCTGGAAATATAGGAATAGGTATTAAATAACAGACTACTTTATTTCGAGCACAAATGAAATCTAATGCTTGTCGAAATCAAAAAAGTCATTGGTTATCACTTTAACAAATGGGTAAATAGGAAACAAATACCTTTGTGCTTAAAACTAAAAGCAAAAAATACAACGTTCCTGCGCATTTGTGCTTTTTTAACGTTGTATTTTTTGCTTTTTAATGAGTAAATAGTTCTCGAAAAGCGGCTTTTGTTTAAATTGTCTTGAAAACTTCCAAAAAATCTCACATTTTTAGCAAACATTTCTTTCTGAAAGAAATTTGAAACAAAAACCCACAAAACATTTTTGAGCACACTCAACTGCATAAAATGCAAGAAGCATTTTATCTGTTGATACTCAATTTTAATTAATGATTCATGAGCACTTCACTCATTTTGTCCCTAATTTTTAAACGGGACACGTTCATTGCATCGCTATTGATTTCTGCCTCATCATCTTGTTGAAATATGTGTGGGCAGCCACCGTCGTTTAAAACCTATGAAGCCTCACTAGAACCCATTACCAAAATGCAGATAAAAATTTTGATCATTAGTCAAAACATCGATGCATCAATCTATGCGGGGAAGGAATATATGGAGAGTTTTTATTTTGAATAAACCTAAAAATAAATCGATATAATATAGCAAATATAGTTAAAATGGAATGGATTTACAAGTCGCCGTCCGATTGTTTGCTTTATACATTTTTGTGCTGTTGCTTGTAAAAACCTAGATATAAAGTAGCGGGTATTTTATTTGAAGTTGTATAAAAATTAATGTGTATGCGAATGTGTTTAATAAGTATCAGGTTTTCTTTTTTTTCTGTTTTTTTTATTTTTGATTGTTTTGAAAATGTTTTTAATAATGTTATAAGACAAACCAAATTTATTAAACAAACGTGGATTATAAGAAGTAATTATAGACAATATTATACCAATGAATATGTTATAAGAAAAGCGGTGTCCACTAATGAAGTCACTATGCTAATTTTCACCCTGATGACGTAGTTTTGTTACTATTTCTAGCGGTACTAAATTTATTTAATGATTAACGTTGGAAAGAAGCTACTGAATGTTAGAAGGCCAAACAGAAAAAATAGTGTAACTATTTTTTTACTAATACTAATAATCTCAATTATACGAATTTCCTTTTCGTAGATTTTCAGAAATTTTCTGAACTTCTTCAACAGAGTTTAAATAAATACTACTTTCAATATTTCTTAAAGCACAAACCTACAAAACCTTTGTTCACAAAAACCTTTATATTATAAACCAACAACACTAGAACAAAACACAGTGAAAATAAATGATGAGAAAAAACACGTCCTCATTTAACGAATGATATGTTCCACAAATATGGCTGTGGCTTATGCAAAACTGTTTTGCAAACCCTTAATTGATTTTCATTATTTTTCTTTACGTTTTTACAATATAATTATTTTTTTATTTATGAATCAAATGGAAACAAATTGTTTGCTGTTCTTTACAAGTCACATAAAGCTACATTTTGATTGAAAAACATTTAAAACTTTGAAAATAAGTTTTTTCAAAAAAAAAAAAAAGAAGGGGGGGAGATCAAACCTGCGAGGTGAAAATAAATAAATAAAACCAATGTTTTTTAAGCACACAGCTTTCAAAACTATTGCAGAGACGCATTTTGGTGTTAACAAGCACACGCTTTTGCAGTGTAAAAAACGCTTTGAGTTTCCGATGCTGCGCAGCAATCATCGAAGAAGCAAAATGATTAATTCTTTGATAATCGCTACTTAGCATTGGGTGGTCAATTTCTTTTCTGCACTTAAACGGGGGTTCATTGCCCATAAACACGTGTCTGCAATTATTTTACAGTTTTTTGTACATGAATACCGTTGGTTTTTCATTTATTTATTAAAGAAACATTTGAATAAAATTCCATGAAAAGAACTTCATGAAAAAATTGACTATAACGACACGTTCAATAGATTGCAACGTATTAGCAGATTAAAAGCCGATGCGGGTAGTAGTACCCGTCTGACGGACTACTGTCTATAAATGGGGGGGAGGTACTAGTGCCCATTTTGTTTGAATTTTAAAGGCTCAAAACTGTTTATATGGCGAAATGCGCCCGCTACACAGTAGTCACAGCTGCTATACTCGGTTACCTTAAAATAGGCGTATCAAGTTTGGAAATTTTGCGCCGTCTCCACGAAAACCGTACGAAAGAAAACAACTCCAATCTTTTTTTAATGCACTGTTGTTGAGGCATTTCATTTGTTTTATGTTTATCGAATTAATCTTACGCTGTTATTTATACCCTCATGTCTCAGTTATTTCTCAACGTTTTCTAACAAATCTAGTCCTACTAGAAGTACAGCAAAAGTTTCTAAGAAAATGTTGTGCTTCATAAACGTTGATTTTTCAACAGAATAATAGTTTACGCACAAAGCAATTTTAACCGTTTGCATTTAAAACAATTGTTGTGAAAGTTAAGTGGGGAAAAAGTCCATAGCGCCGTAACTATGACAACCATCAGAGAAAAAGTGCAGAGAGTGGGAAATTAGTTTTACTTTGAGCCGCTTCCTCTCGCTACACACTGTCAAACTAGCATGTAATGTATATCAGATCAGTTAAGAAATAAAATAAAAGATGAAATTTTTAATCCTGAACTCTGATGTTTTTATGTTTCCACTTGCATCCATTGAAATAACGTTAAGAAATCTATAGCTAAATTGTCTAATGCAGATTCATGACAGGATGCGACAGCAACAAAAATTGCATTGCTCATGATCAGTCGCTCTTGCTAGTTTTGAAGTAACCAAGAAATCCACAACTTTAATTGGTGAAAGTAAAAAACCAACGTAAATAAAGTACAAATTACCAAGCAAATACAGCAAATTAAGAAAATACAGCTTTTTCAAGGCTGCAATGGAGCCTCATCGTTGAAGCCTTGAAATAGCTATTTGCTGCATTTTCGTGGTAATTTGTGCTTTATTAGTTTTTCACTTTCGCCATATTTTAGCACAAAGTTTATTTGTTCCTTCTCCATAGCTACATTATCTGATTCCTGGCATCCAACAGCAGCAAAAATTCCCTTGCTCATGATCAGTCGCTTTTGCACACTGCGCAATGATTAAATATTGAAATCAGTAAAAAAGAGCACAGATCTTGCGTGTCGAAACAGTGCGCTTTTGCTTCCAGTCCGAAGCCACATTCAGTGTCATTTTTGTCCTAATATTATACACTGCTCGACATTGAAAATGCAACACCAAGAAGGAGTGGTCAGAAATTCATGCAAATTTTACCGTAGACGCACGTCACTGAGTTATGCAAATGATATGAAATGCGCAGCTCTCCGACGCACGTGAAGTAAGATATAAGAGAATGAAGTTGAAAAGTGGGCTATGTTCATGTTGGTTTTTCTGCCAGACTAATTATCGGAGAAATTTGGTTTTTGTCTCGAAGGAGACGTGTGATAGGAGGAAATGCCACACCGTCCTCAACGAAGACACTTCCAGCATATAGACGACTTTACAAGGGGTATGGTGATCGGACTGAGAAGGGGAGGTTGGTCCATACGTCAAATTGCAGCTGATACCCACATGGATGCAAGCACTGTGCATCGGCTGTGTCGGAGATGGTTGGAAAGAGGAAATGTAGCCACATTGAGGGGTGCAGGTGCAGCCAGAGTGACGTCAGACCGCTTGGATCGACGGATTCACCGACAAGCTGTGGCGGACCCGCAAGTCACTTGTACGTCGATTCTGCAGCACGTGCAAGGTACCCTGAATGTTCCTGTGTCGACCAGAACCATTTCCCGTCGACTGGTTGCACGTGGCCTGCAATCACGGCGCCCGCTAAGAAGACTGCCATTGACCTCACAGCACAGACTCCAACGTTTGGAATGGTGCCGGACCAGAGCGACGTGGATGGCAGAATGGCAAACCGTAGTGTTCTCAGATGAATCCCGCTTCTGTTTGTCCAGCGATAGTCATCGCATACGTGTGTGGCTTCGACGTGGAGAAAGATCGAATCCGGCAGTAACTGTGGAACGCCCCACAGCGCGACAACGTGGCATAATGGTTTGGGGCGCTATTGCATACAATTCCGTATCACCTCTAGTTCGTATTCGGGGCACTATGACAGTCCAACGATATGTAGATAATGTACTGCGGCCGGTGGCAATCCCCTACCTTCAGGGTCTGCCAAATGCAATTTTTCAACAGCCCGGCCTCACAGTGCTCGAATCAGCCAACATGCTCTACGAGGTGTACAGATGCTTTCCTGGCCACCACACTCTCCTGACTTGTCACCAATCGAACATGAGTGGGACGTGATTGGACGCCGTTTTCAGAACCTGTCACTGCCTCGTTCAGAGGACGAACTGTGGCAAATGGTTGAAAGGGAATGGAGTGCCATCCCTCAGGACACCATCCGCAGGCTTATTGACTCCATGCCTAGACGTGTTTCTTCGTGCATCGCTGTCCGCGGTGGTCCTACTTCTTACTGAGCCGACGCCGTCCTCGCTCTAAATTTTGCTTATTTATTTTGAAATAAATATCACTTATTGTTCCATGCTGTCTCTGTCTTCTTACCAAATTTCATCAATTTCTGACCACTCTTTCTTGGTGTTGTATTTTCAATGTCGAGCAGTGTATATAAAAACTTCAGAGTTACCCGAAATTGCACGATCAAAAAGCGCAAATTATTGAGTTTGTAGAAAACTCATTTGAGTCATCGAAGCTGTCTTTATATCTGAACAATATAATTAAAGTCAAATAGAGGCTGGACATTTAATACGCATAATTCATTGAAGTGTCAGGGTAAATAAATAAAATGAAAAGTTTTAAGCCCCAAATTAATATCCACCCCTTTTAAGTTTAGGTCAAACTAGCTTAATTTACAGTGAATAATATGAAAATATAATTTTAAAAAATCGTATTTATCTTCAAAGATTTAATATTTTAAAACCTATTTTTTCGAGATACGTTTCCCGTTTAAAGGAAAAGAAACGGCTAGCTAATTTTTTTATTAAATATCAGAAAGTAATTCGAAAAAACATTACGCGATAAAACTCGAAATGAATTTTCCTAAAAACGACTTCAAAATTAATTAAGAAATTCATGATACATCATAAAATGCGTCTATTAACACTAACAAATAGGAGGAATAGAGTCATTCCACGTCAAATCGCCTAAGGCTATGTGCCGTCATGTCTCGGATTTTGTTCAATATTTTTTCACGGGTGGATACCTATGAGATAAATTCAAATTAATTTTTTTAGATTTTTTGAAGAAAAATTTAAGGTTGTAGAATTTTTTGAAATTTTGATTTTTTTTATAATTTTTGCTTTCTTACTTTTGGTATGCATTTTGAAAAAGCTCCATGATTTCCTCATTTTTCATTCAATTAAGCCAATTTACATATTATTTTAAAGCAAATTATTTTCTCCTTCAATATTAGGGACAAAAATGAGATCGTGAAAAATAGAATTTTGCCAATGGTCCTCTGAAGTCGGATTTTGTGTTTTTTCAATTGGTATGTTCAGTAGGTCATATCTGCGGAGTACCAACTAAGAACTGCACAATTTTTTTTAGTTATGACAACATCATATACTTTTTATATAAAAAAAATTAGGAGGGTGTTTTTTGTTGTTTTGGAATGAAAAAAATCAAACGTCTTTTTTCAGTTGGTATGATCAATAAGTCATATCTCCGGATTACCAACTATAAGAACTGCACCATATTTTTTTTTCTGCCATGACAACATCATGCCCTTTTTATGTATAAAAAATTAGGAGGGTGTTTTTTGTTGTTTTGGAATAAAAAAAATCAAATGTGTTTTTTTAGTTTGTATGATCAATAGGTCATATCTCCGGACTACCAACTAAGAGCTGCACCATATTTTTTTTCTGTCATGACAATATCATACCCTTTTTATGTATGAAAAATGAGGAGGGTGCTTTTTGCTGTTTTGGAAGAAAAAAATCAAATGTGTTTTTTCAGTTGGTATGATCAATGGGTCATATCTCCGGACTACCAACTAAGAACTGCACCATATTTTTTTTCTATAATGAAAACATTATGTTCTTTTTATATTCAAGAAATTAGAAGGGTTTTTTTGTTGCCCTGAAATTTAAAAAATAAATTTTTCAAAACAATTTCTTTAAAAATCAAGTTTTCGGTAAGTTTAAAAACTCTGTAAAATTAAAAAAAAAAACTATGCTATCACAAGGAAGACCACGACATGGCAGCTGAATGGCATTTCTTTGCCACGAGTCATGTTAAGAATGCATGCGATGGAGTAGGCAGGGGGCACAAAAAAACGGCTTGCGATAAGAGCAAGTCTTCAAAGAACTGTCGAAGGACAGATTTTAAATACGCATGATCTATTTCAATTTGCCTTTCAAAACATTAAAAGGGATACAGATGTTTTTCACTACTGCAGCGGAAGTGGTTGCAAATGAAGATTTTTTAAAGCAAAGATATGAAAGAGTCTTAGGAATAGTAGGCAGCAGAGAGAATCACTTCTTCAAGCCATTAGACACAAAAATATATTAGTGAAGAAGGTTTCTGTGTCTGAAAAATCTTTTGTTGCCACTGTCAGAATATCGTACAAGAAGAGATTGTTATTCATGATTGTTTTATGCTTTCATTTAATAACAAATTAAAAATGTTACGTAGATTTCAGAATAATGGAAATCAAATATAAAATTCTTCCAACCAACAAGAAGTTTTTTTTTTTGTCAAACCATGAATGAAAGCATATTTAAAGACATTCCAGTTTACTTTATTGTTATTCCTATCAGTTGATGGAGTGGCTAGCAAATAATTACTAAAGAGTAAAATAATTATAGTGACTTTTCTCTACCAAAGCATGCAAGCAATATAGAACAATATAAAACTACCATCAAGTATTTCAATGTAATAAATAGGATACATTTTCATCTGCTTGTGACGTGTGATGCTAAGTGAATCTCAAATTTAAGTTTCAAAAGTTGATTTTAAAGTAATTTTTTTAAAAAATCATCTTATATTTTTATTTCAAAATAACAAAAAACTTTTTTCTAATTTTTTTTATTATAAAAAGAGTATGTTTTCACAATCAAAAAAAAAAGCATAGTTCTTATTTGGTAGTCCAGAGATATGACCTATTGATCATCCCAACTGAAAACACACGTTTGATTTTTTTATTCCAAAACAACAAAAAACACCCTCCTAATTTTTTACATAAAAAGTATATGATGTTGTCATAACTGAAAAAAAAATTGTGCAGTTCTTAGTTGGTACTCCAGAGATAAGACCTACTGAACATACCAATTGAAAAAACACAAAATCTGAATTCAGACGACCATTGGCAAAATTCTATTAGCTTAGAGAAAATAATTAGCTTTAAAATAATACATAAACTGGCTTAATTGAATGAAAAATGAGGAAATTATGAAGCTTTTTCAAAATGTATACCAAAAATAAGAAAGCAAACATTCTGAAAAAATCAAAATTTCAAAAAATTCTACAACCCTAAATTTTTATTCAAAAAATCTAAAAAAATTAATTTTAACTTATCTCGTAGGTATCTATTCGTAGAAAAATAATGAACAAAATCCATGACATGACGGCACGGCCGATTATTAAAATTAGGTGATTTGACGTGGAATGAGTCAATATCTAAATTAAAATCACATGTAAAGTAGTGCGTATTTTTATGTTTTGCTTTAAAGCACAATATTTATTTCATTTCCAAATAAGATAAGAATAACAATGCAAAAAAGCTTTGTCGCGGGTAAATGAAAAAAAAAAAAACGAATTTTGTTTATTTAACATTTAAAGAGTAAAAAATATTGCTCTGACCCAACTTATACTGATTTAGTTGGTTAAACCAATTCTGTAAAATTCCTCACTGATGCCGTTTTTGAAAGGACATCGAGTCTCTAAAACTTCTAATTGATGCACTTGTAGCAATACAAAATAGTTGTTAGCAGACCTGTTAGCTATCGATTTTAAACGAATTTAATTTATATAATAGAAGATTTGTTGGTTTAATTAGTCAAATGACATAGAGTTGCTGTTCGTTACAAGTAGTGAAACTTGCTTGAAAATGCCGCAGTCATAGGTTAAATTGAAGCACCGTTGACCTGTTGACTCAAACTCACCAACTGAAAATTTACTTATGTTGAAGCTGTTCTATTAATTTGATTTTGTGCCTTTTTTCATGTTTTTATCTTGTTAGTCTCTGTAATTTAACGTTTCTACACTTAAACTCGAGTTATAATGCAAATAACGTGGTTTATAACCGTTCACTCATAACTATTTAGTTCTTACATCATTGCTGTATTTCACCAAGACTTGATTTATGTACGATATGAAACTCTTCAAAAATATTATCAATTATGTATATTGAGAAATAAAACATTGATGCATGTGTGTGTGTTTTTATTTTAGCACAGTTTGATTAAAACAAAATAGAAATAGGACACTTAAATCGTAGCACGTTAAAATATCATTGCAAATGAGCAAAACGAAATCTACTACGGCCATAATTATTCGTTCAAGTCAAATCGACTTAATATATACTAAATTGTGCTAGTCAAATCAAGCATGACATACGTTAATATCAATTAATTCAAATTGAGATAACGCACTTTGGAATATACCAATCTAGTTATTAGAATAGTGCGTCAATATCGAATGGTACCGAAGCAGAAAACTTGTATTCAGTAGCAAATGGATAAATGTTGAAGCCTATAAAATATTTAACTAAAAAAAGTAATAATGAATTTGGCTAATAATCTTTTCAATAAAAAATAAAAAATTCGAGAATTATACATTTAAAATAAGATTTCTGCACTAAAATTTCAGCTCATATCAGAGTACTGAAGTCAGACGCGAAATGCGCCTAACCTCTATCGAATTTTTAGATAATTAAAACTTTTCTTTCTTTAGCTATCACACACAAAAAAGAAAGGGAAATTTAAAGAAACTTCCAGCGTATATTTTTACTCCAGCTATACTCAATGCTGACTAAAACGAAAGAGAGCAGAAGTTTCAACATAAATATTTAAGTTGTTTTGGGTATCGTACATATTTTATGCACAGAGATATTAAGGAAGTAGGCAAAGATTCCGATCTCGTAGCAAATTCCCATGCTTTGCATGATTTTTTTTTTTTTTTTTGTCTTTCAAAAGTAGTTTTTTTTTTTTTTGGAAAGAAAATGTTGCATTTATGTTTTACTTGAAAATGGGATGAAACTTAGCTAATTATATTTTCGTTTGTTTCAATGTTTCTATTTTACGTAAGACGGAATAAATGTTTTTAAAGAGAATTTTGAAGGTAATTACAAAAGGAAGGAAGGTAACTAAAATACACGAAAAACATCATACATTTAAAAAAAAATGATGACGTTAGCCATTTTTTGCATCGATTAAAGTTATGACATTCAGTGCAAAAAAGTTCAAAATTCATGTCTTAGAAACATATGATTATTATATATCAGACAATATTTGTAATTATTTAATGAGATAAAATTTATATTATAATTAAAATGTTGTCTGAACGGTTTTGGAAGATGTAAACTAACTCGGTATTACTTAAAATATTATTTAATTAATTTTTAAGCACAACTCTCTTTCAAAGCATGGATATTCCATAAATATATTTAAAATAAAAAGTGTTGAAAGCATTTAATTAAACTGCGGCAAAAAAAAATCGCTTCAAAATGCTTCTAATATTCGCGCTGATTCTTACGTAAAATGACCCCCCCCCCTCCTAATCCAAATGCAAACACTATTTTCCCCAATCCCGTCCTACTTTCCGGCGCCGCCCCCCCCCCCCCCCATTTTTTCGGTTTTAGTTTCATAGCTATTATTTTTATTTGAGGGGAAAGGGTGCAAAGGGGTGCAAAGTCCAAAAGCATGAAGATTTGAAGCACGTTTCGAGACTCATGGGGATATTTTGCCTCAAAATATTTAGCCCATTAAAACAGTTTTTTTTTCCCGAGGGGTTTGTTTTGAAATTGTTTCACCTATTTTGCAGTGTAAAGTTAAGAGTATCGGACCCATTACTAAGAACCCATGGTCAAAAACATTTTCACGTTGTAGCAAAATTTTAAAGTATTAAAATCATAGCATGTTAGAAGAACCATAGCAGAAAAACCTTCCCGCATTATTTATATTTATTCAAGTACATGCATATATATAACTAAGATTTTAAATAAAATTAAGTATGCTTATAATATAAGCATTAATGTATATTTATATTTCTGGGGAGGCAGCGTCCGCATTGTTTATCATGATATCGATAAATGATAAACAATGGGGCGGTGATGAATGAATTCCCCCCCCCCCGGCTTATTCTATTGCTTGTCTCTCCTAACCTTCTACCAGTTTACTTTTTTCAGAAATTTTATTTCAAAATTGTAACACCTCCCCTCCCCCCAACTACGTTTATTTGAACTTTTAAAATTCCTCGATACGTTATTATCGCTCATTACCTGATGGATAACTTCAGATGATTATCTGATTTGAAATGTAACTTGATAAATATTGCGCTTTATTTTCTTTGCGGTTTTCTCTGAGGTAGAGTGAAAAGTCGTGTGAAAAGAAAAAAAGAAAACTAATTTATGAATGCATTTTTTAAGAAACACAAACTACTTTGATCTCTAAAACTGCCTAGTTTTTAGTAAGGAAAGTGTTTGCTTAAATATTAGATTTCACAAAACAAATGAAGTCAGCGAAAACTAAAAGAAAACAAATCAGGAGATTCATGTGTGGTGAATTTTAGTATCACATAATAATTTTTTTCTTTACAGGAAAATCTATCTAAAATAGTTATTTTGAAAGTGTAAAGGTATATAAGCTTCCTATCCTAAGTCTTTACAAACTGTATTAAAATTATTTTCAATAAATTGTTAATGTATATAGATTTTTTAAATATATATATATATATCTTTATTGCGAAAAACTAAAAAAAAATTTCCATTAAAACATCGAATCAAGAAATATTTTCGAAACATGTAATCACTCATGTTCAACACTTCATTGTATTTTCAGACATTATCCATACGTTTCATAAACAAAGACATGTTTCTGTAGATTTACGAATCTTTTCACCACAATATTAGCTCATTGTAATAGATAAGTTGACTTTTTTTTTCTTAATTCTCCCCAGCAAATTTTTGACTCTCAGCATTGATTTTGATGTAAAAGCAAACAATGATGTAAAGCTACCAAACAGTTTAATAAACAGGTTTTTAATGACTCATATGTATAGCTCCAGATATAAATATATTCTACGCTATGTTTATAGCTGAAGTATATATAACAACTATCTACGAATCTATGTAAATCATGAACCATGGCAATCAAAGCAATTTACAATTGCTTAACGTAAATCTGAGCCAAAATTTAAAATAAACATGAAGGAAAATCGCAAAGAACCTGTTTTAAAGCTCAAGCTGTCTCTTGATATCTTTAATATGAAAAAATTGTAATCAAACAATTTCACGAAAATAAATTTCATATCCTTGTTATTGCTTAATTCACAGACTTAAAATTTTAATCTAACAATTATATAAAACAAATTCTGTATCCCATTTATGTAAAACGCAAATTTTGCTGTAAGGTATAATGGTTCAAAACGTCAATAATAATTATTCGTTCAATTTGTTTTAAGGAATTTTTTAAGACAGAAGAGATTGACCATTGCTCCCCTTATAAGTCACACAGTTCGCATTAATGTAAAGTGCTTAAGTATTTGAAAAAGAAATTATACGAACTAGATGAATTAAAAATTGTTATAATTGAAATATGTGTACTTTTATCCCTCTTTCTACCTCTACTGATTTCAAAATTAGTCATGGAAATTTTAAAACATCAATATGTTAAACATAGCACCAATCCTTTTTCTTTTGGAGCACAAAATAGTCACTTTTGAATATTTATTGGTATCACACTTTGAAGTCAATTGGTGGCTAAAAAAATATCGCAACAGGTAAAGAACCATTACCTCCTAATTTCTTTTCCTAAAATGCATTTAGATTGAAATTCCTCGGAAAAGTATGCACTGAAAAATTCCACCGTTAAATGATATTTTTCACACATGTTAGTATATGTAGAAGAACAATGTTTTTATTTGACTCCTATAAAATGTTCTTCACTTTTCAGCAAAATATTTTTTTTTCTATTTTACATTTAATTTTTGCTTCAAAGAGGAACAAAACATTCGTTCCTGAAAAATTTTTCACTGCAATTTACTTCTCCAAAGTTCTCACATACATGCTCAGGATTAAGACATTAGACCACGACACATCCAAGACTTTCCTCAAAACAGAGAAAGAGGGAAATTTAAACCACGCGCTTTTCCCCGACGAAAAGTTTTAATCCCGCTTTTCATCCTGATTATTAACATCCTAAAACCACTCCCCAAAACACAAAACGAGGCAAAACACTTTACCCTTCAATTAAAAAAAAAAGAAACTGAATTATAGAATCGGGATGTACTTACCCCCGTGCTGGAACCGAAGATAGCCACCTGTTAGACGCGACTGCAAGCAATCGCAAAAAAGCCGCCGACTCTTGCCGCTCGAGCCATGGACGTTGGTGCCGGACTGCCGAAAGCCGCGCATGACAACCACCTGATAGGCTGGAAGGGTTCATTCAGGTAGGAGAGCCAACAGAGAGAAAACGAAGGGGCTTTCGATTCATAAGCTCCCGCGCTTCGTTAAACAAAGCCACTGGGAGGCTCAATTCCCACTGGATTGAAGTCACGCTACTAATTATCTGGTGTTAACTCATTTTGTGAAAGCAAATTAGATTTTTTAATACGCTTTTATTAGTTTCACATGTGGGTTTGTTTGTCAGTATGTATGTAACTCTGAATAAAAGATAAAATTCACTTTCTTTACAAATGTAAAAGTAATATATTTAATACTATTATTAATACTGAAGGCTGAACTGTATTGCATGCTAATGTATTGTAAGTGTTTCAGTTGTTAGTATGTAACTCGGAAGAAAAGATAAAATTCACGTTCTTTGCAAATATAAAAGTATACTATTATTAACACTAAAGGCTAAACTATGCTTCATTTTGATGTATTATAAGTGAATGTTAGCTTAATTAACTGTAAAAGCGTATATTTTAGTTTTTTAAACTATAATTTAATTATTTTTTGTAAGAATCATGCTCATAGCAGAAGAAGGGGAAAATTAGAATTTGTTATTGTTTTGTCTGTTTTATTGTACTTTGATGATGTGATGTTATAAACTGTGTTTTCCTTGATTTTTTAGAGTGGTAAAGTTAAATAGTGCAATCACACAAACATTAATTCAGCCTGAATGTTGAAATTCATTTTTCACTCAAACTGAGCAAGTAGAAAAGAAGCTAGACAATGTTTGGTTGGATGCTTTACTAGTTATCTGACATTAACTCATTCAGTGAGAGCAAATTAGTTTTTTTTTTTTTTTTTTTTGTAAGAATAATTTTCACAGCAGAAGCTAGGCAAAATTAGAATTTCATTGTGTGTGTGTTTTTCTTTTGTTGTGTTTTGGTGGTGTTTCTGTGATGTTGTTAAGAGCTTATTCGTTGATTTCTCAGGTTAATAAAGTTAAAGAGTGCAATCATTAACTCAGCCTGAACATAAAAATTCATTTTTCACGCAAACTGTGGTGAAAACGCAAAAATTTAATTTGGCAATTTTTTTCTGAACTTACGGCAAAAACACTTTATCAAGCACCGAAGCACCGATGCCAAAAACACTGCAAGAACTTCAGAAACGCATTTGTCATGCATTGAAACCATTCATACAGTGATGCGACAAAAGTTTACAGCTTTAAAAACAATTTACAGACTGATACAACAAAATGTATGGAGCAAACTGGATTGTACTGATCTGGTTTTTCTTTTGTGCTAACTCTGTACATTAGTGTGGTGCAAATCAAAAAATCGAATCGCCATAGTACGGAAGAACTGCGATTAGTGGCTACTTGGAAAAAAAAAAAAGAAAGACATTTATTGAAATCGGATAACATTTTCCAATCACGCAACGAACCTGATTTTTTTTTTAAAAATGGAGAATTTCATCATCTTTTTTTTCCTTTTATAATACTATAGAAAGAAAAAGTTCGGGGGTTGGTGGAGACTTAAAAAACAAAAAAATATATACATAAAGTATTGAAATAGAATGATTCCAATCAACGAGCTTGAAAATCTGAGAAAAAGCAGAATTTCATCTTTTTTTTCCCCTAGAAAAAATGATCCAATGTTTTTTTTTTTTTTTAACCTGTAAAACAAAAAAAAAGTTACAACGGAAACTAGTGTGTAAGAAAACTAATTAAATTTTATGCTTAGATTGTCTTTAAATTTCCCAAATCCATTAATATTAACGAAAAGTACTTTTTAAAAACATTTTTCGCAAATTTAAAACCCATGTTTGTTAATTATTAGGGATCCACCGTGCATTAATAAGGCTATAATTCTGGAGAAAATTTGTTTAAGAAACAATGGATTATTCACTGGTGTGACAATAGTTATGGTACAGTAATATTATTATTATTTATTTATGTATTTATTTACTTATTTATTTATTTATTATTATTATTTTTTTTGAAAAGGTGCCATCCATGTGGTTTTTCTTTAAAGTATAGTTCAAACCAACAACATTAACTTTGATAGTTAAAATTTAACTTAATGAAATCTTAAAACAAAAACAAAAAAAAATTGGACTTTAAAAAAAGACTGACCGTTTAAAATTGACACAAGTAAACTATTTGATACCTGTGCCAGTAAATCGGCAATGAATGTGTATTGGTGTATTGTACTTACGAGTACCAAATTTAAATGAGTAGCATTTGTGAAAAAAGTTAAAAGATTCGTCTTTCAGTAAATATCTACCTTCTGGGAAACTTCAGAATAAAGCAAAAACAAACAAAAAAATTAAAAGTTAGACTTCAAAAAAAGCTAAGAATTCACAATCAGTAGTTTCTATTCTCATTTCAGTCATTATTGATGATATTTTAGATGAAATACAGTCAATTTACACAGTCAACGTATATCTTTCTGATGAGTACAATTCAACTGACTCTGAGAATACTGCCTCCGTAGACGAAGAAAAAACATTGCGTAATAACCATTTTATGAAAGAGTTTTCGGAAAAAAAAATCCCACTATTCAACCAGTTTAACTAGTAGCGATTAATTTATTAAGATTTATGAAATAAATTGTACTTTAGACATTTTGCTAAACATACTTTATGATGTTAGTAAATTCATTTAAACTACTTGTTTGACCCACATTTCAAATATAAAAACCATGAAGATTCTTAAAAAACGAGCTGTTTCTTTCAAAATTCACGAAAATTAATGGGGAAAAGAGTCGTCATTTCACTGAATGGGTCCAACCACTAGCTCAGCCAGAGTTAACCGCCTGTGGGGAGGGGCTCATAAAAAGCACTAGCATCTAGGATCGGCAATATATGTTAAAACTACGGGCAGTGGGGGGTTTGCACCCCCTTCCCCTAGCACTCGCTGTATCATTGGGTCTAATTGATAATAAGCGAAACATTGCAGACTCGCTTTCGGCTTAAACCTGAACCTTGGCCACTGTTAAGATTAAATGCATCATTTGGCTTTATGTGCAATCGACTATATTTAACCCTTTAACTGTCAAGTTATTTTGATTTTTAACACTTTTCCAAGCACAAATCCGAGAAACAGTCAGGTTTGACAAAGAGATGAAGCCGAAATAAACGTCTCCCGATATATATTCGGGTATAACAATACGATGCACTCAAAAAAAAAAAAATACCCCGAGTAATACTCGGGCGTGACATTTTCGAAAACCAGATGTGCCCGAGACTATCTCGGGCATGACAGTTAAAAGGTTAAATGTAAAACACGTGATACTTCAGACCATATTCCCAAGTAGCATACTTCGTTTTTTAAAGGCTGTAAAATGATTATTAACGTTGTAACAACCGCTTAAAATGTTTATAAAATGTTTAAAGGTTATTTGTGCTACCTGGGTTGCGCAACGGCAGCCAGCTACTATCCACGTTCGTTGAGATGTGTCTCATTGAAAACAGGCAGTTGTATTTGCTTATGTTAACAATGACCTCTTGCAAAATTCCCAATTCAAAACGTTTAGTTCTTGCATGTTCTGCCGCTGTGTTTTCTCGTTAACACATTGCAATAATCCTTTATTCACCAACTAGGGAAATTTCGGTTCGATTTGAAAGCAGTTTTGATTCACAAGCCGGAAAACTTGTGTCTGGTTCATCTCAAAGCTCTTGATAAACGAAACTAAATAGAGTTAGGTTCTAATTAGACTTAAAGTTTCAAATGTGTATTACTGTAAAATTACTTTGATAGAAGGAAAAATATAAATATTGAAATGGAGGAAACGCAGACATAAGCTAAGTGAGATTAAAGTTTGTATAAAATATACTGAGTTCGGCATAAAAATTTCCGTACTTGAAAGGTCGAAGTGTGAGTTGTGTTAAGGATAAGGTGGTGAAAGTGGTATTAACAGATAGCACACGCAATTTGCTTAGCAATGACATAGCGCGGTGTTTACTTACTCAGCAAGAATTTTGCATTCTGTGCTAATTTATTCGACAAAAACACTATTCGGCTAGAAAACTATCCACATTATATGATGTTCTAAAAATTGCATAATTGATTCATAACTAAATAAAAATATCCTTCGATCTTCTTCTTCAATATTTTAACAATCACCTCAAGTTACAGTGATTCAGAAACCACAAATACAATAGTTTTTTTTTTTTATAACCATTGCTAATAAAAACTCGGTTGAAATTTTTGAAACAAAAGCTGCTAAAATATTCAAAATATTATCTTATCGAAATCAAATGTTTTAGATATTATACTCTGTATCAGTCCTTTGTAACATAAAGACATTTCAATAAAAAAATCTCCCTCCCCCCTTACCTATTTCATTCTCGAAATTGACATTAATAGAAAGATATCTTTTGAAAGAAATTATAGGCATGAAATATTAATCAGTTATATATCAAAACGAATTAATTAAAGCATGAAAAATAATAAAATAATAGCCTGCAGAAGCAAAACGGGCTATGTGCCAGGCAATCTCAGCAGAAACTAAGCGAAACACATCCACACTGAATAATTAATAATTGATTCAAACTATTCAATGCCCTAAAAGCATATTTATGATTCACTAATTAAAGCGGAAGTCTTACATTCTTACAATGAGGAAGAATTTGCATATTTCTCAACCTTACACCTGTCAGTTTTACTTTACTTCAAATTTGCTAAGAGTTTTGGTTGCAATAAATATTCATATATTGGTAGTGACAATGATGCAAATATATTCGAATGTAAATTGCGCAAAAGTTTGACCTAGGTAAGGAAATATCATTCCTCGTATTGTCTCAAAATAGTTTATTTCTAAGCAGTTAGTATGAAATAGTATATATCATTTCGAAAAGCGTTTAAGCAAAACCTTGACAAAAATATTACTTCATTATAAATGTATAAAATAGTTTTCGTGATGAAATCAGAATTAATTAAAGCAACTGAAATGAATTGGCAGTTTATTTTCGTATTTCCACTTAAGTAACTCATAAACATAATAAGAACAACTGCATTTTGATTAATTTCTTTGCTATTCTGACTATAGTAATAAAGCAGTGTACAAAACTAAATCCGAAATTCGGAATACACAAAGACGTTCTACCTGTTTCGGAACTTCCCGACTTTCGAAAAGTTACTATTTTATACCACATTCTCTTTTTAATTTCTACTACCTAAAAGAAAGAAGTTCTATCTAGAACTAAACAAGCCTACTTCCCGTATACTACTCTAGCATCGGATCAATATTATCTTAATTATACACTGCGATGCAAAAGTTTAGACAAAATGCAAATATATGAATAAAAAGAAAACTACTCGGCGAAATGGCTCCAAATTTCTACTGTAGGTAGACAATATGGTCCCAAATACGTGTCTGGAGTTTTTAAAAATATAACAGACAGGAAAATCGGAAATTACAAAAGACATTTTTTTTCATTGCTGTTAAAGTTTAGGCAAAAGTTAGATTTTATGCAAATATCCCTTGAAATGTGATTGGTGGAGGTAAGGCGTGACTTTTTTCTTCAACTATAAAGTGCAGAGAGCGCTCAATGAATAACGAAAATCTTAAAATATCTGTAGTTCTCGTGTAAAGAAGATGAAAAAGTTTGAAAACCGAAATTTGAAAGTGAACGCATTTGTTAATTTTTAGTCTTTTAAATCGGTCCTAGTATGGTAGTACATTGTTTTTTACTTCGTGGGAGCAAATTTAGACATACGTATTGATCAAAAATGCCAAAAAAAAACTATATTTCTTAAGGATGAAGGAATTGAAAAAACGGCTTGAACTGACAATTCGCCCCTTAATCCTACAAAACTTCAACTTAAGTCAAAAACAGCACGTGACAGCATAAGTAGATGAACAACTGAATTGGGATGCATAAAAGAAACAAAGAATTGTGCCTGAGCCTTTTCGGACAGAGTGTCCCAAATAAGGCAGATTTTAATGTTAAAATTCAGCATATGTATCATCGAGACTAAATAATGAATGGTACTTTCTTTGAACGAGCAAACAAAGAATTGTGCTTGAACCTTTTCGGGAATACCTTCTCAAATAAGCCAAATTTTAATGGGAAAAGCAGCACATGTATCATTCTGACTGAACAATGAATGTTATTTTCAATGATGAAAATTATTAAAATTTGGATCACCTGGCTGGATTATAATTCTATTAGCGTGACATCAGAAAAGATCCGATGAGCATATGCGGTGCTGCTTTGACTATTAAAATCTGGCTTCTTTGGGACACTGCGTCTGAAAAGACTCGCACACAATTCTTTTTTTTTTTTTATGCATCCTGATTGAGTTGTTCATCTACTTATGCTTTCACATGCTGTTTTTGACCCAAGTTGAAGTTTTGTAGGATTAAGGGGCTAATCGTCAGTTCGAGCCGTTTTTTCAATTCCTTCATTCTTAAGAAATATAGTTTTTCTTGGCATTTTTGATCAATACGTATGTCTAAATTTGCTCCCACGAAGTAAAAAACAATGTACTACCATACTAGGACCGATTTAAAAGACTAAGAATTTACAAAGGGCGTTCACTTTCAAATTTCGGTTTTCAAATTTTTTCATATTCTTTACACGAGAACTACAGATGTTTTAAGATTTTGGTTATTCATTGAGCGCTCTCTGCACTTTATAGTTGAAGAAAAAAGTCACGCCTTACCTCCACCAATCACCTTTCAAGGGATATTTGCATATAATCTGACTTTTGTCTAAACTTTTGCAACAATGAAAAAAAAATGCCTTTTGCAATTTCCGATTTTCTTTTCGGTTATATTTTTCAAAACTCTAGACACGCATTTGGGATCATATTGTTTATTTACAGTAGAAATTTGAAACCATTTCGCCGAGTAGTTTTCTTTTTAATCATATAGTTGCATTTTGTCTAAACTTTTGCATCGCAGTGAATAAGACTGTAAATGTATGTTTTCGTTAAGACCTTTTGAATAAGAAAAGAGCTTTTCGAATCGGACTGTTCCCTCAGAAAGTTATTAGGGGGCCAAGTGTTTTGAAACCTATGGAGTATTGAATCATCTTGTATGCCTTTATCCTTCATTCAATGCTAAAACTTTAATATGTACATCAGCTGAAGCTCTGGTATTTGTTGCTTCGGCCGAACTGCTTTTCGTGTCATACCTAATTTGGATATAAAAAAGACTAAATGCATCGACGCAAAATTTTTCAATTATTTTGATCAAAAAAAGCGATGTACTGGTATCTATACTGTTGTCAATCAAAATGTTGTCTCTGGATCGCCCAAAATACAAGCAAATACTGAATGTACTTGCTTGTATTTTGGCATTTCAATATACAGCTTGAGACTAGAAATTAGTTGAAGGGGCAAGTGGATAAAGATGATATGTGACATTTTTTAAAATTTCTAGAAAAAGCTTTCCAAAAAACTGTTGTGTTATTTTTTTAATGGATTTTTCTCAAGGGGTGAAAAGGGGTCATATTCTTAGTTACCAACCATTTCTGTGACTAAGGGGACATGATACTGATTTACTTATCACATTCTTCCATATTAAAAAAGTAAGTTTCAAAAATTGTCACATATCACCTTTATGCACTTGCCCCCCTTCAGTTTTCCTAGCACTCAACATATTCTCAAACAATTCAAAATTTTCGAAAATAGTGGAACTTAATTTAGCACTAATTCTAAAAATCTGGATTAAATATGACAAAAGCATTCTGATCCCACTCCCAAACTTCCTAAATTAATAGGATTAAATTCCGCTCATGGGGAATTATTATAAGCTACGACGCTATTCGAGATAGAACATTCTTCTAGTTCGGTATTTCAAACTATGGAGAGTACTCATACCCTACATCCATCAATATCAACATAACATTTTCTTCCAGTATGACACATGCCTACTTCCTCGTATTGTAAAAGCATAAGCATATTATTGTTGAATTCTTAAATTTTCCAGTTCCGGAAGGTGGATGAAAAATAATTGAATCCAGAGCTTTGAAAATTTTATATGAAAGGAAAATTAGTTTTTCTAGAAAAGCAATAACAGAACGGCTTTCCAATTCACCCTTGATACATATTGGCGTTTAAAATACCCTATACTTAAGTAAAGGATACTTTCTGAATGCTTAAATTTCGTTTCTCCCATTCTCTAATATTGTTTTCATAACAAAAAAAAAAAAAAATACTAAGGGACTCGAAATCCCTTAGCATCTTTGAAATGCTATGAAAATTTTTTAATTAGTTTTTTTTTTCTTTAAATAATGCACCAATTTTTGTAGGATCGCTATATTTTTGTGCAAATAATCTCTATAGAAATAAAACAAAGTGTGAACGAACAAACGGTTGGTTAGATGAATAGGTTGGGATGAAAGCTTCTATTTCCCGATCCAGTGTGTTCAATGAGCTCTCCTATTCAGTTGTAAATATACTTAAATTCAGCCACGGTATGAGGGCGAGTACTCAAGGAAAGGATGCATACAGTTCTGGAGGAGATCAAATTTAACGTTCTGGATCGCGTGGGGGAAACCTTTCATTCGATGCCCGGAGGAAATCGTTGATCGGGATGGCTACTATTTATATGATGTCATATTCAGAAATATGTAATGGCACATGGTACATGGCATAGTATGAAATAGTACATGGCAAACATTTTCCTGTGTTTTCAATGTTTGTTTCAAAAAAAAGTTCAATTCGTTTTGAAGTTCTGTCTCTTTTATATCCTGCTATTAATTGCACAACGGACCCTGTAGATGGTCCTACTTAGTGTTTCCACTTTCTTTTGCAACTTTAAAAAAACGCTAATCTTACAGTTTATTACTGTGCATTTAACAGTTTTAAACTGGAACCTCTGCTGCCAGTATTATATTTATTTTTGTAGCATATATATATATATATATATACATATATATATACAGGGTGTCCACTCCAATCGTGGACCAATAGCTAATTTCTAAACCGTTAGAGATACGCATATAGTTTATTTAGGAAAAAATCTCCAAATTATGAAAGGAATTTTGGGTCTATTCAATGTTTTTCAAAAAATCAAATTCTGAAAGAGTTACGAAATTTAAATTTTTATACAGCCCCCCAGTCCTATCACTCATATTTAGTAAAACATTCTTGACACTGTAACGTTTAAAACTAAAAAAAAATAACTCCTCTACCACAAAAATTGACCGAGTTATGACGTTTTGAAAAATCAAGATTTTGCATTATTTCATGACGTCATCGAGAGATCACTTAAGGGACCGTATGCGAAATCCTTCAAAATCTTGATTTTTCAAAACGTCATAACTCGGTCAATTTTTGTGGTAGAAGAGTGATTTTTTTTTAGTTTTAAACGTTACAGTGTCAAGAATGTTTTACTAAACATGATTGATAGGACTGGGGGACTGTATAAAAATTTAAATTTCGTAACTCTTTCAAAATTTGATTTTTTGAAAAACATTGAATGGACCCAAAATTCCTTTCTTAATTTGGAGATTTTTTCCTAAATAAACTCTATGCTTATCTCTAACGGTTTAGAAATTAGCTATTGGTCCACGATTGGAGAGGACACCCTGTATATATATATATATATATATATATATATATATATATATATATATATATATATATATATATATATATATATATATATATATATATATATATATATATATATATGCTTATTTTGAAATTAAATTTATTTTTCTATGGAGAAAATGAATATTTGTGTATTGTTTTAGTTGAGAACTTGGGAAATTTAAAAAGAAATAGCTAGTTTGGTTATGCTGAGGCAATAATAATTGCATTACCTT
Organism: Uloborus plumipes; assembly: GCA_038373865.1. Taxonomy (NCBI): domain Eukaryota; kingdom Metazoa; phylum Arthropoda; class Arachnida; order Araneae; family Uloboridae; genus Uloborus; species Uloborus plumipes. The sequence goes on from JAXGGA010000027.1 coordinate 316,208, forward strand.
TTGATGTAGGTCAGAGTGCGCATTATATATTGCCTTTCAGAGGTTTTAAAATCAATAAAAGCAAAGAACCAGCTATATTTAAAGGAACAAGAGTTTGAGTGTTCCAATTCCTAAACTTATCTTCAAATCTAAGGCTTACCTGAGCTTCATAGATAGTCAATTTATCAATTAACGGAAATTATTACTACTCACTTATCGGACGAAGACATAGAACAACGGGAACAACCGATAAAGTGTGATGAATTTCCGGTCTCAGCGTTGGGAAACTTAAACTTTCCGAGTCATTGTATACATGTTGAAAGAGTAGTAAAACTGACAGGAGCAGCTCCTCTTTCACGTATCGAAGATAATAGATGTGGTGGCTACGTTGATCCAAAATTGAATCAATGTCTGTTCTGCCATTGCTTGAAACTCAAAATCAGTGTAGAGCTAAAAATTAGGAACTTAGTGAATGAAGTGTTCATAATGGACGTTTAATGGATTGAAACTCACCCAATTCTATAAAATCTGTACATTACTAACTTAGTTGAAGTACGAGTTATTAAATGTTCTTAAAACCACTATTTACAATTAATTGCTTACAGCAATTTTTAAAAACTTTTAACAAAATATTATGATTTTTCACTAAATTTTGATCATTTGCTTAACTTCTGACAGGCTTCGAAAATTCGGATAACAAAGTATGACCCAAAATTTTTATACGTATTAAAACTTTTGCACGTATATTTTCCGTGACACGTTTTCGGTGTTATTTAAAAAAGAAAACCGGAAGTAAAAAAATTAAAATATGGAAAAATTGCATTGTTTTTGTCTAATTTTATGTATTTATATCCTAAAGAGAAACCGGAAAGAGTTTATTAACATCTTTTTAACCCCTTCAGACCTGGTGTTCGGTATACCGGACATAAGTCATTTTTCGAATTGATAATTGATTAAATCACATGATTTTTTTTGGTAATTGACTCTTGACATTCTGCTTATTATTATATGTGCAAAAATTTCTCATTTTGGGATGGACATCATTCCCAAATATGGATTGGGAGATTGGGTTTGACTTGTTTTTCAAACTATGGATTCTTGTCGCACAGGCAACCTTTTTTTCTGGTTATTTAAATAGTATAAAATCGTCTCATTATCAATTCAAATGCTTATATTATGTTTCATTATTGTTAGAAGAACATTTTACGATAAAGTTTGCATGGTGTTTTATCTCTTTTTTTACTGAAACAAGACATAACTCTTAATTTTTCACCTATAAACTTGAAATTTTGTTTGTAAGATACTCTTAGCCATAGTACTAGGCTTACCAAAATAAAGCATTTTTGGTTGACTATTTCATAATTCAGACTGAGGGAGTTAATTTTGTGCTTATGTTTCTCTCTAGCATTTCTCGATTTACATACAACTCCAAAGAGAAATTTGATGTATGAAAATTTCTCAATAGTTTTTAATGAAGTGGTGCATTATTTTTAAATACTGTTTCCTCTAATACGAAAAGGTTACAGTATGCAATAATGTAATATCTAAGCATAAATTTAAAATTAATCAAAAAATATCTTCCGGTTCAGATCTGAGGTCAAATCAGGTAAAATTAACTGCAAATTGGGTGGATTTTCTACAATTTTGATTTTGTTTTGAATTTCCGTTTTCCTTTCTGCATTTCTGGGGTATTTTTCTGAATTGATTTTTCTGTAAGACCATGTCATTTATTGAAAACACATTTTCCACTGTTCTACAAAGGCTTGAAAATCGGAATAATCAAGGGCTCTTTTAAATTTCAAAGATTTTCCTGCTTCGTTCTGCCAGGAAAACAAAGTATGTAGCTTCCGATAAAGAAATTTGGAAAACGTTTGCTATCACACCACTTGCAACTATTATATTATGACTGCATTCTTCATTAGAAGCAGCTGTATGATATTTTTTGAATATCCATTGTAAAAGTCACCGAGACAAACTCGCATGAAATAATTAAATAAGCGGAAATTCGAAATTATCTATCGGAAAAAATGGAGGAAAAGTATGGATCTATCTATTAAAAGCAATCCCAAATTGCTTCTCTGAATTAAGGAGAGAATAGTGACTATACAGTACACTACTGTTTGTAAAAAATGCAACACCATAAAGGAATCTCTCGAATAAAATTAAATTTTCAGAAATGTCACTTTTTGGATGTAAATGGTAGTTTGGTAGGGTAATTGAAAAAAATCCTAAAATAATTTTACGGTAAAATGTACTAGCATCCCTTTGTTGCTAGTTACTTAAACCGAAAATCCCATTTTACTGTTAAATTTTACGGTAGAAAATAAACGAGAGTTAAAAAGCACGAGATGCGAGCAGAAGGGCTTAAAACCCTGGATCTATTTGTGTTGACCGATTTGCAATCAACGCTATCAGTTGGGACACATCTGATGAGCGGAAAGGGGGTGTTAGGTGCTTCGCACAGTACGTGATGTATCAATAGGCGCTGTAATCTTTTATTTTTCTTGGTGAAATTTTCTGTAAAAAATTTCTTCACTGTAAACACTATATTTTACAGAAGTATTTATATATAGTATCTATAAAGTTTCTTCAATTTTTAACAGCGCAGCCTTAATTGGTAAAAATAATTTTAAATCACCCGGCACATCTCTCTATCTACATATTTCTGTATTTTCCTATTAAGCGAGAGAGAGGGAGAGAAAGAGGTTATGAAGACATACAGGTTTGTGCATTGTATATTTTTTTCTTCACACATTCATAGCTAGTTGCGTAAACAAAGAAAATTTTACAGGCTATCGAAGAAAAACTCATCAAATAAGTTTCGTAATGCAGCGAAACGTGCCTTTCTACAGCTAAAGTTCGTACAGCATGAGAATCTAGAAAGATTCATATTCATTTATAGAAATGGAACCCGTACTCGTAGCAATTACATTAGTATTTTCAAGGAGGAGCATTTTTATGCTGAAGCACGTAGCTGAATTCCTTAATTCTACCTTGCAAGCCAAAAGTGGCCTTTAAAATTCCCATAGCTAGGTTTGAGGAACATTTCTAAGCAATACCCTACTCCTTAGGGCCTACATACCTCATTTTTTTCACTTTTATAATAACTGTATGTGTATGTATGTACCTAAAGAGATTTTTTGAACTTCCTAAGAAGCACTTTTCATGCATTGAGAATCAGAAATAAACCTCGAAATTTAGTCAAGCGTCGTTTTGTGATTTCTGTTTTAAATAAAAATTTGGCATCAGGGAAAAGGGAGCAACAAAATAAATAAATAAATTTAAGTTTAAAATATTAAATTTGAATGTGCTTTAAATGTTTCGAATCTGAAGAATAAAACATTCTAATTTTTTAAAATCAAAATAGTACATCTCTTCTTTACCTACTGCCTACCATTTCAACTTCAGAAAGTTTTTTTTTTTTTTCATTGATCACAATAAGTCTTTAATCTCTTTATGTCCATTATATACACCCAATACTATGATCAATGCCGAACTCCGCAGCTACCCTTGTCTAAGATCATCAATCTTTCCAATAATTATTATAGTAAAGTAAGAATGTCTAGTAAAGTTATATTTTCTACACAAGTAAACGTATGATTTATCAAAAATCGAAACAGATTTTGAACTTATGAAATATTAAAATTAAATTTCAGAAAACGCATTTAAATTGAATAACGAAGATTTAATGTAAATTCAAGTCACTCATGTTGTCCACAAAAATTATCTTGCTCCTAAAACGAGAAGTTGCGACTTGGATATAGTTTTTCAATAACATCTGGGAGGAATGCTGAGACTTCTTTAGTTTCTTGAAATCTCCGAGTTTTGTAGACCCTCAAGTGAAATCTACCCACGTCTTTATTGTAGTCTCTGTACAGGACTTCTGCTACATAAAAGGACTTTTTCGCTGGATATAAGTGCAAGGAAGTCTCCTGAAGTAAAACTCTTTTTAAACATGGAACTCTTTCTGGAATTCAAAGATGTAGTTCTTCACCAGAAGGGGTAAACAGTTATAAACTGATATACTGTAAAAAAGTGAAAAAATATCTGTAATTAAATGTATTGTGTTTTCATCAAGATTTCAGTCGTCATTTAAGAAAGTTTGAAGGTGCTACGGACTCGTAACAATACTACATTTCTACTTCTATTTTCTTTTAAAAGAAAATTTTTAAATCTATGGGAAAAGTTTTACTATGCGACGAGTATCCGATGAAAATCTATTTATTGATTTAACTACTTATTTTTTTACAGATGTTGGAGGATATAATCTTAATCATGGAAAAACATGTCCTTCTTATGAGGAACATTTAAAATTATGCTTGTGCAAACCCGCGGATTCCGATCAGCTAGAATGCAACGTGAATCGTATGATGTTAAAAAGATTGAAATGACTTCTTAGCCAAATTATTACAGCACCGGAGAAATAAATTAACGTTAAACCAGGCCAGTGGCGTATATATGTTTTCATTTTGGAGGGGTCCATATGATCAAGCGTAACTCCCCAACCCCCCGTCTTTTTTTGTAATATGAAGTTTTTGTGGGGGAAGCATTAGTGCCACATTTTCACTTTTTCCGAGGTGGGGTGGGGCAAAGACTTGATATTCTTGCGCTATACATCTTCCAACAGGATTCATTACTCAATTTTATTTATTTATTTTTTTTTTAATTTTTATTGCAGAAAACTGGAGATTTATAAAAACGTTGAATTTATACTAAAATGTACATGTAAAAAAACACCAATTTAAATATATCTTTGGTTACGTTGGAGAAAGGACGGAAACATCGGTGGTTCCACCGGAAAATGTTCGAAATTGAAGCTGTAAAAATGCTCTCTTAATTAATTTTTTGGTGTATTAGGAGAAGGAGGAGATATGCGTCTGGAGGGGGGAGGGCTGTCTGGAATAAAATTTAAAAGTTGATGTAGATATTGTAGTTTTCATTTAAGATAGCTAATAGGGTAGGCTCGTGCTCCCCCCAAAAACTTTTTCAAATTTGAAGTTAATTTTTGTCTATTCTTGATGACGTTAGGGGATCGCAGCTCATCTAGTAAACCTACTGAAACTAAAGACGTAAATACGCAGCTTTAGGCTATTTTTGGTAATGTTAAAGGAATGAAGAAGACTAAGTATTTCTCTCGAAATATTTTGACCCTAAGGGACAACTCAAGCCATGTTTTGAAATGATAGAGTAAAGGGGCGAGAAGGAGAGAAAATTCTCTGATGATTTTTTTTTCAAAATTGTTGTGATTTTAGGCTGTTTTTGAGAAGGAAGAGATTAAGAGTCTCCCCTGAAAAGTTTTCAAAATTTAAAAACGCAATTTAAGGTAATCATTGGAGACCTTTACCGCCAGGAAGGCGGTTAGGAATCTCTCTCTGAAATATTTCGAAATTGAATCTTAAAAGTACAGTTTCTTTGATGTTAATGTTAGGGAAAAAGTGATAGTTTGCGGACCCACCTCCGGAAATCTTTCGAAATTGATGTGCTAAAAAAGCACTTATTTTAGTTATCTTTATTGATGCTAGGAGGAAAGTCCTGCAACCAAAAACTTTTTGACAAAAGAGCAATTTTTAAGTTTAAGTTATTGGTTGAAAGACTAGGGAAAAGAGAGAGTACATTCTCTGAAATATTTTTTGAACTTGAAGGTTTAAAAATGCACTTTCTGCAAGTGCATTTTTCTGAAAGTTTCAGCAAGGGTACAAGTGCAGGAGCGCATTATCGTCAAAATCCACGAATCTCCTCACGAACCAAGAGCCACCCCAATAAAAAGAAAAATACTCCTAAAAGCACACCCTAAAATTTAAGTGGAGGAACCTGCACATTGATTCGTGGTGCGGGACTCCTGATTTTTGGTTTCGTTTGGTCACGTTAGAGGGAGGAAAAGGTTTTAGGGGCTCTCCCGGGAAATTTTTCGGTCCAGCTTTTCTTTTTCTGAGCTAAAAAGTCAGATCGTTTGTGAACAAACTCCAATCGAGTAATTAAACCTTATTTTAAATTCCTTGCCTTATTTTGGAAAGGGACCAAGCTTTATTTGAAAGATTTTGCGCCAGAGAAGAGTTCAGAAAGAACGTAGCATTTTGGAGAATAAAAAAAAAATAACAATAACTACTTTGATTTTTTTAATTATAATTTTGGGAGGGGCCCAGGCCCCTCCCTTATATACGCTCTTGAACCAAGCCCATCATTTACGGGATTAGGCAATTGCCCCTCTCCCCAGCTTTGGAAAATTAATGTATTTCCATATAAGTGGGCGTAGTTTTTGCTGCTTTTAGGTACAATTAGCATTGAGTATATATACTCTTTGCCCCTCTACCTGGAAAAATTCGAAATGACGGGCCTGTGAAAACTCCAAAATTTTTGTTTGGTTATTATACTTGCTTTGAATCATTCTTACATCCAATTTTACTCCCTTTACTCCTTAGTATCTTTTTGTCCGTAATCCCCCCCCCCCCAGGATAAATGGTCCAGATTGGTATTTATCGCTGCACATCCAACGTCCCGCAAACTGCGAATTCGATTTCTACCTTCTAATTACTCAATTTGCGAAGCACCCCCCTCGGTCAGAGACATCGCTCTCCTCTGGAGCCCCATTCGTTAAATGCCTTTCCCTGATTAAAACAGAATGCGAGTTTGCTTTCGTACAGGGGGAGATGTCTGGAACGCGACCGCTCTTCACAAACTCGCCAGAATCGCCTCCAACTAATCTTTCGCATTCCCCGAGCCACGAGTAGAATCTCTATTGATTTGAGGTCGGTCCTTGGCCAGTATTTTTCCTCCCGGAACTGTGAAGGTGTAATTTTTCCTTTTCACGTATTCATGTCAGGGCTTAAATAATGACGTTTTACCAGCGATGGATTGTCCTTCCGCGACTCAGGAATTAGAAGTCCCATCCTCCACCCATTACTGTCAGCTAACCTCTTTAAAAGCTTTTGTCAGAAGATACGTTTTATCTGGGGAAGGACGCCACGCCGGGTTTATGGAGACAAATGGCGGGAAAAGTTCTTAGGTGTGAAAGTTTTTTTTCTTTCTTTGAATACCAGGGTTGTTTTCCGCTGTTACTATATATATATTCAGGTAGTAAAACCTCAACCAAGGTTGCTTGAAAATAAATTACCCAAATCCTGGTTTACGTTTTGAATTTAGAATCACTTAAATTGTTGATGAACACAAAAGCTGTTTATTTCAAAAAGTTTGTATTTAAACAAAAAATAAAATAAAATTAAAGAAGTGCGTAACCAAATCAATGTAGTCAAGTTGCCATTAACACCGCAGACATGTATTTTTGGTTTAAGGTATTCCTATATCAATAACAGGTAGAAAAAAAGGGTGCTTGTTATACCCCGAAACACATGGAAAGTTTTCTTGCTATCTGAGAGTTTATTACATATGTTGGCGTAACCAAATAAATGTAGTAAAGTTTCCACTAACACCGGATACACGTATATTTCGTTTAAGATATTCCTATATCAATAACAGGTACAAAAATATGTAAACCCCGAAACACATGTACAGTTTTCTTGCTATCTGTGAATTTATTACATGTGTTGGCTCACATTTGCAATTTAGGGGGGTCACAACCTGATGGTAACGATGAGAGACGAAAGTCCGATCTAATTAGTAAAGTCAATTCAAAACATTTATGTAATTATTAATACATTAGATTTTCATGCTCGCCGAAAGCCTGTATTACTTTTTAATTAGAAAACATAAAGGAGTTTCAAAATACATTTAATCACTAAATCTGCCGTGGGCAGGTAAAGGGCAGTAACTGCAAAATTTTCGATTTTCATTTTTTTGCATTTTTGAAATCTATGCTACATTAGTTTTATGGTACAAGCATCTTTTTTTGGTTTCCGATGAAAAAAAACTGTTTTTTAACCAGTGGTAATTAGCAGTAACTGCATTTTTCGTTACGATGGGCAGGTAAACGGCAGTATCTGCATGTCTGCAGGATGAACATAATATGAATCGCTGTGCAAAACTTGCATCAAGCCGCAAAAACCGTTTTCCTTTGTACCTAAACTGAGCGAAAGTAGGGGTGTCCTAATGGGAGGTCACGGGAGGTCATTGGTTGCACTTGAATGTTCCCAAGGGGGTGTTTTATTCATTTTTGGGGTGAATCAGTGTTAATATCAATGCAGAATTGAGTGAGACAAATTGGCATTTCCACTTGGCGATATATCGCCAAGCTTTTGGTCGCCAAGTGCTTGTCGCCAACTTGGTAACATATCGCCAAATTGGCGACAAATTTGGCGAAAAAAATTATTTTATGAGTTTGGGCTCGATTTAGCTCTTTTGGCGGTATTTTACGAAAAATCCACTGAATGATGCTAAAATCGGCGATATTTTGAAAATGAATCGTTGTAAATCATTTTTTGCATTATTCGTGGTACATTAGGGGCGTAAATGTTTGAATTGTTATCTTGCTTATTCCAAGCACTATTTAAACACTTCAGGCATCTACTAAGAAATTTACACGTAAAAGGAAGTATTGTGGGGTCCATACCAGGTTTTTTTCTTTCAAATAAAGTTTCTCTCCACTAGCAGACAATATTTTTCACGATTTCAAAGATACACAAGCCAAACTTGGCAGACGACAAACAAAAATGCAGCAATGAAATGATTTTATTTTCATTGTTTTGTTTTCTTTTAATTACAGTTGCTTTCATACTAACAGACGATAGTTTTTGTAGTTTAATCCCCAGCTGTTTTAATAGTGCTATAAAAAAAAATCGTCAGCACAACAAGCATTTCAAGCGCTCTTTTTTTAAAGTGATTTCTTGTTTTGATGCAAATTACAAAGCATTAACTGATTTGTAGTAATTTTAAAACATCTGATGTGAACGCCACACTACTTCCTTTTACGTTTAAGTTCCATAATAAATAACTCAAGTGTTAAAATAGTACATTAGAGTGAGCAAGGTAACAATTCAAACATTTACACCCCCAGTTTGTCCCGAATCAATGCAAAATAATGTTTTCAATGATTTATTTTCTAAATATCGCCAATTTTAACATTATTAAGTGATTTCTTCACAAAATATGCCCAATAGCGCCAATTTGAATCCAAATTTAAAAAAAAAAATCATTTTTTCACCAAATTTGTCGCCAACTTGGCGGCAAACACTTGGCTACCAAAAGTTTGGCGATATATCACCAAGTGGTTGTACCAAATCATATTACTCAATTTGCATTGAAATTAACATTGATTTAGCCCACAAAGGGGTAAAAGACCCCCTTGGGAACATTCGAATGCAACCACAAGGGGAGGTGCACAACTAGACCACCCTCAGAGCCTACATACCAAACTAGAAGCTTCTACGGCATATAGTTTTTGAGTTATGCGACATACATACATACGCACATACATAGAAACATACGTACGTACATACATACGTACATACAGACGTTACGAGAAAATTCATCCTTATTAACTGGGGCATGGTCGAAAAGGATATTTCGGCTGTTTATATGTTAGTAGGTACATATGCACGTGCTGATAGGTCGAAAAAACTACTCAACATTCATTCGGGGGCGAGCAAAATTAAAATATAGACCGAAATTTGAGTGAAATTTTCTTCGAGATCACAATACTTCCTTCACTAAGTAAAAGAAAGTAAAAATGGCTGAAGAATCATCGAGTTTTGCTTCATATTTTGCATAATACAATACAGTTTCATTATACTTTTTAATTATATTTCGCGTTCGTTTATATTAAATCTATATCAAGGAACACGGTATTTATGTATATTTTTAAATGAAACATATCATTCACAATGCAATAATATATTTCGTAATAACATATCTACTTCGCATGTTGTCGAATATGTAAATACTGGACATTTAGTAGCATACTCTGCAGTTACTGCCGACTGCCAGTCAATTCCGCATGACAATTAGAGTGAAAAGGGCAGGTAAAGGGCAGTATCTGCTTTACCTCTCTTTGCGCTTGCAAAATCAAAATTCAATCGATTACCCAAAAAATATATCGGTATAAACATATAGTATCGCCTATGTTCGAAGTTCAATGTTTTATTGATCTTTGTGGGAAATCAAAAACGCGTTTCTTGAAATATCTCGAAAACTCATTTTTGCAGATACTGCCGTTTACCTGCCCACGGCAGAAATCTCCTAACAAAGCCTTTTAAAATAAATGACAGAAACAGAAACTTTTTAATCTTTAATCTTTATTTAAGGATACATTTCTACCAAATGTGATAGCAAAACATTTCTTATTACTTTTAAAATATCTTTAGAAAATAGTTGTATTTGCGAAATGCGTTTTCTTCTGTACTGACCAAATATATTGACCAATGATAGGAGAGTAGCAAACTTTATAAAATTTGAAGTTCGGAAAACTAAAGTTTTACTTTTTTAAAGAGACAGTTTGGTGAAATAAGAAAAAAAAAATCAAAAAAGGAAGCAGTTGGTGAAAAATATGGAGATTTAGTGGGGAAAAAAGAAAATAATTTTAACCAAATACATAAGTTCGAAATTTGCGCTTGACATTTAAGAACTTAAAACTACTTCTTTTTTTTATTAATTTCAAACATGCTGCAATCTGTACAGTTGGTTAAGATATCTAGAGATTAAAAATTAACAGTATAGTGAATGCGCCTAATAAAATAGAGATTGGTCTTGATCGAGAAATCAAAAATAAAACCTATTATATTATACACTTAATTTAACTTCTACTCTTCCAACCGAAATAGGCTGCATAGCACCAATATAAATATTTCCAAATCCTTATAGAAAGTTTTATTAGCGCTTTTTAAACTGATCTTCTAATCAGAAACTTTCGAACTATTGTGAACGTCCTCATATCGAATCATTGCATTTCTTTACATATTCTTACAGAGGACTAAGAAAGAAAGTTCGCTTCCTTTACACAAGCATCTCATTGCAGGGAAAAACTATTTACGGAGAAAATGCCAGTTGAGTGCGAAGTTTTCATCAACCAACTCTGCTACTGAACTTCTTATATTCATATACACTCATCTCCCAAATATCCGCGGGTCTTTTTCTCTTTTGTTTTCTTTTTTTACGGTGATGATTCAATGAAGGAATAGATTTTGCAGAAAAATACGAGTGCATTACTGGTCGTTTTTGTAGCTTTTAAAGATAATTTTTATATTCAATGTCATCTTTTAAAACTATAATTTAAATGTATGTATTGTGTTAGTAACTTTTTTTAGCTATTTCATACACTAGTATCGTTTTTTACCTATTTTTCTGATTATCCGTGGTTACTATGCCACCCTATTCCATGAATAATCGGGAGCTCACTGCAAATGCAATGTGTCCAAAATATGAAAACAAAAGGCTTCGGTGTTTTCATGAATGCGCACGCACAAAAATGTGAGAAAATGTATCAGCATATGTCAAGAGAAATTGATAAGTAATTGAAAAGTAATATTTTAAAGCCACTCTGCATTTTGAAATGTTTTGATACGTCTGTAAATTGTGCTTGATAAAAAGAAAAATACACCTACTTACGAAAATACAAAAGACACATTGCTCTTTTTTTTATCAAATATTTATAAGTGCTTACTTGTAAGTTATATATTTTTAACTAACACTTCTCTTTAATTTGAAGAACAAATCATACAAAATTCATACCCTTCTTTGAAGAGTAATAAGTTTACGTTTTCAGTAGAAAAGATCAATTCAAGACTTTGTTTTAGTTACAATTAGAACGACAGATGAATCGAAGAATGGGGAATGTTTTAACACTTCCCAAGCAGTTAGCTTTTTTAAATTTTATAAATCGTTTTTTAAACTGATCGTTTCTGAAACTGATGCCAGATCCGTTCTTCTTTCTTGTTTGCTGCTTGTAACGCATGCCAAGATTCTATCCCTCTCTATCATAAAAGTTACATTTTAAAGTATTGTAAAGATTCGGATTTGTCAGACATAGAAAGATTTATGCACTTGCTACACTGAAATTTCGGCAAGTTTTTACAATACCAACACTCACTTATTCAGATTAAAACAAACCTGCTGTTATATAGTTTCTATTTGCTTTTTATTGAGCTTTCATCTTTACAGTTTGAAATATACAGGGTGTCCACTCCTATCGTGGACCAATAGCTAATTTCTAAACCATTAGAGATAAGCATATAGTTTATTTAGGAAAAAATCTCCAAATTAAGAAAGGAATTTTGGGTCTATTCAATGTTTTTCAAAAAATCAAATTTTGAAAAAGTTACGAAATTTAAATTTTTATACAGCCCCCAGTCCTATCAATCATATTTAGTAAAACATTCTTGACACTGTAACGTTTAAAACTAAAAAAAAATCACCCTTCTATGACAAAAATTGACCGAGTTATGACGTTTTGAAAAATCAAAATTTTGAATGGTTTCGCATACGGTCCCTTCAGCGATTTCTCGATGACGTCATGGAATAATGCAAAATCTTGATTTTTCAAAACGTCATAACTCGGTCAATTTTTGTGGTAGAACAGTAATTTTTTTTTAGTTTTAAACGTTACAGTGCCAAGAATGTTTTACTAAATATGATTGATAGGACTAGGGGGTTGTATAAAAATTTAAATTTCGTAACTCTTTCAAAATTTGATTTTTTGAAAAACATTGAATAGACCCAAAATTCCTTTCGTAATTTGGAGATTTTTTCCTAAATGAACTATATGCTTATCTCTAACGGTTTAGAAATTAGCTATTGGTCCACGATAGGAGTGGACACCCTGTATAACAAACAATATTTATCATTGAAAATATCAAAATCATTTTTTATATGATAAATTAACAAAACTATGAATTTACTTTATCAAAAAAAAAATTAACTTAAGATTCATCAAAAAAGTTTTAAAAGTATTTTGAATCATCTTTGACGATCAAAAAAAAATTAAAGAAACGATTGAATCAAAGTCTTACGTTGTTACTACTTCACTTTCGTAGTTGCATTTCGCCTCTACCGTTAAGAAAATTGTGAAAGGATTTCGAAGACAATTTTAATGGACCCACGTGGGCCTAGAGGTAGAGTACTCTCCTCGTAAGCAAGTGATCGCGGGTTCGAATCCCGTCTTGCCCCTGGATGTTATTTCATCCTTTCTGTGCCGTATATCTGTCTTGTGTTTGTCAGGAGGCAAAGCCCATAGTACGCAGTTCTCATAGGCCCTGTTTATGCATCCTCCGGCTTCACCCGGGTTGGAGCGGGAGGCGGATGAGGGATTTAAGACGAGTTGACAAAAAGACCCGTTTTTTGGAAAGTCGCGGATTCTCCTTTACGTTCCCATCATTCAATGCGATAACGTTCCCATCATTCCATACGGTAAGTTTTTTCGTGCGCGTGATTAAATAAAAATATGAAAACAATTCCAACAAACGCGAAAGAATTAAATCACAAGCCGATCACCGATTAACAAGTGTAATAAAGTAAACACACGAGGGGAGACACGCGACGACGCAATGCATTGTGGGAAAAATCCGGCAATAATTCCTCTATGTTGGAGGAGAAAATTTCCTACCCCATTGAAGTCAGCTTAACCCTTTAAGCGGTCAATTATTTTACCAGAAATGCTTCCAAAAAAGGCATATTTTTTTATTTCATATAGTTAAGTACCATACTTAACAGAATAAGAATATTAAGAATATTTTAATTTTTTTTTTTCATTTTCAATGTTTTTACAACATTTTTTATTTTACAATTTTGGTCATAAAATCCCGAAATATTTGCTTTTTTAAAGTACATTCGGCATGCAGTAATAAATGGTTTACAAATTATGCAAAAATTTCTCTCACACTTACTGTGAATTTTGAGGTTTACAATTTTCCGAACAGTTCGGGCAAACCAGAAAAGGAAATCTGAAAATATCGATGCCCGTACGCCGCACGGGCAAACCAGATGAGGACAATTTCGGGTAGCACGTACACCGTACGGGCAAACCGCTTAAAGGGTTAAAGCCGGGTTGGATGCTGAAAACGGCCTAATCCCACGAAGCCGAGTTAACTCCGGGTTGAATCCTGCTGCATAAACGGGGCCATGTATGTTGAAGCTGATGGCTTCTGAAAAAAAAGACAATTTTAATGTTTGTATTTCTTAAAACCAATTCTGAAGTAATCAAAAAAGGCTAAAATGCGAGATATTGTCAGTTTTAGCTTTTTAACTTTAAAAGTAAATTTGCACATAATACTTAACTAAACCTCTAACAAGAAAATATTGTTTAAGTTTCTACAATAAGAGGAATGCATCACAAATTCTGCCAAATTGAATATGACTATAGAAAATTAATAGTAAGTTATAAATAATTATTTTTAAACGTAATTGAAATATTTTATTTGCATGTGATAGAATACTTTCTAAATTTCTTTATAAACATGTTTCTAAACAGTAAAAACCAAAAAGCAACGTCTAAAAGCACAAATAAGTCAAGTTAAAATCGGCAAACATGTTTCAAAGGCATAAAGCCTCCTTCTTCAGTGCCAAGCAAGAAATGCAAAGAACAAAAGTACCGGGAGAGTTTAAATAGAAAAGGAGCAAGAGCTAGGCCAATCAGGTGTTAGCGTGTGCCGAGCCCGGATTTGGCGTTGCGTTGTCAGAAAATTTAAAAGCATGAGGTAAAATTGGCGAGATGTGTGGAACTGCAAAGGATTCGTTACAAATATTACTTACTTTTTTGTGAACATGAAAGGCTTCTAAGAAATCTAACTCACCAACAGTTAAAGGTCTGCAAATAATTTTAGCTTCGGAGAAAACAAATCTATGGCCTGTGTCCCAACAGTGTTTCGCAATTGAGGATTTTGAAAGTTCTTTCTTTTTAACACAATTTTCGTGTTCCTTCAACTTAAATTTTAGCACCCGTCTAGTCTGTCCGACGTATCCAATTTGACATTCACAGTGTCGGACAGACTAGACGGGTGCTAAAATTTAGGTTAAAGGAACACGAAAATTATGTTAAAAAGAAAGAACTTTCAAAATCCTCAATTGCGAAACACTGTTGGGACAAAGGCCGTAGATTTGTTTTCTCCGAAGCTAAAATTAATTGCAAACCTTCAACTGTTGGTGAGTTAGATTTCTTAGAAGCCTTTCATGTTCACAAAAATGTAAGTAATATTTGTAACGAATCCTTTGCAGTTCCACACATCTCGCCAATTTTACTTCATGCTTTTAAATTTTCTGACAACGCAACGCCAAATCCGAGCTCGGCACACGCAAACATCTGATTGACCTAGCTTTTGCTCTTTTTCTATTTAAACTCTCCCGGCACTTTGGTTCTTTCTATTTCTTGCTTGGTACTGAAGAAGGAAGCTTTATGCCTTTGAAACATGTTTGCCGATTTTAAATTGACGTATTTGTGCTTTTAGACGTTGCTTTTTGGTTTTTATTCATTTGCGCACAACGTTAACTGTTTTTAAAAATGTTTCTAACCATTTTGTGATTTAATTTTATATATAAACTAAATTCGAGGTTGAAAACGCACATTGAAATCCCTTATGCATCCAAATGATTCGAATTCTTAGTACTCAAAATAAGTTAAACTTATCAATAAGTTATTAAAAATAGAAGCTGTTACTTTAGTTTCTACAAGGAAAAATATGAAAGACGTTTTCTTGCATAGTTGACCAACACTTTATACTGTCAACTTGTACTTTGTACATCTTTTTAGAAAATATGAAAGCAAGAAAGACATATTTTGTCAGATGTGTCACTTCATGTTTATGTCGTTCTTTTTATTCTTTGTGGTTGAAGAAATATAACGGAAAAAAATTGTTTCGAGTCTTATTTGTATCGAATTTAATTTTAAGGATATTTCAGACAGCTTAAAATGTCAAAAAAAGCAAAACGCAATTTCTGTTCTTGTCAGCTTTAAAAACTAAGATTTTTCTGATCAAGTCAAACTATCCGTCAAAGACATTTTACAATGCAGTATATAGCCGCCATCTCACTTAATTAAAATATTAAAATTTTCTTTTTGTGATTCAAAGATAAATGGTATAGATTATGGTATATATGTATTTATACCGTTAGCCCCGCTAAATTGGATAAAAAATAAACGAATACCCTGTTTATGAGGTTAAAAGTTTCCGGAACCGAATATTTTCTCACAGACGTAATGTTAAAGAGCTTTGCTTAATCGAATAATATTGATGAGCTTTCAAATACTTTTGCGTAAATTTTTGAATAAATTAAAAATAAATTAAGTTAGAAAACTTCACTCATAATAATACTTTCTGTCAACAACGGGAGAGAAAATCAACGTTCATATTTCGCCAAAACATTCCCACTATTCTTTTTTTTTTTTTTAAGATAGAGCAGACGGTAATTAAATGCAATAAGACAAATTCAAACATTACAGAAGAGAACAAATTAATGTATTAAATGTAAAACACAGCAGAAGAAGAGGGTGTTCCCAAAAAATCTAGCAAGCAATCAACTATAATGGACTTTTTCAACAAATAATGAAGTGCAAAAAAGGTGTCAAAAGAAAGGTTTCATAAGTCAAGTTAACAGTAACCGTCTATAACTTTAAACGGTACGTCTCGTCGTAGAAGATGGAATTTTTCATGTAGGCTCTAAATGGGGTCTAGTTTTGAACAGTTGCATTCAGATGTTCCAAAAAGAGACTTTTACACCTTTTTGGGGCAAATTAATTTCAATGTACACTTAAGTAATGCTATGATTTGGTGACCACTTGGCAATATATAACCAAGTTGGCGACAAATTTGGCAAAAGAACGATTTTTCAAATCTGGTTTTAATTTCATTTTCTTGGCGGTATTTAGCGTATAATCCAGTGAACGATGTTAAAATTGTCGATATTTAGAAGATGAATCGTTGTAAAATATTTTTTTTTCCTTTCGCATTGATTGGCGACAAATAGGAGTGTTATTGTTTGAAACATCTTCTTGCTCCCTATTGGCACTTCTTGGCACTATTATATTGTATTTTTGTTCTTTTTCATACAGTTTTATACAATTTTAGATCACAGACGCTAATGAGAACACCATTTTGATTTACATTTTAAATTAGTGTTCTCCATGTTTGCCCTAATTTTATAAGTGTTTAAAAATATCTAAAATGCTATTCCTTTAAAAATTATTGCTTCTAACACTCATAGATTAGTACACGCAACCCACTCTTTTCAGCTATAAAAAAATCAGTTTTAAAATAGACGTAAAAGGGAGTAGTGTGGAGTTCACTCTATATTTTTTATGGAACGTCTTAAGTTTTTTTTTTTTCAAATCAGTACGTGGAAAAGTTCAAGTTGATTTTCAACCGAAAACACTTTGGAGGAATCTAACAATTTTTCTCGAAGTATTTCTAAAACATGATTATATCTAGAAAAAATTGGACAAAAAATGTCTTTGCCAACAGTGATTGATTGCTGTTTAGGCATTTTTTCCCCATCGATCATACGTCTAGATTTTTTTTAAAGTTACACAATAATGTTTTAGAATTTTAAGCATGGTTCTCATAAAAATATTATGCAACAAATGAAAGAGGATTTGTATTCTTTTATGTTGTCTCATTTTTTGTACTATCAGCAACAATTTGCTACGAAACATTAGCTAAAAACATTTTAGGGGAATTCATGAACACATTTTTGCTAAATAAACTAATTTTACTTAAGCTTAAAATAAGCAAACAAAAATATAATGAAGCAAAGCAAAAAATGATAAATATTTTGGTTAAAAAAATTAAATAAAATTCCGAAACACTGAAATTTTAAATTTTTCTTGAAAAAAATTTGTACAAAAACGGATAAAGCTCCAATTATATTTGCAACTAGCTGTGTAGCCCGGCTTTTGCACGAGGCTACATTGAAAATAAAAGTTTTGTCAAAAGTTTTTCTGAAAATACAAGTTGACGATTCTAGTTTCGAGAGTTAATTTCATTCTAATTTAGTTATTGAGGTAAGCATGTACATAAAATACAAGAGTTGCTCCATAAAGATTGATCACTTTTGTTTTTCAAGTGAATAAAAAAGCAAGACAAGAAGACAAGTAATGTATGTGTAGTGGGATAGGTGAAACCTAGATCGCCAAAATTCAAGGATCATGACATCAGTTATATGACCTTGGCAGCCGTCCTAGTAAGGGAATGTGGGGCTAAGTGAAATAGTTGAAATAGCTCACCTATTTCAAAATGAATGCACTGGAATTTTGTTCTGAAAATTACTGTACATAAAGAATGAATAATGTATTTTGTAAGATAACTTGCGTTGATAAATTATTTTTCATTTTTGGCAGTTATTTTGTACCTTCAAAAAAAGGTGGGAATTTTCCACCTTAAAAAACCATGGTGCCAAGTGAAAAATCCAATATTTTTCCTATGAAAAATTTTCTATTTAATGATTAACAGTAATTTTCATCAAATGAATGCGTAAATAAACGATCGCATCGCATTTATGCATTTTAATTCTACATGAATCGTATTTCCACTTGTAATGCTCTTTGTGAATTCCGAGGAATTTCTCCCATTTTTAAACCTCGAGGCACATTTTGTTGAGATACTTTTTACCTGTTCTTATCAGGAGGGTAAATAATAATTTGGAATGGGAATAACGTTTTTTTTCTCGTTTGGATGTTGAGTCTGATCCCTATTTTTATAGTCATACTTTTAAAATATGGTAAGGATTAGACAATGCAGCCCACACCATTTGTTATTTTAATTAGAAATGACATTTGCATATTTTACAGCTACTAAGCTACTACTTTTAAGCGTTCTTTTAATATGTTATGAAGGAGGTTCCTTTTGTTTATTTTTGCCGAAACATTTCAGGTTACAATTTGTGTGCTGATAATTGAAATATATTATTCATATTGCGTATTTAATGCATTTTTGAGAAAAGTACAGAATTCATAAATATTACTCATAAAGAAACAGTTAAAATATTCCAATAAACTAGGACCTTTTTTCTTTTTTGCATTTTTTTTAAACAAAAAAAAAATCATTCTGGCAGAGAAAAATATTATTATTGGAAACGCTGTGAGTGCACTGCTAGCTCAAGGGGGAAAAAAAAGGCGTTATTTTACATTACAAAGGATGTGCATCGAAACATTCCATACAGAGCCAATGATTCTATTTTCAAAGGTGATCTGTTCTTTTGAAAAGCAGCTGTCCTTTTGCAGAAATAAATAAAATTGAGAAACCTAGAGTTAAGAAACGAAATACTCGCGCGTTGCTACATTTGCTCAGAAATTACTTCGTAAATGCAATATTAAAACTGAACCACAACCCCTCTGCAGACTGATATTACACCACGCAATATCTAGCTGGTTTCCAACGCTGAAGAAAAAGCTCCACGGCAGTAAATTTAATGAAGATACTGATGTTATTTCTGCTATGTGGAGTCACTGAGGCTGAAAAAGCCTATTCTACTCGCCTTGAAAAATGGATTGAGTGTTGAAACTATATCATGTATTGAAGGATGGGTTAAAGGAAAAAAGCTTGTTTCATATTTTTTAGCATTTTATGATTTTACTTTGATTGTATTATAAAATAAACTCGTAATATTTAAGCCCAATAATGAAGTATGTGTGGGCAAATACAATTTATCGGGTTTTATTATTAAAACTTAAGGAAAAGTAAAACAGAACAATGAATAATATTTTGACGGAAAACAAAAATGTCCTCGATAAAAAGAATCAGAAGTATAAAAGTATTAAAATAGAATATAAAGACTACTAACTCTAAGTAACAAATAATTCCAAGTTTAATTTAGTCAATAAGATGATAGAATTCATATAATTAAATGAGCAAGCAAATAAAGAAATGCAATAGAAGGTAAAAGAACCAATAACATTTTTTCATAAAACTTGATGTGTCGTCAAAACAAATCATTGGAAATATTGTTTTTCTTTTGTATCGAATTATTTTTCTCCCCCCTTAAATTAACTTTTTTTCCTCTCCGCGTAATTACCTTATGTCCAAGGAGTATATTACAACTAAATTCAGCAACATGTGTAGATTACAAGCTGTTTTTCTTCAAAATAAAAGAAGTTTATAAAAAATTGATGAAAGTTGCATGATTATACGAAACTTGTAAAGGGATTTAGCAAGAAAAATTTGCGTGATAGAAGTAAACGGATTGAAAAATTCGAATTCAGCATACAGGTGTTATACAAAATCACATTTTCTACTTTCAGGAACAAACAAAGAGTTAAAGTTCGCGGGCTAGTGTAATAGGCTATGTGCCGAACATTGTCCACTTGCTTTGATCGGATAAAAACAAGCTTATAAAACAATGGAAAGATTGGAAATAATAGCTTTAAAAGGTAAGTCTTGCTTATAGGTGCTATTTTCCTATAAATTGCTATCTTTATGCATTTTAAAATTTCTTTAAACCTTTCTCAGCTTGTGAGCTAAGTGTATGAAGCATGAAATAAGCTAATAATAGTATTTAAATGACTGCCCATTCAATATCAAGGTATTGATTGTTCAATTGTTCCATTAATGGGCATGCTGAGAAATTACTAGAAAATAAATTAATATTTAGTTTGAGCTTTTATGCTTAGTTTATTCTTTCACATTATACGCTTCTTAATTTGAAATTTGCAATCGAATAATCAGAAACAGTAATCAATCATAAAGCTCATTATTGATACTTTTGTGAACCATTACTGGTACACTTTTGGCTTATTACTAACAAAACCAAATGTTTCAGTTTAAAATTACGAAATTCAGCGTTTTTCTATCGCTTAGCATTCACGAACCTCACAATCGTAATTTTCATCTTACCTCTCTCATATACAACATAAGAAATAACGCTTTTTAACTGTTTTGACGATCAATTTGTGCTAAGATCTTAACTGAAATAACTTTGTTTTTGAAAATAAATAACTTATTGATACAGCTTTCGTTGCAAAATAATATTTTAGTCCAATTAGAGTTTGAAGGTAGTAGTCGCACACTCCTAAGGGATCGCGCCACACAGGTTGCGTATCGCTGGTTTAGTCACATTTTTGATGATTGTATTTTTGATTCTTTAAATATCTTTTAAAATGCAGCAATTTTTTTTTATTTTGAATAAGCGTACGTATTTGAGGGGACTAACTCATAGGGGAACCATTACTGGTACGTCCGAAATTTAGTATACCCATTACTAGAGCATATAGCAGATTAAAGATGTTTTTCTTTAAAACTAAGGTATACTTTTAATGATTTTATTCAGTAACAATTATGTATGAAGGTTCAAATGGTGATGGAGAATTAATCTTAGGACATAAGTCTTGAAAACTTTTATTGCCACTGACTTAAAGTCTTTAAGTAGTCCATTATTGTCATATTTAACTTGTATTGAAGTCTTATTTTTTCTATGATTGTTTCTTATCTTTTAGCAATGTAATATTTCCCATTTTATGCATGTTTTTCATTTAATTATAAATTTCGTTTAAATAAAATTTAGATTTTTTGCTGCTAGCTATTTTTCCGAACTTTGTTGAAATGTAGAATAAAAGCAAATTTCTACCTTTAGGCTTTGCAGAAAGAATAGATTTTTCCTTTTTCAGAACTTCCCAAATGTAATAAAGAATAAAACAGAATGATGTACGCATCATTAAAAATATTTGCCTGCAATAAACTTTACATCACAAAACGCTTTCTATTCTTAAGTGCAGTGAGAAGCTAATGCCTTAATAAAACATAAATTCTCATTCATTAATGCGAATCTTATTAACAGGAATGGTACCTTATTAAGCTCGAAATGTCTAACAGAAACATCAAATTAATTTTTCATTCCCTTTGTATTTCAGTAAATGGTGCTTATCTAGGAATAACTAAATTCGTAAATGAAATGGCAATTCCATGAAATGCGTCTGGTATGTAAATATTTTAGTAAGTGGTTTAACAAAGATGTTAAAATTCAAAAAAGAATTCCGATGAGTATCATTAAAAATGCATTTATAACGTACGTAGTTAAGGAAAATACTTTTTATCAATATAAGTGACTATGTGTAAAATTCTATTTTTCTCTGAATGAGGTTTTCAAATACTTTTCTATTACCTTCTTTATTTAAACATGTGTGTAAGAAACATGTTGATTAATTTGAGAAATCAAATGTTTTATTTTAATTTTTCAAAAAAAAAAGCAACAGTCAAACGATTTAGGTAAGAAATACAATACTGAATTTTTCACAAAATTTCATGGCGAAGTAGTGCGGAAAAAATATATAAAAGAGGTTACCTTTAATGCAATAATAGTTATGGTAAAGTGCTGAACTTAGGAAACCATTTTATTCTTTATGTAGTTCCTCAAGAAATCATCAAGATTTTTTTTTTCGTAGTCAAAGGATAAAGAAAGCATATTAGAGCGAAAATAAAGTGTACACAAACCAGTATGTGAAAATAAATAAAAAGCAGTTTATGGAACGAGCAGTGTTTATATCTGCTAATATCTGGTAACTGCTTGCTCAAAAGAGAAACGTCAAAATAGCAATCTTATATTTCTAAAAACTCAGCGTATCTACCTAAATCAGGGTAACTTCTCAAAATAACTTTTGGTGGAATTGGAAAAATGTTTAGTATAAAGCTTAAAATTCTGACATGTGCCGGATGTCATCTAGTACATCAAAGATAGATAGATACTTTCATTATATTCTCATGTCCACCACAGCGTGATAAAAAGACTCCTCTTCACTTCATATCTTTCAAAATCTGCTCTTGAACAGAAACAAATTGACAACTTTAAACTTTTGAGATCGAAGGCATCTAAGAATGACATAAACTGTGAATCATCACTTTTTACACTTCAAATCTCAACGTTTAAATTTAAAAGAAGTTTTTTTAGAATTCTATATTCTTCAAGCACCCCACTCTTCATTTTCAGCAAAAGGAAGGTGTCTATATTTATCAACTGAGTTCAAACTCTTCATAGTGAGCCTGCTAGTGATGAATTAAAATGTTTTAGCAACAAATCAGCCAGTCAAAAAAGTCAAAGGAATTTCATTTCCCTTATTTAAATTTTTGAAAAGTTAACAAAACAAAAAAGAAAAAAAATACTACAATTTAGAATTAACTACTGTTAAATACGAGTCAATTTTTTAATTCAAAATATGTTTTTAATTAAAAAACAGTTAATATCGCTAGCATTGCAAGCATGACAAATAGTAGGGTGGAGTGGAAATAAATGGTATTTTTTCAATTTAGTTCTTGCAATTGTATCTTTTCTTTCATATGCATAGGGTAACTTTATTAAGGGATCTAAGGACTCTTAACCATCAAATTTTTCGATTTTCTGGAAAAATATGTAAGTTATGCATAATTTAATTCTCAACAATTCAACACATTATTTATTTCCTTTCGCAAAAAACTTTTTGAATTATCGAAGAAAAAAAACGCTGAAGTGGAAACCCAATAGGATTAATATCAGCAGTAGCTGCTTAAATCTCTGTTTCTGTGAAGTCTGTTTTTTCGTTTTGCGTGCATAATATCTCAAAAAGCTTTTTATATATTTACATGAAACTTTTTTTGTGTGTTTGTATTTTTTATTTCTGTAACGAGAATTTCATTTTTACATGAAAATCAAACTAAATTTTTCCAAAAAAAAAAAAAAATTTCTCTCATAAATTTGCTTAAGTTTGATATTTGGTTCGGAAACTTTAAAAAAAAAAAAAATTAAAATTTAAATTGAGGCATATTACAATACCTTAAAATTAATATTAGCATTATATATTTATTTTGATTATGTTAGATTTTAATAACAATCAAAATTTGGATAAAGAGAAGCCAGTCTATGGTGTTCAACATGTTAAATGCTTCAGTTGGTAAAGAAATCAGTAACATTATTTAGTTCATCGAAACGAAATTTATGAAAAGCCTTTGACACAAAATACAAATACATATGCTTCATTCCAAACAAATATTAAATCATTCTTCAACTTGATCTCTTATTTGGTAAAATATTTGTCATAAATTGCCTTCGAGGACCAAAATCTGAGTTTCAAAAGTTCTTTGTTTGCCAAATAAATCAAGAAACTGCGAATGTACATAAATATTATGAAATTGATAGTTATTTATTCCATACAAATAAATAAAATTTTGCCAATATTATTCTTCGTTTGAAGTCTCATAAGTGCTCGATCATAAGTAACTCGATCTCAAATAGAAAGACCTACGGCTATTAAAGTTGTAAGAAAAATGCTTTGGAGGGCTTAATTACGTTGCAGTTTTAAGTTTACGGCTTTGATATTTTTCTTTAACAATAGCGAGAACACTTTTCTCGCAGTCAGCAATTTTATCTTTGGAGTAACAACAAAACGGAAAAGAAAAGAGCAATTTAGTTTCTTTCTTTTAAGAAAAACAAAGACATTAAATGCATGAGTGCAAAAACTGTTGAGTAAATTAAACAGCTTTTGTAAATTGTCAGACTTTTTTTTTTTTTTTTCATAAGGGAAAATGAATAGACGTGGTAAATATCTCCATTTTAGTTACATGTTATAACAACTTACAAAAAATATTCCTGCTACTTAATTTCAAGCTTAGATTGCAATTTTGGTAAGCTTTTTCTTTTCCTTTTCTTTTCTTTTTTTCTTTTCATGTTTTTGTTTAAAAAAAAATTAGATCTATAGAAAAAACTGAAATTATTTTCAAGTAAATTTTCAATATACTTAGCGCATCCGCCGCAAACTGTAAAATGTTTAATTGAATGATTTAAAAATATATTTAACTCGCGAAGGATTATCTCATCTAACATTGTTTTAATAGGAATATTATTCTCTTAACCTTTTGTTTAAGTTTTTTAGTATTATAATTAAAGATGAACAAATGACTCTTATATTGTACTTTTAGATGAAATGTTTAGAATTGTTCATGTTAAAAAAACTTAATATCCCCTACCCCCTCTCTTTTTGGCAGGATTATATTCAAATTTAGTGGATTTTTTTTTTATTTAAGTTAACTTTCTCATTAATCTGCTTTTACGTACTACTTCACTCAAACTTATCATCTGATTCAAATATGAAAAGCAACACTACATACCTGCATAGATAGCGTATAAAATCATGCACTATTTTAATGCTTCTTTGCTACTTATTTTAATGCTTCTTTGCTACTTGTTTTAATGATTCATCGCTACTTATTTTAATACTTCTTTGTTACTTATTTTTATGCTTCAAAGTTAACTAATTTTGACAAGTACTGCTTTTTTGCTCTGCAATTTTTCAAATTTAATTTTTTGACGCCCAACGTAAAAGACAACCTTTGGGGACATTATGGAATACATGTCTGAAAAAAAATTAATAGCCGACTAAATCACTTTCATTTTTCAATCACTCTAATCAACCATCCAGTCGTTTACTTAAAAAGTCTACGGGATGTTTCTTTACTGAATAGGATATAAAGAAAGCAGTCCTGTGAACGTTGTAATTACTTTATTTTAATAAATCAAATTTACAGAGAAAATAAAGTTATCGAAGTTTCTACACATGTTATGTCGAATGAAACCGTAAAAAAGGTAGGATTGAGCGAATTAATACAACCTGACCTGCAAAGATAGCTACTGCTCGAAACGGTCACTCACTCACCTCCAGTGTCCTCCGTACCTATCACTATACGTGGTTTAACCAAATGGATGAGCCCCTGAAGATAGCTCTGTTCTTTTATCCAAACCAGGAACGGAGCAATCTCTGGTCCAGCACCCTCCGAGGTTTTGATTTGGAATGGGAACACGGAGGACTTTGCAACCACGATCATATTTAACGTGCCCTAGTCACAGTTAGTTAATACTTCTACGATTATTTATTGTAAATTTTATATTAACTACTTTGTGCTTTTATTGTACGTGCATCATAAATAAAGAAGTGAAAAAAGGTTATTAACCCATTAATGCCTGACTTTTTTCCAAAGATATTTTGTATACTGGTTACAAATAGTGTTTAATGGATAGGCGAAAAAAATCATGTAAAAAAAAATTTTTTTTTCAAGAAAAATCGTCCCTAAAAAGGGAGGCTAGGCACCAGAGGGTACATACTTTTTTTACTAAACTTTTTTTTTCTGCCTACGATATAATATTTAAAAAGACATTTTATAAGAAGAAAGAAAGCAGCTATTAACATAAACTGGGAAGCTGGGAATAATTTTGAAAACTTAGCTTTTTGTTCTTGAGATTATGAACGATGTAATTCTTGATAACGATCGTAATAAAACGGCTACAAAACACATTTTATAATGGTTATGTGCTGAAATCTGTTAGTAATGAATTGAAACAATACCAAAGTAATAATTGAACACTATTATTTGGTTGAAATGTTTATTTTTGAAAAATTCGGATACACTTTTTGAACCGTCCCTAAAAAGGGACACTAAGCATTAATGGGTTAAAATGTTGTGACGAATTAAGATATTTCTGATGAACTTTACTAAAAATATATATTTAATTGTTAAATCATATGGTTGTAGAATAGCTGAACTAATTGAACGGTTGCAGCTGTTATGAAAAAATGGTGTCTTTCCTCTATTACTAACGGAAAACAAATATACTCCGGTATCTGACAAGATTTTTAGCCTATCTGTAATACTTAAGGCAGTTTCTGCCGAAGTAAATGCACAAAACCTTTTTAGAAGTTGCAAGTTCAGCAAAATGTCAGAAGATATTGAAACATTTCCCCAAAGGCGTAAATTCAAAGACGAGAACTTCCCATTTGTGCGAAAGAATATTGTATGCGGCATAAAATCTGTTTATATAAATAAGAGCTCAAAAGAGTGGATGCTTTTGTGGAAAATACTTTTAGTCAAAACTCGAAGTATTGTTAACACAATTTTTGGTCCATTTTTCTCTAAAAATTAAGCAAAATACAAACGAATGTTATTGGTAAAACCTTTTTTTTTTAATTCGCAACATTGAAGGAGTAATCAGATATTTAAAGTGTGGCAACAACAGCCCAATTTAGCTTCAGAACAAATAAATTACTTTCTAAGATCATATTGATAATAGTTATATACATCTATAAGATATCTGTTGCAGTTTAATTACAAACAGGTACAAAACTTTGTATGTAATATTAATAAAATTAATATTACATACAAAGTTTTGTACCTGCAGTCAGTTTTTAAAACATATTTTCCGTTACTTATTGCAGTTTTGAAATGAATAGGTGCCATCTTATAAAAGAACGAACGTGTCAAAAACTTTAAAGAACCGTCCTTAAGTTAAATTCCTTAAAATATGAATAAGACGAGTTTTTAAACATCACTTCTCATGCGATAGTTGACGATAGTTCATGACGCAGGACTCAATTTTATTTCTTATCAGAGTTCCGGTATAGAAAAATTTACGAATTTCACCCCATATATGCCCACACTAACCAAAATAACAAGAAATTATGTTTAAGTAATTGGTTTATTCTATCTTTTCTAGGACACTTATTTAATTAGAAATAATCAGCAAATCCCATTTATGGTGCAAACTTGAAAGAGTGAAATGGTAATTGCTTATGGGCGGAACCTAAATGCTCTAGCGAAATCAATTTGTCTCTTAATTTCTCCCAGCTTGGGGTAATTAGTCACTCGTAGGAAGATAACAAAGAAAACGAAGCGAGTCACTGAAAGTTAAAAGTGTAAACATCATTGACTTTCAAACTCAACTCTTGCGAAAAAGCAATTGAATTTACTTTCTCTTTTCATCAATTCTCTAAGTAAACTATTTTATCTTGGAATACTACGACAGAGTGGTTACGCAAAATGCTTTTGTCCCACTTTTACCAAATTCGATGCGTTTGTAGTTTTCATTCCTAGAAAAGTTAGTTTAATAGTTCTATAAGCTAGGTATTGGCTAATCAACAGTCCGGGTCGTGATGTAAGTTTTCTAAATTGGACATATATAAATTCGAGATATATTGCATTCGAAATTACTTATGTGGCATGATTTTTAACCCACGTATATTAATCACAGGAAGAAGGTCGTTGATTAATTTGCTGATATAAATAAATGTTTCAGTAGTAAAAAAATAAAATTGCAAAATTGTTCTTTTATGTACATGTTTTTATCCGACCAGGTCGGATTAAACCGGGTACTTGTATACTTTCAAATATTCAACCTTTAAAATAATTTTATTTCACATTGAAAAATATTTACGTTAGAGCTAAAGAACTAATTTATCATTTAAATAGAAATTTTGGACAAAAAAAAAGCATTTTGGGACCAGGTTTTAACCAACTCCCCCGCCCCCCCCCCCTCTTTTACTTATTTTAATATATACCATGGCCCATGAAATCCAAAGCTTTTTATTTATTTATTTATTTATTTTTCTCTTTTTTCGTTATCTAAATCTTTGGCGTATTTTCATTCTTTTCATTTATGGTTTACCTTGACCATTAAACAGAAACACGAAGAAAAAAATCAGACTTCCTGTTTATAAAAAACAAACACGTAAAAGTTCCATAGCAGCTCATTTTACATTATATATTCCAGCCGAATAGATAATAAATTAATTATCTTAAAATCAGATTTAAATAAATGTTTAAATGACTTTCATCCGAATATAATCGCCATTCTGCTAGAATCAAGCCTTTGAAACGCATAACTACTAAAGCATTCTTTCATTAACGATCCATGTTTCAATTTGTACAACCGTTTTCAAACTTTCAGGAAAATATCTGTCAGGCACCAGTGTGAGTAGAGCGATTATCTTATGGGATTCACATCTTATTCCCAGAGCCACACGAATTCTGACAGCGTCGCATGCGATCTATCAGCATGCTAAATTTCAAGTCCTCCCATGCATAATTACAACACAGAAAATGGACACAGATGGGAGTTTTGCTGCTAACAGAACCACTTAGTAGAGATAATGAACAGTGTACATACGGAGCACAGAAATTAACGGAGGCACTTGAAACAAAGGTATCGTGTGGAGCTGGTGGGGAATTTACGAAGAATGAAAACTTAGTTCTTGGAGTTGAGTATCAATTATAACTGCAAATACAACACATAAAAATGATTTTTGAGGTTAAGAAAATTATTTTTTTAGCATGCTATGTATTTTAATGGTATATTAGGTTGCTACGTTTTCGTCTGTAGCGAGGTTTAATTATAGTTGCATAGTCGCAATTCAATCGTGACATGTGTCTAAAATTTTATTTATGAGGAAGTTGTCAAGTCGATGTTTCGGATTGTAGTGCAAACTATGGACTCAACTTTTGGTTTTTCGTGTTTCAATTTTTTTGTGTAATAGAGCTGAATAGAGTTATTAGAGCTGAATAAAAAAATATATGTAAATAGTACGTAATTTAGTACATTATTGTGACTGAAAATAATAACATAAATAGAAGTAGAAATGGGTCAAAAATAATATGTGTCTCAATTCTAAATGTAGGTCCAGTGGCCCTAGGCCTAGGGAGACTTGACCCAATACATAGAGCGACATGATCCACCTTATGAATGTAAGAGTATTCAAAAATATTAAAATCAAAACTACAGGTTTGATGGTGTTTTTAGTTTTAATGAGTGATATTTGAAGTTGCACAGAATTTTCAAACTTTAGATGAAGTGTTACATAGGTTTTTTTTTTTTTTTTTTTTTTATTAATCCTCTTCAACACCAGCAGAAAAGCAGAAGTAGAATTCAAAATTTGTGACCCTTTGTGATCCCCTATCAGGAGGATTGAGAAAATTTTCAATTTGCGCCAAATCTTATTTAGACACAGCAATAACATCAGGTTGTTTGAATCTGCCACCTTCTAAAAAAAATTCAGTCAAAATATCGTGATTATTTTCTGTTGCGGAGACAACAAGATACCTCGTACTCTTTTTTCTCATAGAACTTGACAGTTATCCAGTCTTCAACTCGCACTTTCCGGCTATTAAGCTCTTCTACTTTAGTATTTTGACTTAACTACGGACTTCGCAGTATCTCTTACTGTGACTCTGAAGAGTCAGATTCTACCTCTTGGGTGAACCTAACCTGGCAGTATTGGAAAAGCTTCTGAGGCTTTAATCACAGTAAATATAGTTAATACTTTGATAAAATTTTATCATTTGACCTAAATCAGAACATGTTAGCTGTTTATTATACAAAAAATCATCAATTCAAACAAAAGCAACAAGACAGTGTTTGGGTCAAGTCTCCTTAGCTTGCGCCGAGGCTCCCTACATAGCTTTCCTTTGTTTAAGCTAAGATTTTAACAACTTGTATTAAAATTACGTACAACTACTGCACATCATTGCATAGCTAAAAAAGTGACTATAACATGCAAACTTTAAAAAAAAAAAAAAACCTCGAAACTTAAAGCAATAAAGATGACAAATTCCAAAATTTACTTTTGAATTAAAGTATCATTTCACACTGAATTTCTTGAAAACCGCAGATAATTCTGAAATAGCTCTTCCCTACAAAGTACTGTTACGTAATTGATCAACCGATAATGCCTAAAATTTTCCCTAAATATTATTTTTATGGAGAAAATCCCCATGGGTCGAGTCTCCCTAATTTCCCCTGTATTGAAATCCTGGAATAATTCAATTGAAATACATTCAACTTAATGTTTAACAAAAATTATACATTTGCGCATGCATGAAGGACTAGAGGAGAAATGGAGGAGGGGGGGGGATTATGGGATAGTCGGGGCTGATGAAATGCCTAGTTATCAGCTATGTTTGATACTGCTATCAAGTGCAAATATCATGAATAACGCAAGAAAGACTCCAACGATGCAATACAGGGACAGTGCGTGACGGCATATTGTTGTCGTACCACTCGTTACAGAACAAAGAGTATTTTGATTTTCAAGGGTTTCTGTTCTGCATACACACAAAACTAATCAAGCATTTTAATATACGGGTGTTTCTCTGTAAACTTGTAAAAAGCTGTTGGGACCAAGTATTTTAAAAATAATAAAATGTAATAAAGTAATTATCCCTCTTAATTCAGATGAATCATTAAAACTTCACATCACAATTGCATTTGGAGTGATAACATTTTTTTTCTAGAAATTATCAAATTCCTAAAAACACAGTCCCCTGGCTGTCCCAATCCTGTGCTCTAACACTTAGAGTTAATAAACTCATGTTTGTGAAAATTGCAACACCATGAGGGAATCCTTATAATTGAATAAAATTTAATGCACATCTGAGTGATAGTGGTACAAATACACTGGCGGAAAAAAAAATCCCAACACCAAGAAAGACTTGTGTTAGATAAACGAAATTTGGTAGGCGTGTTTATACAACTGAAAGATGACATCGATTGAAATTTCGTGTTCCGCGCATAAGTGTGGCGCAGCTGGCGTCACTCAGAACATGCAAATAAGGCTTGTTTTAAAAGTGTGTTGTGAAGCTCGTTTGTATTATTTTTCCGTGAAATTGGATGAATTGCGTTCATGTTAGCCAGGAATACCTTTTAAGAAGACGAAGAAGCCATTATCAACAGCACACCGAGTTTAAACGAGGTCGTACAAATTGGCTACGAGAAGGTGGATTTTCATTTCGCGATATTGCAGAAAGACTTGGGTGGGAATGTTTCCACCATGCATGATTATTGGAAGCTATGGGCAAGGGATGGTACTACCTCAAGAAGATCGAGTTCCGAGCTGCCACGTGGCACGACTGAGAAGGAAGATCGCCGAATCTTGCGTACGGCTGTGGCGCATCGTACTGCATCTGCGGCTGACATTCGAGCTGCAGTTGGTACCGTCGTGACCCAAGGAACGGTAAGAAAATGTTTACTTCAAGGACAGCTCCGAGCCAGGCAGCTTGAAGCCGGTATTCCATTGACTGCAAACCATTGCCGTTTCCGACGGCAGTGCTGCCAAGACAGAGCTCACTGGAGGTTGGAGGGGAGATCTGTTGTAATTTTTGATGAAAACAGATTCTGAATTAGTGCCAGTGGTGGCTGTATATTGGTCAGAAGGAGGCCAGGGGACCGCCTGCATCCAAGCGGTCTACGGCCTAGACACACGGGACTCACACCTGGAGTTATGGTCTCTGGAGCAATTTCCTACGACAGCAGGGGCATTCTTGTGGTTATCCCAAACTCACTGACTGAAAATTTGCCGTCAGTCTGTTAATTTAAGCAGTAGTACAGCCCTTCATGAGTAGCAGTCAAGGGGGCGTTTTCCAACCAGATAACGCTCGCCCTCACATCGCTGCTGTAACGCAATGTGCTCTACAGAGTGCTGACATGTTACCATGACCTGCAAAATCACCAGGTCTGCCTCCAATTGATAACGTATGGGATATCATGGGATGTCACCTCGAGCATCATCCACAGTCAGCAATGACGGTCCTAGTATTGACACAGCAAGTGCAACAAGCATAGAACTCCATACCACAAAGTGACATTCGGTACCTGTATGACATAATGCATGCACGCTTGCAGGCTTGCCTTCAAAATTCTGGAGGTTACACCCTCTATTAAATTAACATAATTTCACATTTGCACAGTATTTTCTTGAGCTTAAATTAGCCAGTGATCTTGTACATTTTATGAATTAAACATGTTAACTAGACAATTGCATTACCCAAATTTCATTACTCTGCGGCAATTTTTTCTTGGTGTTGGGATTTTTTTTTCCGCCAGTGTAGATGATTCAACTTAGAAAGCCAACAAACAAAAAAAAATATTGAAATTAGTATTTTGTGTAGCCACCACGCGCTGCAATAAGTGCTGCTACGCGACGTGGCATAGGGTCACACAAATTTTTAATGTCTGCCTGATCAAGAGCATTCCATATTGTTTGTGTGCGTACCCAAAGTTCGTTCATAGAAGCAACAAGACGATGATCACGAACGAGACGCCGACCAACGAAATCCCAGACATGTTCAATCGGTGACATATCCGGGGAATACGCTGGCCAGGGAAGAAGCTTCACCTGCTGCAATGCAAGAAAGGATTGAACAGTCCTAGCGACATGAAGGCGGGCATTATCCTGCTGAAATACAGCGCCAGGCAAGCCTTGACGGAAGGGGACAGCTTGGGGCTCTACAGCTTCACTGATGTACCGATTGCTGTTCAGGTTACCAACAATTCGTAGCAATGAGATCGTCCGTGATATGATATGGCACCCCAGACCATGACTCCAGGCAGGGGCGCACCCAGGATTTAGTTTAAGAGGGAGCTAATTTCTGACAAACAGTACCATTAACCCTTTATTGTCCAGAGGCTATTGGATCAAAAAAAAAAACTAAACTTTAATAGATCCCCCCCCCTTCTTTCTTTCTATTTATTTTTTTTTCTCTCCGAATAAAATAGTCTAAAGCTTTTTTTTTTTTTTGTTGTTGTTAGTTTCGATATGGAAAACAGTGTCATTAAAAATCGAAAAAATGGGAATAAATACCTCCAGAAAAAAAATAACTATGAAATTTTAGATGACGGTTAATCTTAGGAAGAGCTCGAGTCGGGGGGTTCTCCCACTGAAAATTTTCGAAATTGATGTCTGAGAAACACTGTAGTAGGCCCTCTTTGAAGACATTAGGAGAAGAAATGGGGATTTTGGAACATTTCACTACAAATTTTTTGATATTGCAATTCCAAAACCGAAATGTATAATTATCTCAGATAATCTTAGGAAGAACGGGGTTCTACCACTATCAACCGGAAATTTTTCAAAATTGATGTCTTGAAAACGCAATTGAATCTGTTGGAGAAAGGGATGGATGGGGTTCGGATTTCTCTCCTGGATGTTTTTTGTCGAAATCGAAAATCTCGATTTTCGTGATGTTCTGGAGTTTGGCAGTTCGAAAGTCTTTCCTGAAACCTTTTTTGAAATTGAAGTTTTAAAAATGCTATTGTAAAATGCATTTTTAAAACTTCATCATAGTATATTAAAGTGCTATTGTAATTTTAAAATGCTATCGCGTCATGACGATATGGGAATGGATGGAATGTGGAACTCTCCATTGGATATTTTTCCCGAAACTAAACCCGATGTTAAGAGTTCGGAGGACTTCCCCAGGAAAGTATTTAAAATTGAAGTCTTAAATATGTGGTTTTTGTTCATTTATTGGTAACCTTAGCGATGGTATTCTGTACTCTCAAAAGCAGTTTTTGTGATTGAAGTTCTAAAAACGAAATTTAAGAAGATCGTTTTTATTATTATTATTATTTTTCTTTTTTGAAATTAAAGTTTTAAAAACAAAGCTGCAGACCATCTTTGATAATGGGGCTCGTTTTTCTTCTACGGAAATTTTTAGAAATTCATGTTCCAAAAAACAAACATTAGACGATATTCAATGAAGATATTCAGAGACTTTCTACCGGGAATTTTCAAAACTTGAAACTCTATAAAATTATAATCCTTGCAAACTTTAAAGCCGAAAAAAAAAGAAAGGGATTAGGTTCGGAAAGCCCCTTATTCCCATTTTCTTCACTTCTTTTTTTTTCTTTTCTTTTTTTTATTTCAAATAAAAATTTAGATAATAGGAAACGTTTTTCAGTTAACTATTTTGGTTTTTCATACTGAAATTTTCAATTTCCTTCCAATGAATTCATTGGTCTGAAGTACAAAAGTTTATGGCTTTCGTAAAAATACCCTTTTTCGATACATGTAAAAACACCTTTTTTTCGACAAATTTGTTATTTTACAAAAATACCCTTCGATCACTTTTTTCTGTTTTTCCTCTTTCTTTACTTCCTTTTATTTTCATACCATTTTATATATTTTTTTAATCTGTGTTCTTGTTTCTCGAACATGTTTCTCATAAATCAGTGGTTAGGTAAATCTTGTCGCAAGCGCCGTCCCCCTAAAGAGGGGGGAAGGGAGGGGCTCTGATGAAAAGGATTCAAAAAATGTGCATGAAATATGTTTTATATAATTCTGTTTTAGACAGATAGGAGCTTTAAAAATTTTATTGTGATGATCTTTCAAACCTGCAATTCGCCGTTGCAAACTATCATGATTCTCCATGACAAATCCTCGAAATTAAAACTATTTTAGTTTTGATGATGAGACGCTCTGTGATTTGAAGCAGACTGCCTTTCTGGGACCCTATTCTCGCTACTGTGCTTGAAAAATGAATAATTTGATTGAAAACAATGCCTTGGTCTCTCAGAAACTATAGAAGAGGGGGGAGGGGATTTTGTAGGGGAGAACTTACGACCCACTTTCCCCAAGATTTTAAGAAAGACAAGGTATATAATATCCGTGTGTGTATTTATTATTTCACTGGTTTTATAACGTAGTATATATTGAGTTATTAATGACTTGAATCTTTCGGGGGGGGGGGGGGGCTTAAGTCCCCAAAGCCCTCTCCTGGGTGCGCGCCTGAATCCAAGGGCCCTACTCTGAAACTTCCAGTGACGCCTATTACTTCCTCACGACAAGCAAGAACCGCCGAAAAAGTAGTCGCTTGTCAAATTTTGTGCTACTCTGAAAGCCCTAATGTGCCCAAGCGAAAATTTTCTCTCCTTCTAACGCGCATCGAGAAGGAAAAACGACTGACCAATCAAATGACAGTATATCTCACTCGCGTTACATCAACTTTCGCGCGTGCATTTTGCTTTAACTTACTGGTTTAGCTTAGCCTCCGAAATAGATAGTAAAAACATTCGAGAGCCAAATATTAAAAGCATTCGGGCAGATTAAGATGTTGTGTTTCAGGAATTTAAAAATATTAGAATTTTAAATCGCAATTAGTACATCTTTTCAACACATACGAGCATACAAGCGTATGCGAAGTAAAGTGTCGAAATACACCCTTGTGCAAATTAATTGAAACGAACTCGAAAAATTGAGAAAACTAAGAAAAGAACTATTTTGTTTAAATTTATACAAAACCAAAAGTTTTTATAGCATAGTATGATGTCTACAACTCTTTGTAAACATTTGGACATGATTCGCCATGGAATCTATCAATTTTTGACACACATTTGTAATATTTGTGTCGATGAATTAGCGCAGTGATTAGCTTCTCCATAGTTGAACAGTCCTCATGCAATAGTCGATTTTTGCATATATTGCATATAGCCCAAAGATTCTCGATTGTATTGATATCAGGAGAGCTCAGGCTATTTAGATGTCCCAATTTGGTTCTCGGACATGAATTTCTTGGTCATTTGGACGCATGGTAAGGGGCTAAATCCTGCTGGAAAAATAGCGTTTCATGTTGGTATCGTTCCTTCAACACTAGTAAAGCATTTTATTGCCAGAATAACAATAGATTTCTCAGAATACATCATACCATCAACATTCTTCAAGGAACCAATACCCATTGTAACCAAGAGAACCCCGAAACATCTTTTTAGGGTGATTTACTAATGTTTTCATGTGGCAAACCTGAATTCTTTCACCTGAAGATCTCCATACGTGTTGAGTTCGTTGACCTTGGATAATGAAATGAATTTTGTCACTAAATAGTCGTTTTCTCCTATTTTTAGCTGCTCAATTCTTATATTTAACACCCACAAATAGCGATTTTTCTTCATTGGTGGAGTCAGAAGCTGTTTCTTCTTAAACCGATAGACTGGCCGACCGGTACAATAAGGTGCCTTTGAACAGTAGATAAGCTTCTGATTAGTGGAAATTGATGATAGGTAAAGGATTTAAGTATCTAATCCATATTTTTACTAATTTTAGCATAATCGGTGAAGAATAAAGGGATAATTTTAAAGTCATCAAAAAAATATTTTGTTTCAATCAATTTGCACAAGGGTGTACATTATACGAATTCATTTCAACGTATCAAATGCTTCGACTAAACATGAAAAAATGTATAAATACTTTAAAAAAATAATACTAATATTTAAAAATATTTGTTAAATTAAATCATTTAACTTCATGACTTTGTTTTTAGCGATAATTTGACTTTATCGCAATAATAGTTTAAAATTCAGACTTTTAAGTAAAAGTCCCCTTTTTGCATTACTCATTTTTGTTTTCGCTATAATAGTTGTATTTTCAGTCTTTAAATGCTAAGTAAAGAAAAATCACATGTCTGGGCAGGGCAAAAATTAAGGCATAGGTATATGGGGCACAGGCCCAGGGCACCAACGTTTGGGGGGGGGGGCTTAAATCCATCTAAAGTTTTTAAAATGGAGAAATTTCATATCGCACTATGACAAGATAAAAAATAAATTTAAAAATACTCTTTCGAAAACTTGAAATCCAAAATAATTTACTACTTCATTATATTGTTTTTATTTGGGGGGGGGGCAGCACATAAAGCTCGTGCTCAATGTCCTACAAAGTCGTGCCCTGTGTCTAGGTAGCACTTTTTCAAAACGTGTATTTAAAACATTTGTTGTTTGAGAGGGGTAAAAATTACTGCTTGTGCTGCACTTTTTGCAATGATTTTGATCGACTCAATTTTGCTTTTCGCGATATTTAGGCTTTTTCGCAATAAGAGATATATATTCACTCTCTAAATATTAAGTACAAGTCCCTATTTTTGGGGAAATGCATAAGAGAAAAATGGAGATCCTAAATCACATGTCTGCGGATCTTTTTTCCAAAAAGCATTTAAAACGCTTTATGTTTGAGAACTGAAAGAAACAAATTCATGTAATGCTTCTGCTATCATTTTAAGACTTGAGAAACGATGATTCAATTATTCTGTGAGGAAAAATTAAACTTAAAAACGATACGATAAAAGCGGAATGCTCCCCCCCCCCTCCCCTGATAGAAACATAATTTGAGCAAAGAGCTCATTTTATTAAAGGAAATATCCCCCCCCCCCTGGGTTAGATCGACACCCTGGTTAAGTAGATATTTAAATTCAAGTTTTGGGCATACCTTAAAGTAATTTTAATTTGCACATTTTTGGCCAACTAATCAGTAAAATAAGATGATTATAGATGATCGGCAAAGTTGCAGAGTTCCAATTACTGCCGATAAATGGATGCCTCTCCCAACATCAAACTCAAAATAAAGAAAAAATCTTAACTTTCAATGTAAAAACATACTAAACCACATTTTCAGAACTTATAAACATTATGGCACACTCCGCGTTGAGAAAAGATGGAATAAATAAGCAGCTTCTCACTTCCGAGGAAGATAACTCACGTCTTCTTACCCTGTCGTAAACTATTCTATTCTATTCTATTCTAGAAGTCAATAAGCTTCGACACACATGAGGACTGCGTACTATGCGCCTTGCCTCCACAGATAGTACAATACAGATTTTATTGAAGGAAAGAATTTACAGCACAGAGGAGGAAGTTACACCCAGGGCAAAGGCGGGAATCGAACCAGCGCCTCTTGAGATTACAAACTGACGGGCAGACCCACTGCGCCGTCGAGGCCCTCTGTCGTAAACTTCTCGGCGCAATTCTAGATACCTTAAATTAGAAGTGGCTTTGAGATTAGCGATTATTCGTGTCTCATGAGATGTGACGTCACGGGGCATAAAAAACCCGTATTCTTGGTATCGACTATACCCCCCTAGGAGTTCGTCTACTGTGACGTTCGATAATGCACTCTGGAAGGTGGCGTTCACCTGCATAGCGTCGGACGTGAATGTGGCCATAATGGTGCCACGAATTGAAGCGAGATTCGTCAGAAAACACAACATACTGCCAATGAGCTGGCCAGTCCTTATGCTGATTGGCCCATTGTAGCCGCAGGCGGCAATGGTTTAGCATGAGCGGGATCCTGTATAAAGGAGTCCTTGCGCGCAGTCCACGCTGCAGCAGACGTCTACGAATTGATGAAGCACACATTGAAACACCTGTAGCTGTTGACCACTGTGCTGCCAGTTGTCTGGAAGAAGCTGTATGGTCCGCCAGTACCATGCGGATCAGGTGCCTATCATCGCGCGCTGACGTCACATTTCGAGGTCCACTACCGGATTTCCAAGTTGTCCGACACTCGTCCGTCCACTGCTTCCAAACACGCATCACTGTGCTGCTGTTACGCTGCACACGAGCGGCTACTTCACGATAAGACAATCCAGCTTCATGAAGGCCGATGATCCTCCCCCGTTTAAACTCCGTAAGTTGTTGAAACCTCGCTTTTTTTCGTCGAAGTGGCAACGTCTGATCTAACGTTTATCACAAGCAGATAACCACCTATAACCATGCACCCCTTGCTGCAGCCGTCTATTTATTCGGATAAATCCGGCGTTCAGAGGGCGCTGCTCAGCGTACGCATGCACTACGCGTCTAAAATTCTAATCATTTGCATGTCATACCCTACTTTGCATTTGCTGAAAATTTCAGCCCATTCGCGCAAGTCCTTTATGGTGTTGCAATTTTCACAAACAAGAGTTTATTTCAAAAAACCAATTAACACTACATACATTTAGCAATTAATATCTAAGAAAAGAAACTGAATTTTTCAATAAAATAAGGTCTAATTACGTATTTTTAAAACTTAATATTGCCATGTAAATGCTCTGCTGAGTTTTTTCAAATAGACCCCTGCCACAAATTCAAAGCTGCAATAGAAAAAAAATCTGTTATCCTTGCAAGTGTTTTTTTATCATGAAGTTTAACGCAATTAGTGTGAAGTTGCCGAAATTTCGGAGAACGGTGTTAAAACGCACTATGTTTAGCTTGAGATGATGAAAGTGTGCATCTTGGTCGTTGTGAAAACAGTCCTCTGGTAAGTGATTTTATAAATGCTAATTTGTTTAATTATCTCAAGTATATTATTTATTATTTCCATTATTTGTGTCTAAATTAAACGGTACTTTCTTTCGTAACTACTTCTACTTCAATTTGATATAAATATATATATATATATATACACTGTTGACCACCGTAAATGGGACCTTGAAGGAACCTTGAAGGACCTTGAAGGAAGCGTGCAAACTATATGAAATTTACAACATGCATTAATGGAGGTGAGGTATGCAAATGATTAGAATTTAAGCGCAGACGCACATTACGCGCCTGTGGCGCCATCTTGAAAGGCATTTAAGGCTTGGAGATTTGGGTGATTTTAAGTTTGCCAATTGAGATTTTTTTTTTTCTTTTTTGTGGTTTTTTCAAGAAAACGATTAATTATGCATCGTAGGGAATACCGATCATTTTTTGATCAAGTATCCGAGTTCGACAGAGGAAGGCTAGGGGCCTACTGAGATTATGGCTTATCTTTCAGGAAAATCGACACTCGCGTTGAACGAAATCAAACAACTGTAATGCTGATTTGTGATCGTTGGATGCAGTAGGGTACGCCGGACCGACCTGTTGAATCACATCCACCTCGGGGCACCACTTCACGTTATGACAGGTGCATTGTGCGCATGGAAGTGACGGATCGCTCAGTCACATCACGAACCATAGTACAGCACATTCCGTTTGTAATGCAGCAGTCTTGACGCAGAACCACAGACGTCCCCGCCGCCACTCGTGCGATGAAAGAAGGATGTGGACGGCAGAATCAAATGAAATTGTCTTCACTGACGAGTACCACTTTTGTCTGCAACACCACGATGGTCGGATTCGAGTCTGGAGACACCTCGGAGAAATGATGTTAAACAGCTGCGTTATGCACCACCACACTGGTAATGCACCGGATATTATGGTATGGGGCAGTATTGGATAGCACTCTCGCACTCTAGTATGCATTGCCGGTACTTCAAACAGCCAGAGCAAAAACTCCGAGTTGTTGGAGCCAGTTATCATTCCTTACCTTCAGGGCTTACCCACAGCCATATTTCAACAGGATAATGCACGACCACACGTGGCACGCATTTTTCAAGGGTTCTTCATCAATCGCCAGACCGAGTTGCTTCCCTGGCCGGCTAGCTCTCCAGATGTTTCGCCGATAGAAAACATGTGGTTCATGGCTGCTCAACGATTGACCTAGATTACATCCCCAGCAGCTAACAGCAGATCATCTTTGGCAATATGTGGAAGCTGCTTGGTCTGCTGTACCCCAAGTACAGGGTTCCCACAAATAACTGACGGTTCAAAAAAAAAAAAAGTTATTACTGTAATACAAGTTTTTCTGTGATGATAAAATAAATGTTAAATGAAAGTAACATCATTGTTAATCAATGTTTAAGTAATGGTTTCTATACTCGCGCCTTTAACTGTAACCACAGATGGCAATCTTTTGGCCCCTACACAGGCACTCTTTCATGAGCACATTTTATTAATTTTTTTATTCTTACACTTCACCTTTTCCACCACTGTGCCTTACTTCTACACTACCTGTTTCATTAAACAATTTTAAAGTTCTTTCAATTAATCTCTTTAACACATTTAAATGCTTCAATTTTTTTTTTAATCACAATTCCGCTTACCTCTTAAATGCAATTCGAGAATTAAACGGCGTTTAGCTTCCATCTTGATAATGCAAAGAATGAAACGGATTTTAATTCAAAGAATCGTCTGTACTATTGCTCATAGAATTAAACTAAATCTATTAAGGGTTGACAACAGTAAAAAACATCTTAAATGTAAGTTATGCACAAATAAATTTTGCCGTCAGTTATTTCTGTGCACCCTGTACACATCCAAAGTCTCTTTAACCCTTTAAGCGGTCAATTATTTTACCAGAAATGCTTCCAAAAAAGACATATTTTTTTATTGCATATAGTTAAGTACCATACTTAACAGAATAAGAATATAAAGAATTTTTATTTATTTTTTTTTTCGCTTTCAATGCTTTTACAATATTTTTTATTTTACAATTTTGGTCACAAAATCCCGAAATATTTACTTTTTTCAAGTACATTCTGCATGCAGTAATGAATGGTTTACAAATTATGCAAAAATTTCTCTCACACTTACTGTGAATTTTGAGGTTTACAATTTTCCGAACAGTTCGGGAAAACCAGAAAAGGAAATCTGAAAATATCGATGCCCGTACGCCGTACGGGCAAACCAGATGAGGCCAATTTTGGGTAGCACGTACACCGTACGGGCAAACCGCTTAAAGGGTTAAAACAATGCCGAGGCGTGTGGCAGCGGTGATCTGCAACAATGGCGGCTACTCTGGCTACTGATTTTGGCAGGAACGACACTTCACAGAAGTCTACAAATTTAATCAGTTGATACTTGGTCAACATACTATCTACAAAATGAATTTTGTTGTGATATCTCTAGTCTTTCTTGGTGTTGCAATTTGGGTGACCAACAATGTATATATATAATATATATATATATATATATATATATATATATATATATATATATATATATATATATATATATATATATATATATATATATATATATATATATATTGCAAATAATGAGTCTCAAATATGCGTTTGTAGACCATCTTCGGAAATGTTTGAAGGCAGATAATTTTTCGCAATTTGTGGGGGCTTTCCATGAAATCTTTTCGAATTGAAACCGCAATTAAAGACGATCTTGAGAAATGCTGGAGGCTCCTGAAATATTTTCAAATATGTAGCTTTCAAGGGCCCTCGAATTTAAATTTAGGCATCATTCAAAGCAAAATTGCAATATTAGACTGTAATCTCCAAATTTTCCGAATCGTCAGACACAATTTGCCGACTAAAGTCATTTAAAGAGGTCACAGTAACCTCCTATCTGGTGTCTATGGTAACTTTAAAACGCAATTGCAAATTATCTTTGTTAATGTTAGTAGAAGGAATTGTTTCCCCTCTTCAATCGCAGTTGATAATACATTATAAATACACAGTTTATCTTAGTAGAATTTTTTTTAAATATGTCTTCCCCTCCCCCTTCCTGAAAAAAAGGGGTGAAAGGCCTTCTATCACCCCTTCTGGATACGCCACTGGTGTCAGAAGAATTGAGTTGATCCTAAGAGAATACGGTATGGATACAAAACCCCATCCGATTGCCGCTCTACTTGCTGTTGTGCTCCTGGCAAGAGCCACTCCCTTCAAACCCTGGGGTACGGCACTGATAAGGGACATAGGGTGCAAAATTTAAGGACGAAGTTTAAAAATCAGCACACCAGCGGAAAGAAAAGGCATAGCTGGGTGAAAGACCAGTCAGGAGATTGACTAGGCTCATGCATGTTAACACTTGCGAACACAAGCTCACAGAAATGGTGAGAAAGTTTGGAAGGGGGGAAAACAACATTATAGCGGTATAAGCTTAGCCTCTTTGGTTGAGCAATTGCACTTTATATCAGTTTAAACGACATCAAGATTCTGCCTCAGGGTCAAATGTCACACGATGGATCTCTTATAAGACATCTGGACGATTTTACTTGAGATTGAGTCAATGGGAAAAATTGAGGATGGTCGAAGTGTGACAAGTGTGACTGCGGAGTTCGGCATAGCTCATAGCACCGTTTCTTGGCTTTGGAGAATACTCCTAACAATAAAAACAGCTGTCCAATAGTTCGCAGTGGTCATTTTCAAGTAACCACGGCAACAGATGACTATTATA
Organism: Uloborus plumipes; assembly: GCA_038373865.1. Lineage (NCBI taxonomy): Eukaryota > Metazoa > Arthropoda > Arachnida > Araneae > Uloboridae > Uloborus > Uloborus plumipes. The sequence continues at coordinate 359,351 of JAXGGA010000027.1, forward strand.
TTGCTCTGTTGGCAAAAAGGACTTGGCAGCAGACAGCGAGAGAAATAACAAAGTACATCGCATAGTTAATTCTCGATTGTAACTAACTGCAACAACAAAATGAAATCCTCGACCTGAAAAACATATAATTTGATACAAAAATCTCTTTGGTATGATTTATATTTTAAAAGCAGTAGCATTGGCCGCCATTTTGAAAAACGCCGCCATCTTGGATTAAAACGGTTTTTGCAAGTGCCTCTGATTCTTAATTTCATTGTATACAGGGTGTCCACTCCAATCGTGGACCAATAGCTAATTTCTAAACCGTTAGAGATAAGCATATAGTTTATTTAGGAAAAAATCTCCAAATTACGAAAGGAATTTTGGGTCCATTCAATGTTTTTCAAAAAATCAAATTTTGAAAGAGTTACGAAATTTTAATTTTTATACAGCCCCCCAGTCCTATCAATCATATTTAGTAAAATATTCTTGACACTGAAACGTTTAAAACTAAAAAAAAATCACTCTTCTACGACAAAAATTGACCGAGTTATGACGTTTTGAAAAATCAAGATTTTGAAGGATTTCGCATACGGTCCCTAAAGCGATCTCTCGATGACGTCATGAAACAATGCAAAATCTTGATTTTTCAAAACGTCATAACTCGGTCAATTTTTGTCGTAGAAGAGTGATTTTTTTTTAGTTTTAAACGTTACAGTGTCAAGAATGTTTTACTAAATATGATTGATAGGACTGGGGGGCTGTATAAAAATTTAAATTTCGTAACTCTTTCAAAATTTGATTTTTTGAAAAACATTGAATGGACCCAAAATTCCTTTCGTAATTTGGAGATTTTTTCCTAAATAAACTATATGCTTATCTCTAACGGTTTAGAAATTAGCTATTGGTCCACGATTGGAGTGGACACCCTGTATAGCCATTAGCAACATTCCTACCAAGTGGCATCTTCTTATCACGATTTGCAGATTTACATTGATTTTTGACAGTTAGCTCCCGGACTACAAGTAATAAGTTACGTAGCAATATTGTGTACGATTCATTCAAAGCTCTGACATACTAACTACAAATTCTGAAACTCGTACATTGCAGCTTCAGTTTATTAGCTACTAAAAAATCAATTAATAACTCCTAATTGTGGTTGTATATATTCACTGATGATTTTCTAATTTCGCTACAAAAAATTATACATTATTTGGTAAAGGCTATGGGAAATTTTTGAAATGATTTAAGTGTAGGTGTGAATAACATTGACTATGTGTCGTAAAAAAAAAATAATTTTCTTATGAAATGGACTATTAAGAAATTGCTTTCGAAATTTTCAAAAGAACGTGCTGTCAGATATATTGCCTTTCTACTACCGTTCCAAGGAATCCGAAAGATTATCTTGGTGTTCAGAATTGGAAGAAAGCGGAAACCCTCATTTGAATTCTTTAAAGTAATTTTCACACTGTGCATAAAACACTTTTTCCATGTTAAAGAAACATAAAAAAAGCGAATTAAAGTCTAATATGCAATATAAATACCACTGCTTTCATTTTTGTGTTTGAGAATTTCCCAGTAAACATTTTCTTCTCAAAATAAAACTTCAGGTGTGCATGTTACGCAACATTTAACTATTGCGAAAAGCTATTTAACTGTGTAAAAGGTTTCGTTTTGTATGTGTGTGTGTGTGTTTTTCCTTCCATGGGATAAACTTGGCAATTTGTGTTTAGTACTGCTTTCGCTTTATTATCTTTCAAAACAGCTGCTGTGTAATTAGATTCAAGTACAATGAGTACCTCAAAAAAAGAATGAATTTCAGTCTACATTTTGATTAGCATCAGCTGTTCATTGTATAACTATGTTCATAAGTATTTTAGTTAATTTTTACAAATCGGTTTGCTAGTAGAAAGTTCAGTAGAATGTAAGAAAATATTTTGAATACCAGAAAATTTCTTGAAACTGGTAATGTAAGGATAAGAAAAATAAATTTAGCCTTAAAAAAGTGTGTTGTAATCTTACAGCAGGTAAAATACTATCCTAAATTTCAGTACTTTTTTTTACCACATTTACTAAATATAACTAACAATAGTTAGCATGCACCACTTTGATGTCAGTGGTACCCAACTAACGGTTCGCGGGCCACATGTGGCTCGTTGTTCCGTTTAATATCACGACTTGATAATTACGTTGCTGAAACTTTAAAAACCGCCAATCATTTTCATTTGGTATTAAAAATGATTGTTGCAAATTTGGAGTCAAATATTTATAAATTGCTCTAAAGGACAAACGGAGAAGTCGCATTTATAAATAAGCCTATAGTAATTTTCCTCTCTTTTCCATTCTATTTATGAAGAAGAAAAAAATAAACATAGCTAAATTTTCAATCGTTATGGCCGCGAGAGTCATCTTAATATGAGGTCCAGCCCTGGGCTAAAAAAAAGGTTGGGTACTGTCCGTTTTCGAACTCGGCGCCTGGCAGCACGAAAGCTTCCATTTGAGAAAAGGGTGATAGGTTAAGAAGCGCACATCCCGATGATTTCCGTTTTTATTCGCTTCTTACTTTCTGATTAAATGTTACTTTACATTTCCCTCCTATTCTGGGAAAATCAGAAGAGAATTCAGGCATGCGCAAATGCGAGGAATTTCGTACGCTAAAATACACTGCTTAAAACAATTAAATGATATTGAGATTTCGGTTTGATTTTACTCCTAAAGACCATTTTGGTTGATTGATACATTATCGACTACACGTAGTAAGCTATAAGAGATAAAAATTACATTAGTTTAGTAGAAAAAAATGCTACGCATTTTCTGAAAATGAGAAAAATAAATTTAAAAAAAAAAGTTTCCTTTGAAGAAAACCACTTTTAGTAGGGGGTATGGTTTCCCCAGACAGCTAGCAGTGTTAAACACCTCTGAGACATGGACTCAATGAGGGTATTAATGAGAGACTGGGGTATCCTGCCCCACTCCTCCTGAAGAACTCTTTCGAAGTGATTGGAGAGTTTCTGGAGGTGATATGCGTTCAGCCACTCGTCTTCCTAGGATGTCCCAAACATGCTCTATTGGGTTCATATCCGGAGAACACGCTGGCCATTCCATATGTACTATTCCTTCTTCAAAACGAAAATCATTCACCAAGTTTGCACCATGCCGTCTGCAATTGTCGTCCATTAAAATGAAGTCATCTACAATTGCTGCAGCGTAAGGGATGACGATAGGGCTGAGGATCTCATCCCTGTATCGATGACCAGTCAGAGTTCCATTTCGGAAGACATGGAGGTCGGTTCGCCCATCAATGGAAATGCCTGCGTATACCATCACACCTCTACCACCAAATCTGACACTTTCGCGCACAAATGCTGGATTATTTCTTGTGCCACGTTCCCTCCAGAGGAAAACCCGCCGATTGTCAGGATGAAGGGAAAAACGGGACTCATCAGAGAACAGGATATTGCGCCACTCATTTCTTCCCCAACTAACGTGCTCCGTTGCCCACTCTATATGGGCACGACGGTGACTTGCACTTAGTCTGACATACACCATTGGTCGACAGGCATACATGTCAACTGTGTGGAGTCGATTTCGGACAGTTTGTGTCGAAACACGGGTTCCAGCAGCCGAGCAAAGTTATCGTTGCGTGACACTCATATTTCGGTGCCTCCGAGCCGTTAAAGCTAAATAGCGGTCTTCATTGGGCATTGTAGTCGGTCTATGTCCTTGTCCTGATATTTTCCCGGGGAGCCCCAATTGTGAAGTCTTCAACAGATATGTACGAGGGGCCCTCGGGGGTTATGTCCTTGTCCTGATCTATGGTCAGCGCTTTCAGTCTCTGGAAAACGATTCCAGACCCTGAAAACTACACTTTGAAAAACTTCAATGGCTTCCGCTACCTCGGCTTCTGTTTGGCCTCCCTCTAGTCTGCCAACAACTCTAGTAGCTTCTGAATTGGTCAAATGTCTTCGTTGAGACAAGGCACACATCGGAACAATGCTCTTACAGAACGTCGATCATTATTATCTGCCTTATCTTATAGTAAAGTGAGAGTGAAATTTCATTCGCTGCCGCTAAAAAGTCGTTTTCGACGTCAAACTCAAAATTTGCATACTATGAAGTTTGAAAATGAGCAAAATTTACATTTGTAACTCTCATCTTCCCTTTTATTCAAAAAAAAAATTGTTAAAAAATGTTTAAACCCATTTTTTATAGGAAACTTACAATATTCTTTAATTGTTTTGAGCAGTGTATTATTCAGTGTGCATTTTGATCAGTGTGCATTGTAACACTGATCTACATTATAGATTTTAGAGACCAAAAGTAATCGTAAAGGGTAGGCTAACCGTTAAACAGCGAAGCACAATTTCATTTTCCAAAATTCATTACATCATTAAAATCTAGCATTTGCATATGGCAATAAAAACATTTTAATTGTATCATTTAGTTATTTTTTCTATGTGGAACATGTTCTGCGTCAGGTTTTTTTTTTTTTTTTGGAGGGGTGGGGGGAGGTTCAAATGCAAAAACGTATAGAAACCTAGTAACAGATATAATCAGGAGACAAAACATTTTTTTCCCTAGTTTCCTCTTTAGAATTGAAGTAACTGTTGACTATTAATTTTAGAAAACACTTTTTATTATTTATTCATTTTTTGATTACGAGCTGTTCATTCATGGAGAAAATGCTTTTCCATTGATCGATCTGCCCAAAAAGTAAAAATTTTTAACTATATTATTTTTCGCTTGTAAAGTATGGACATATTATAGAAATAATGAAGTAAAATACCAGTATATCTATTAGCAGCTATCAACATACCGTCTAAGGTCGATTATCGTCATCATACATGTGATTTTATGAACAAATTTTAGCAAAAAGGAGAGACTTTTCTCATTTTCTCTTTTATTTTCTCATCATTAAATGAAAGTTCTTGTGCAAGAAAAAATATGTCTTCATCTGTGATACATTCGTTCCACTTTTATTTATCTTTGCAGGAGCTTTCGACGAAGAGCCGTGGTAAATTTTTCCCTAGGGTCTTGCGAAGTCGAAGTTTTAAAACCATTGACTAAAAGAACTAAGGCGAATAAATTCAAAAATGTGGTTCATGATCTTATTTTTAGACGTTGCTTCATTCGCATTTTCATCTTTCTTTATTTTTTGCAGAAACATTTTTTTCTTTATTACTTTTTCGAAATACCTCATCAGTTTCACAGGCAATAAAGTTATGTTCTGAAAGTCCATGAATAATAAAACAATGCTGTTTTAAAAATATTTCTGATTCTAGGAAAATATTTTTTTGGATGCAGTGAAACAATTTTATAAGATAGTGAAATTTAAGAAATTCAATATTTTAAAATACTCTATTCATTGTATAATATTATTGCCATGCATAAATCATAATTGTCATGTTAAGCACTTTTTGTTGGTTTTAATGCAAAATCTTATGCAATACATAGGGGAGGCCGGCATACTTTTGGTGCTTGGGGAACAGTGCATTTTCACCGTTATGATTTCAAATCTTGTGCGTTATGCTTTCGTTCATGAGTTTTTCAGGGCATAATTTATGCACACTAATTCTTCACTAAAAAAACGTTTACTTTTTGTGCGTAAAACCGCGTTTTTAATGAAAAAACACCGATGTAGATGAACTTAATAAGAAAAAAATCATCTAAATACAAAATTTCTTTAAAAAATTTGCTCGTTTCAAGATAAAGCATAAAGAACAGTTACAAAAAATAAAACGACACAAAATACTCTAGTTCAATTAAAAACTTAAATTTAGAATCATTTTTAAATACCTTATACATGCATAAAGCATAAAAGCAATATGTAAAAAGAATAATCTATTATTCTAATATCTAATATTGCATAAAGACGACGAGAATTACCCATACATTGTATAGATATATAAAGATGCACCAGTGGTGTAACTAGTCGTTGGTTTCAGGGGAGGGGGGGTTATATTCAGAGTCGTCACGAGGTTAAAAAAAGGCTTGAGGGGGGGGGCAGCAACCCCTTTTTTCACGCTTTATATATATATATATATATATATATATATATATATATATATATATATATATATATATATATATATATATATATATATATATATATATATATATATATATATATATATATATATATATATATATATATATATATATATATATATATATATAAAAGGTAAGTTCGGTAATTCGTTTTTTAACTGAAAAAGGGTTAAAAGCTACCGATATTCATTGCGAGATTTCTTCAGTACATGGTGAAAATATTATAAGCGATGGAATGGTTAGGATTTGGGTCCTAGCGCTTAAAGATGGCGACTCTAATGTGCACACCAAGGAACGGAGTGTAGTCGACCTTCCTTCTTTAACGAAGATTTTGTGCAAAAGCAGCCCAGATCAGCATCCAGTGACTACTACCTGTTTTTTTTATCTGAAGCAGCACTTCGGCGGCTAGTTAATGCCACGACAATGACGGTGATGTCAGGGTGATTGTAAGGCAGTGTCGGCATATTTCTTTGAAGAGGGACTTTAAAGCTGATTGTACGATATGATAAGTGCCGTTCTAAATTGGTGGCAACTCTGTAGAAAAGTAATTTAAGGTATGAACTTCCATGTGAAAAAAATATATACTGTTATCTTTGCTTATTTTTAATTTATACCAAAACGGTACCTACTTTAAGAATACGCCTCGCACATATAGTACGAACTTGAAAATGCGGATTTCCGAAATTCGAAAAACCGAACTGCGTTGTAAAGAGTAACAACCTCTGACACAAGAATTGTGCAGTAGTCTTAAGAAATATTACTGCAGAAAAATGGAAGGGGGGTCCGGAGGTTCGCCCCCGGAAATTTTCATAAATCGTACTTCTAAAAACTCCATTCTAGACTATCTTGGTGATGTTAGAGGAGAGGATGTTCGATCTCTTCCCCAGTCGGCAAAATACGATTGCATTCCATTTTCAATTATGTGAAAGACAATGATAGGATCCAGGAATTCTTCCAAGCGATATTTTCGAAATTAGTTCCAAAAACGCAATTTAGACCAATTTCGATGATAATGGGGGGTTTGGAGGGTTACTACTGGAAATTTTTAACATTCATTTCCTAAAAATTTAAAAAAAGACGATCCTTAATGGTTCTGGGAAGGGGCCCTGCAATGGGTGGCAATGAAGTCTAACAGTATGACATTCATAAGAGAATCGTACTTTTTCGTTCTAGGATTTTTTTTTCTCTTTTATTTATGCATTTTTCGGACTAACGTTTCGGGGGGGGGGGGGGGGTTGTCCCCAAAACACCCCCCGTAGTTACGCCACTGAAATGCACGACAGTTTAAGTTTTCTGAGAGTAAATATTGGTTTACATAAAGTTCTAATTAATAAACAAAAAATTGCATTATACTATCATTTCAACAGATAATATACCAGTTGGATGATTGTGACTTTGACATTTAATAGGACTAAAAGATATGTGTTTGATAAACAAAGGTAAAGGAAGACACAATTGAGAAAACTTCAGGTTTTTTCAACGAATTAGATTTTAATGGAAAATCATGCAACATTTGACTCATTTTAAGAAAGTTTTTTGAAAAATGTTTGCCTTTCATGTTTCACAAATACTTAGCAAAATCGTTTAAACTGCATTTGTGAAGAGCAAAAATAAATCATCAGTAAATGCCTAAAATAAGTAAGTATAAATGATAAAGTAAAAGCGCTTTTGGGTGTTTACTATGCGTCCTTTCAATGACAGAATGGCAATTTATTGTTGAGTGGATTACATAGCAGACTAACTAGACATAGTGGATTCAAGTCCGGAACGTTTATAGAGAGGAAATGAAGTTCTGTTGTGTGTGTGTGCGGTCGGGGGGAGGGGGGGGGAACAATTTTCCTGATTTTTCCAGTGAGCTTTAGATACGCAACGTACCGTCGTTTTAAACAAAAGAAAATACTAGTAACAGTGTTTCAGAATCTATTCGTCTTTTGCCTACGTGTAAATAGATATTTGAATGAAATACTTTCCTTTTTAAAAATGTATATTACAAGCTGTTGCAAGATATAGACCTAAACATGCTTCATTCCTTATCATTTGAAAAAAAAAAATAGTTTGAAAACAGTTTTACTTTATTTTATTGTATTTATACTCGTATTTTTTTTACATATACATTTATTTATTAAAAGCAAAAGTACAATAGATAAAAATGCAAAAAAAAAAAAAAAAGAAAAGAAAAGAAAAGAAAAAGAAAAATTTGCAGATACTTTTACCTTCTCACTTCAGACTATATTGAGGAGACAGAAGAGATGCATAATTCGCACGTTTCAACAAGAACTAATTTAGTTACAATACACATTGAAATAACAAACATTTGTAAAGACTAAAAACAATTCAGAAACATTTAAAAGTAGAAACTATAAAATGGGGAAAAATAGAACAAACGAAAAGCAGACATCTCGCGTGCGAGCTTTAAAGACGTCAACACATGCATACGACAGTAGGGTGGTCGCAAAAAGTCAATTTTCGAATTTCTTTTGCGGCATCCCCATAAAATATGCCATTGGGCTAGAAAACACATTTTGGAAAGTTTTAGTTTAATCGAAAAATATTAACACGTGCCTCAAAGCGGATAAAGTTGCGAAAAACAACGATTTTCAATTAAAAATCGTAGGTTTTCCTCTGTCAAACGAAAACTATTCATCTTAAAAACTTCACTTCGGTCTCATTTTGTAGTAAATTTCATTCTCGTTAAGTGCTATCTCATTCATTTTTATTAAAATATCCAGAGTATTTATTTGGTATTTTCCAGGTTAAATCGTAAAGTTGATCAAAATTAAGCAATTTTCATGAAAAAAACTAAAAGCATTACAATAATTACAATTATTTGCTTATTTCTGCTTTTATTTTGTTAATAAAAATGGAGTTTAATGGCAGTATTTTAAAAATAAATGCAACAAATTCCTGAGTTAAAACAAAGAAAGTAAGGGGATTAAGAGGGAAAGTAAAGAGTTAAAATGACAATAAAAGTTCTAATGCACTTTAATACTTACTGTTAAATTATATAAAATTGTTTTACTACTCTTTACATACAAATTAAGTTGCTATTGGCTTGGATACGATAGCTTTTAATAAATCTGTGTCTGTATTTAGTCATAACTTGTAATACAAGTTATCGTTGCTCTTTGTCTTTCGTCAAAGAGGAACTGAAACCTTGAACTAATTTTACACCTCTTTCAGCTGTGTCAGTAACCATCATTAAACTGTTAACTATCTTTTTAACTTTTTTATAAAATTGGTTTTCACACAATTTATAGGGATCAGCTTTTAAAAATTCTGTATTTGTTTCGAATTTCTTTTAAACATTTTAATCTCAGGACAAAATGTAGTAATCTACTTATTTGTTCAGTAAATTATAAATTTCTTTCAGATTGAGCTTTGCTATAGTATCCTGTTCAGTAGGGTGGAGCGAAAAAAATGAATTTTTGATTTTCGTAAACGGGTACCTTTCATTTACTGTGAATGAGGATAAGTAACAATTCTGTAAAATATTTCACTTTTGCGACGTCATCTTTAGTCTGCGCATTTGGCCTAAAGTTTTGAAATTTCTGATTTTTTTTGGATTTTTCAAAATTTTTTAAAAAATATTGCAAATGATAAAACTAGTGACGGGTGGTTATTAAATGGAAGAAAAAGGTTTGAAATATACAAAGAATTTTTTAAAACCATTTTAGATTATTATTTCAGTTCGTGCATTGCGCTCAAAGTTCATCAAATTTCCCAAAATTTCTGATATTTTCGACATTTTTTAACTCAGTATTTCCTCTCAATATTCACTTGAAGTGTCTTCAAACTTGTTTTTATTAATTTTGTTATTACTTTAAACCCTGCAACTCTTCGCTAGCTCATGTGGAACTACCCAGGACTCACCACGAGGAGGTGACCGCACTTCTAGTCCTACACGTGAACCCTTCCTTCCAACCAATGCAAGCACGTACTTACATTTCTTAGATACGTCTTTCACAGTTGAATTGTTCCTTTGTATCGTAAATTGATCAAATATTTCTGTCAGATATCCTCGTTTTTACTAAACTTTTTCTTTTCCTGTGATTACATACCAATTTTGAAGAGCTTGTGACATATTCGACAGCTCTTTCAACTGATTGACTCTTAAATGGCAGTTTAAAAAGAGCGCATTCAGAAATGATATTTAAATTCTCAGCTTCCATAATCTTTGTAAATATTGTGTTGTTAAATTACCTGTAAAAGGTAGCTTTGTAATTTCCACATCATGGCAAGAAATCATATCGATGTATACTGACTTTTGATTTATGTATGTAATGTATGAAAATAGATTTTTGTCTATTTTTTGGGATCTGAAGCGTTCTTACTTGTTTGCTTGTTTGTTTTCTAGATTGAGCGTTTATAATACGATTTAAAACAAGTTTCTTTATATGCTCTCTCTTATGAACTAACCAGGTTATTTCCCGGCGTTGCCCGGGTGCTTATTAATACAACATAGCTCTAAAAAATATTTGAATGAATTCTGTCCACATGGGAAGATAAAAACTTATTTCATGCTAAAAAGAAATAGTTGAGCCTTAAATGGATAATTCATTGTTGATCGTAATCTTTGTAGGAAAATACTCCTATTTAAATGTGTTACATTTTATCAATTTGTGTGCTTAAAGTCTTATGTCTATTACTCTATCTATTCAAAATTATAAGAAAATGGCCATTTTGAGACAAAAGATTTGAATTTTGGGCTTTTTGGATTTTTTTTAAATTTCAAAACCCTTGCCTATGTGAATTCTAATGCATCAGGGAACCTCTGTGCCAAGTTTGTTGAAAATCCGACGAAAACTGGATTTGTATAAGGAACAAACATATATACATTTGATAACAGCATATTTCTTGGGTGCAAAGTATACATTGTTTTGAATAGATGTGAATACAATGTTCTGTTTCTTCCTGGAGAGATAATCTTTAAAATCTCACACGAATTCATAGCTAAATTTAGTAACGTCTGTACTTCATCCTTAAAGAGCAAGGAAACTTTTACCCGCGAAAGTTATGAACTCTTTTAAAAATTATAGTTTAAAGATCGTTTGCTGTAGTCAACATCTGACTAGGGAAAGCTTTCTTAGACTTCTGTTTCACATTTTTTTGGATATTTTCCCAGTCAAAACTACCTTGCTCATTTCATGAAGTTACTGTTGCTCAGTACTTAAACCATTTTTATTGTCAAAATCAATCTGATCAATGACAAATTCTATAGAGGTTCATATTGAACTGCTTTGAAAGTATAACATGTTTAGCTTCGTCTAACAGGCCCAAAAATTACTTTGGTCCACTGGTAGGTCCATCTAGCTTTTGCAAAAAATGCAGCAAATTAAGTTCATTCAAATGTAATTGGCAAATGTTTTATTACAGAGGTCTACCAAGTTTTTCTTCCAGTTTCCGTATTACACCTTTATTTTCCTGTTTTTGTAGTGCATCCATCAAAACCAATGCAAACAATTTCCTACTCAAAGAAACAATTTATTGTTTCTGACTTGTCTAAGAGAGGTAAATGTATGCTCTCATCGGTTGGAAGCACGGGGAGCGCGAATGACACCCAAAGTGCGGCCACTTCCTCGTGGTGAGTCCTGAGTAATTTCAATGAGCAAGCATAGAGTTGAGTAGTTCAAAGAAACAACAAAATGATTAAAAAAATGTTTTGAAGACACTTTTAGTAAATATTGAGAGGAAATATTGAATTATAAAATTTCTGCTAATATTGAAAATATCGGAAATTTCTGAAAATTTGATGAACTTTGGGCCTAATGCGCAGACTGAAATTATAATCTGAAATGATTTTTAAAAATTTCTTGTATATTTCAAACCTTTTTCTCCCATTTAATAACCACCCGGCACTAGTTTTATCATTTGCAATATTTTTTAAAAAAATTTGAAAAATCTAAAAAAAATCTAAAATTTCAAAACTTTAGGCCAAATGCGCAGACTAAAGATGACGTCGCAAAAGTGAAATATTTTACAGAATTGTTACTTATCCTCATTCACAGTAAATGAAAGGTACCCGTTTACGAAAATCAAAAATTCATTTTTTTCGCTCCACCCTACTGTTCAGTACCATCATCTTCATTATCTCCTACTTCAGCTCTTAATTTTACTCCCATGCTTGCTTTGATTTTTTTTCCTAAGTACCCAACAAAAAAGAAAAATACAACTTGCTCTGAGTTGAGTTACCACAGATTCTTAATCACTTCAGTGCCGTGTCTGCAACATCTTCATCAATATTGTATTGAACCAAAGATATTAATTAATGCAGGTTTTGATTGGGAGTCAAAGCTGGATCGTGGGTATTAAACCGTACTTTGAGGAGAATATTGATAAGAACAAGTAAAAATCTTCAATACCTTTTATCTTTAAATCAGTTAGGAAAATTGATTATTGAAGAGACGTACTTTTAAAGAGTATATGGCTTTTGCTATCCATCAGGCATGATGAATAGCGTTAGGTACTCGAAAGAAACACCCTTGGAGGAAGAATCCCTAAGATAATGAAGCAAAGCGGAAGTAATTCGTTGTCATCGTTCCTGGGCTACTGTTTTTTCATTTAACAAAAAGAAAGTTTCAAATTTCGTCTAGATTCCTTATTTCTAATATTCTCATCTTCTATACCTGCTTTGAATTACTTTTTATCCTTCAGAGATCATTCAGCCTGAAATTTTTGAAAAATTTCTGCTTGAGGACCAGCGGATGTATCCATTTTGCAACTAAAACTGCTTTGAAAATAACTTCTAAGATGCGACATGTTGAATACGGAAGATTTTTCTGTAACGACGCACGTTTTCTTCATGCAACCACTATTCTCAGCAGTGGTATCAAAATACATTGCCTAATTTTCAACTGAGCCTTACTGCTCAACTGCTGAAAATACAGCATTTACAAGTACACGCAAGAGCTTTTCCAAGAATGGAAACACCTATCATCTGCTCTTCAACACCACTAGTTATCAAAATTGTTAGCCTCTACATTTTCTTTATTGAGAAAAACTGGAAGCAATTTCTTATCCCAGCGCAGAACAGCTCCTTCTAAATCTGAATTCCTAAACCGATTTTTGATAAATTAAATATTTGCTGAGAAAATTGCCTTCTACAAATGAGTATGACGTTTCTACTCAAAATTAAATTTTGAAGGTCATGACATAATGTCTTTTTTGTAGCTGCTAATATCCGTTCTACGAATCCCGATGAGAAACGTCAAATTGGTCATCAAAGGTTGACTTAAAATCTTTAACTCTTTATTACATACATCCTGACGTATCAATATTGCTTTCATCTTGCAAGATTGCATAAATCTTGTCCTCGTCAAGATTAAAAAGAATGTTCTTGATATCTCATTGTCGCCGTCAAGATCATTAGCGCGCACAATAGAAGAGAGGCGCATGCACGAAGTTTTACACCCAACATTCCTGGTCCTGCACATATTGCATACAGATTGTCATAACAAGAAAATAGCAAGATCTTGACATTTTCTTGTCATGTCATGGACAAGAAAATGTCAAGATCTTAATCCATTAAATTTGATTATATTGTAAAAAAATAAGTGTTTAATATTGTTATGTACTCTGTATTTCCGGAAAATAATTCGATTCAGCTATCATGACCATTACTAGTTAGAGAACCACCATCGGTAAGCGAGTGGGACCATAACTGGTCAAACCAGTGTATACCAATTTATTTAAAAACATATACATATATTAAAATTGAAAGTTAATGAAAATATCATAGCTATAAAAATGACATTTTTAAGTTCTAGCAACGTTAGGATTTGTTTTTCCATGAACTGAAAGTGCAACATTTGTATCCAAATGGAAAAAAAAGAAAAAAAAACCCTTGTAAGCATGATCATATTTAGTCATTTACCTCATGTTTTCCTTAAATTGATAAAGGCTTTCAGAAACTCATGGTGCAGACTGCCGAAATTTTTAGGTGGAGAGAGGGGGTGTTTTGAATCATAAATGTTCTTTTTCTTTTTGAGTGTAGTCCCGTATTATTTTAGTAGCTGCGCCGCCTTGAGGCGTGACACTTTTTATGTGATGAATATTTTCAGTATCCGAAAATGACAAAATTATCAGAGCTAGCTTGCTTAAAATGAGTGATGTATAGAAAGTAGAGATGCTAATGGTGGAAAAAACCCAGTTTATTCCCGGGAAGAAACCGGGCTTTTTGGGAACTGAATTTTGAAAATTTCTGAGAGTTTTGGGAATTTTCAAAGTGTTAAGAAGTTCTGGTTTTGAAACTTGTATTTATTACCCGAATTAGATACTTTAAAAAGATATTTTCTATAGTTATGTTTTGCAGTATATGGAATTGCTTAGCAGAAAAATAGTTCAAGTGAAAGAGGCCACCCTATCTTAATTCTGCTTTGTCAAGGGGGTACCCTAGGGTGGTTCAAATTTTTTTTTTTTTTGCTACGGACCAAGGTTCATCTTACTTTTTTTACAAATACAAATGCAAAAGATGACGCCCAGCTACAAGCTCTATGCCCAACTAGGCTGGTCCTAGTCAAATTACAATCCCCAATAAAGATCCAAGGCCCTCTTAAAGCTATCAACTCCCTTACTCATAACAACCTCCTCCGGTAAGCTGTTCCAGGTACTCACAACCCTACTGAAATAGTAATTTTTCCTCACCTCTAGGTTAGCCTGAGACTTAAATAGCTTAAAACAGTGTCCCCTTGTCCTGCTATCTAAACAAAAATTTAGCCTATCAACATCATTAATTTTGATAAATTTAAATAACTAGATCATGTCCTATCTGACTCTCATTTGCTCAAGACTGTACATCTTAAGCATTCTAAGCCTGGAACCATAATCTAAATCTGTAAACCCATTTACTATCCTTGAAGCCCACCTTTGAACCCTTTCCAGTAAATTAATATTTTTCTTAAGATGTGGAGACCAAAACTGAATAGCATACTCCAAATGAGGTCTCACCAAACTTCTATACAGGGGCAGAAGAACCTTTTTAGATTTGTTTGAAATAGATTTATTGATAAACCCCAGCATCCCGTTGGCTTTGTTACTTGCTACACTACACTGCTGACTAAATTTGAAGTTCTGATTAATTAAAACTCCCAGATCGACAACACTTTCTGCCCGACTTACAGCTGAGCCCTGTAGATAATAGCTTGTACCTTTGTTTCCATGACCTAAATGTAGAACTTGACATTTCCCAACATTTACTGCCATACACCACTTATCTGCCCACTTAGTAATGTGATCCAAATCCTCTTGCAGCTGATTTACTTGTTCCTCATTATCTACAATCCCCATAAGTTTGAAGTCATCAGCAAAACAATTCATGTTTCCCGAAATATTCTCGTGAATATCATTCATAAAAATGATAAACAAAAGGGGCCCTAAAACTGATCCCTGAGGAACCCCACTCAAAACCTCACTCCAATTAGAAAAATTTCCCCTTACAAATATTCGTTGTTTCCTTCCAGTCAACCAATTTCCAACCCAAGTTAAAAAAAATTCCTCCCACTCCTATATCAGCTAATTTGCTGAGAAGAGCAACATGCGGCACCTTACCGAAAGCCTTTTGAAAATCAATGTAGATAACATCCACACACTTTTTGTTATCCAAAGCCTTAGTAATCTTATCATAGAAATGTAACAAATTAGTAGCACAGGATTTACCTTTCCTGAAACCATACTGCATACTAGTCAACAAACTATTAGTCTCTAAGAAGTTCATAATTTCGACTTTGATTAAAGTTTCAAAAATTTTACAAACCACTGAAGCAGTGGCGGCTCGTGCCTTAATTTAGTGGGTGGGCCCGCAATTATATGTTTGCCCAGTAATGCTTACACAGATTCCTCCAAAACCAAACTCTCAGAAAAATCTTCAATGCCCCTTGGTATGTTTCCAACAAAACTCTTCACAACGATGCTAACCTTCAAGTTATTACCTCCTACATCGTCGATACTTCCACAAACTTTTTCACCAAGCTTGAGAACCACCCTAACCCACTAATTCATGATCAAGTTCATTACACCTTCCACCAGGGTGGTACTAGGTTTCCATCTGATACCATGCACATCACCTACTCCCTCGGTTCTCGGAGGAGCAACCTTACTAGGGATGACAATCTCTCACACTAGTCCATGCCGAGCCAGCGGCTTGCCGCTAGGCTGGGTCTCATTTCGAGGCCTATGGCCTACTCGCTGTTAGCGACTCTCTCCTCCCCTACCGGCAAGAAAAGGCTTGCTGGTTAGGCGCTCCATAAGACCCCTACCATGTTAGGATTGGCCCTAACAGTAGGTCTCTTCCTTGCTCACTTCCGGCGCGAAGTGAGTACAGAGCGTGGGGCAGGTCCCTCGCTCTGCCTTTTCCTACTCTTTTTGTTTTTCTATTGTAATTTTGCACTTACATTTTACCCAGTCCTTCCATTTGTTTCATGTCAGCTCAATCATGTTCTCTCTCTCACCCAAACAGCGAAAAAGAGCGTAGCTCTAACGCAATTATTTTCTCACGATCTGTACGATCTGTATCTTACACAGATAAAATGAACGAAACAGTTAGTATACCGATTCTGAGCGATGTACAATAAAATAATATTGTATCCAATTAGTACAAACTTACATTGCAAAATTATCTCATTTGATTTGATACATAGGTTTTATATTTTAAATGCTACACCAGTCTTAAGCGATCAATGTAATAATGATTGCAGTATTTTGCCTAGACGATCGACTTTCTATATAGATCACTAACGTTAAGCAAGCTAGCTCTCATAATTTTGCCATTTTTAGACAGTGAAAATATTTATCACATCAAAAGTGTCACGCCTCAAGAGAGGCGGCACATCTCCTCAAACATTACGAGACTATACTCAAAAAGAAAAACAACATTTATGACTAAAACCCACTCTCCGGCTAAAAATTTCGACTATCTGCACCATGACTTTTTAAAAGCCTCTATCAAATTAAGGAGTTAGAACTGAAAAATCTCACTTTTATAAATCAGCGTAGATAAATCACAAATTTTAGGTACAAAGTACAGCAAATAGCTCTTTCTAGGCTACAATGGAACCTCTTCCTCAGTGCAAAAAGCTCAGCACACAACATGAAAGCTGGGAGAGAACTCTCACAGCTTTCACGTTTTTAGAGCTGGGGGGAGGGGGGAGACTACTTTATTGCTATTTTAGGGGAGTTAGAGGCCCCTCTTTGAACGGCCTTGGTCCTGGATATAAATGTAATTATGATTCGGCTAAACAAATGTGGAATTTAGAGCTGAAGAATACTTATCACTTCTCTAATGTCACACCCGGCAGGATGACCAAGTTCCTAGAGTTCATACAATATTTACAATACTTTTTAATATTTTAGCACAACACTGGGACAAATGAGATTAAAGTCAAAGTCAAACTAATAGGTACCTGAAAATGGCAAACGCTCTGAAAGTCAAAAACGAAGTCTTCACACAAAAATTTCGAGAAAATTTTCCAGTTCCCAAAGCGCAAATTAATAATTAAAATATGCATGGATTGTATTAAATAGGTGAGGGTGGGAGTAATGTGAAACTGGCAATCTCTATGCCTGTTAGAAATAGGTGTTGAAAATGAAAAAAGAAACACACAAAAAAAAAAAAAAAAAAATCAAATGTAAAATAAAAATGAATAAAAAAAAAAGAAAAAAAAATGAGGACTGCGAAGTGAAAATAGGATAGTTTTCTCCCTAATACAAGGGCCAGACATTCTCTGCCCATGTACAGTAACGAAACACTACCCTCTCTTTCCCTCTCCACCGCTTTGGTTGGGGACAAAGGGAAATCTTGGGCACGAGGAGAAAGGCCCTCTCGGCAGAAATTACAAGGGGTGTAATCACTTAACGATCTTCTTAATCCAGCCATTGCGATTGGCTAAAAGCGGGGGTGCGCCTTGACTCGCCGTGGGCCAAGGCGATTTGGCCCACGTTCGTTCTCAAAGCTCGGCGAAGCGCTAAAATTGATGGAATTTGAAAGCTTTCTTTTGCTGTATTAGCGATGTTCGGGGGGGGGGGGGCGCTGAAGGTTGAAAATGCGTTTTGTGCCCTGTGTGTTTTTTTTTTGAACTGAAATGCAAAATGATATATTTTAACTATGTATTTTTTTTCTTACAATTTTTCTGGGTGGGCCCGGCCCACCCGGCCCATAGTGAGGAGCCGCCCCTGCACTGAAGTCAAACTCACAGGCCTATAGTTTCCTGCATTACCCTTGACCCTTTCTTGAAGAGCGGCGTAATGTTAGCCAGCTTCCAGGCTACTGGCACTATCCCTGAGTTAAACGAAGCATTGAAAATATTTACAATAACGTCAACCAATTCCTCTGCACATTCAACTAGAATTTTTGGATAAATATTATCTGGACCCGGAGCTTTAGTTGATTTGATTTTTTTTCAACTGACATAAAACGTCGTCCCTGGAGAAAACAAAATCCTGAAGCTGTATAGTAGCTTGTGTCACCCTGGTGTCAAACACAGTTATCGTTAAAAACACTGGAAAAAAAAGTTATTTAACACATTAGCAATATCCCTATCGTTCTGAATTAAGTTACCTTGCCCATCGACCAGTGGCCCAATTTGACTACTTCGAACTTTTCCAGAATTATCATAAGCAAAAAAAAATCTTAGGATACCTGTCAATGTTATCTGCTAGCCTTTGCTCCAAATCTCTTTTCTGAATTCGTTCCAAATATTTAAAATTACGCCTTGCCTCACTATACTTGAGCCTATCTGCACAGTGACCAGTTTCTTTAAACCGATGAAAAGCAGCTTGCTTAAAATTTAGAGCGTCTTTGGTTTCCCTGGATAACCACATAGGCCAAATTTTAGTGTTAATACTTTTTCTCCTGAAAGGAACGAAATCCTCAACTGTTTTTGCGAGTTTTTCTTTAAACTCTGTCCATTGCAGATTTACATCACCATTGTTTAATCCTGATGAAAAAGCATTCTTTAAACTCTGCCTAAGCGCAACAAAGTCGGTATTTCTGAAATTGGGCACAAACCTAAAATTTTCATCTTTTTGCTTATCAAATTTTATCCCATTTTTTACATTTATGTATGAGATCCCCCCCCCCCCTAAAATTTCAACTTCCTACTCTTAATAGAAGATGGTGCTCAAACACCCTTCATTTTTACGCTTTTTCGCAGTGGCGCAGGAACTTCGTAAAAACAGGGGGAGCAGGGTGCGGCGGAATGCCAGATATTGGCACTTTCTTTCTTGGGGGGGGGGGGGCTATGAAGACACACTTTTTCACTCTTTAACACTTTCAGGTCTAAGCCTTTTCGACCGTTCATCTCCCTCCAGACTGGGGGGTTTTTGTCGCTTTTCGTGATTTTTTAAAAAGTACTAGGAAAAAGTTAATGTTGGTAATTTTAATAATATTAAATACTACAAAATGTTTTCTTTCATGATGAAAGACCTATTTAAGTGAAACAACAATTAATATTGAGTAAGAAACTGTCGAAAAATGCATGTTTGAAACATGAAAAAAAAGTTCCGCATAGGAAAATATCATTTTCGACCATGAAAATATGCACAAATTTAATTAAAAACTTACCCAAATCTTGAACAAATATTTTTAAAAAGATTTAATTTTCAAATACACATTATTTTGCAAAATTTGCTTTGGTGTGGAACATTTCAAAACACGGATTTGCACTGTCGCACGCTTGCACTAACTCGTATAAGCCTCGATCGATTCTATGTCTACTGCAGTTAATTCTGATTGGTAGTGTCATCTATATTTTTTTAAAGAAAGTAAAAGGTTCATTGATAATATCTAAAAAGGATTGAAACGAAAAAAAAACGTATTTTCAGAGCAACAGTAGCTCGAACTTGACCCCGAGCTGAGCTCGGGCTTAGTCATCTTCAACAAAAACGGCATCCCGAGTTGAGCTCGGGCTTAGATCGGAAAGTGTTAAGCACAATCTCAACTATAAAGTCAATAATTTCGGAATGGACATTTTTTGTGAATAAAAGTAATTTAAAAGCATTACTAATATCTCTTTCGTCAGAAAAACGACATACATTTTTACATTTTCAATATAAACTTAGTTTTAGATGTAATATTTGCTCAGAAATAGGAAGTCTCAAACTTCTCTCCCGGAAAAATTTCCAAATGGTAATTAAAAAAAAAAATACTTTAGAAGATTGTTGGTAACTTTAGAGGATAGACATTTTTTGAAATAGAAGTCTTAAAAGCGAATTGTAGGCCATCTTTGGTCACATTAGGGGCAGGAACTGGGGTAGCAAAATCATCCCTGGCAATTTTTCTAAATTGTAGGTTTAAAAACTTAATTTTGGACGATTTTTGATAATGTTGAGAATATGTGAAGTTCCTGAGGATGGAACAATCCTTAAAAAATGTGCTTGTTCCATTTAATTTGCATAGTACTGTAGGTCACACTTTTGAAAACAGGTTTGAGGTTAAAATATGCCACAAAAGTTGTAGCAAAAATTTTTTCCCGGGGAGCTGAGCGGGTCTGAAATATTCCAGGGGGAGCTGGAGCTCCCCCGTTTCCTACGCCCCTCCATTGTCGTAATTTTTCCGATTTTTGAGTTTTTTAGACTAACGAGACCATTTTCTTGGAAGAGATTTTTTTTCAATTATTCTCATTTTCCAACGCATAAATTTTAGTTCAAACAATAAGAACGTTTCTTAATCGTTTAAATCTGTATAGCAACACTTTGATACACTCGATTATTTTGCAGGTCGCAGCATACAATGTAGATTGCAGTACTACTTGTCTACATGTTGTGCTATGATTTGCAAAACTTACGCTGGCCAAAGTAGAGTTGTGAAGAGCTGTGTAAAATCTTTTTTATGTTTTTAAAGTAGTGGGATGCAGAGAATAAAATTACAGGACTTAAAGTTTTAAACTAATAGTGTAACAGTATCACAAGAAGAATGAATTAATTTATAAAAACTAATTGCACAAAATAAACTATTGTAGCTAGTCTGGCATAGAACTAATTTGAAATTTAGGCAAAGATATTTACTTCATACTTACTTTGGCCATCATATTCCTCACAAGTTCTATTCTTTTTAATAACTTTAAAGCAAAAAAATGTTTGGCAAAGAATTAAACAAAAAAAAAAAAAAAAAAAAAAAGAATGTTGCACATAGAACGTAAAAAGTACTTTAACAAGTTTGAAACTTCAACTGTAAGCTTTTTATAAATCTATACATAAATCTATTGATTTATCAATATCTATTTGATATATCTCTATTGATCTATATCTATTGATATATCTCTTGCTGATTATAAAGAGATAATTGAGTTATTATTAGTCAGTTAAGGAGCCTATCTGAGAAAATCCAGTCTCTTATATGCCTCAAAATATTTATGTTCCTACATAAGAAAAAGATTTTTCATTTAATCATGAGAGAAAAAATCTAGGTACAACACTTTCTTTAGTTTCAGTGCCTTTTTTGTACAGTAAAACAAATAGATTAAGCATTAATAGATGCTCCATTTGCTATTAAAACTTCTGAGAATATCTGAACTTAGAAAAAACCTTATAAAATATGAACGACCTGGAAATTGAAATAACAACTAGGACAGTTTTATTCAAGTACTTGTGACACCTTTATGGTGAATTAATTAGTTTGACTTAGTTTTTCGCATCAAATTCTAGTTGAAAAAAAAGCAAGTCATAACAAGTGTAGTACAGAACAATTGAATTTTTTTCAAACATGAATATTAGGGATTATTTTCTAACATTCTTCGTCTTACGCCCCAACGAATGCAAATATAATATCAATCACAGAATTAAAAGAAAAAAATTAAAATAAATAAATCATGGTGCATAACGTTGCTAAGGAAAATGTTCAAATAATTCAAGAATTTAACAGAATTTTTTTCAATAATGAAGACAATAAGCAGTTTCTTTTACCTGCTGTTGAAGAAAATTGAATACTTATCCTTGCTGAGAAAATAAAATATTCAATACTAAAAGTCTCTCTCTCTCTCTCTCAAAAAATAAAAAAAAAATCTTGTATTACAAATATACATAAAAAGTTGAATAGCTTAGCAAGAAGTTGAAATATTTTGACTTTAATTAAAAACTTCTAGCAAATTTCAGTATAACAACACTGCTTGGCACAAAATGAACTTCAAATGTATCTAACACTATTCTTGCTGTTTCTTCTGTAAAATGCCCCACTGAATCCAAATATGATCTCCGTTTCCCCCTTCGCGGTAATAGCTCGAACATAACTGGAATGAATATAGATAATACTGAAAGGTTTTTTGCTGAAGGAAATCTGCGGTGACTCATATGTAACCAAGGTTTTAAAAAAAATGTACAGCTTAAAAATTTTTTTGGACGCGGGAGTCATAGAAGGCAGTCCGATATTATTGTGTTGCACCAAAAAATAAGTACAATTTTGAAACTGGAAAAAGTGAGTTGTTGATGATACATGAAATATTTTACGGAGGGGAGGGGAAAATACCCTCATGAGTCTCTTAACTTGCGAAAAGTGTTTATGATTTTGAACTTTTCACTCTCTAGCCCTATAGAAGAATGTTAATTTTAATTTGTAATGCGTCCTTCCCCTCCAAATAATATCTATGAAATTATCGAAAACTGATGAAAAAAGGAGGGGGAGGGGGGCGCTACTTTCGAAAAGTGGGAGGCAATGGGGAAAAGGGTGGCCATATTAGGATTTAGAGGATCATTGAACATAAGAATCAGCAAGAATGATAACAAAACACCCGGTTTTTTTTTTTTGCTGCTTAACCGAAAAACGCTTGAAATTGACAAAAACTGGAGAACTATTTGAGCTTTGAGCACCGTCTTTTTATTTCAGTATATTAGGGTGGATAAAGGTAAAAAAATGAGCCACAGCCGTGACCTCTAGGACATTTTTTTTACCATAGGTTTGTGAACCACCCTAGGGTTTTTTAAATAAAATGTTTAGTATTTTATGTAACTAACATAACTTTTTTTTACATAACATAAATTTTTTTTTAATGTATGTCACGTATACAACCTATTTTAAATCCTCACGTTATACACTTTGTTCCAATAGACAGGGGCGTCTGAGTGGTTTTTATCAAATTAAAATGTTTATTTCAGCATTATTTTTCACTTTCTCTCTGTCTTTTTTAAAGAGCTCCAAAGGCAGTGACACTTTAAAACAGTATTGTTTTGAAAGTTGCAATTTTAACTCTAATAATGACGAGGTCTATATTTTTTACTCATACATTAGGCATAGCAACTACGTACAAAAATACTATGTTTGCTTACATTCAAAATTCCCAATGTTCCCCAAAATTCATGGTTTATTCCACGAAATGCTCGGGTTTTTTCCCGGCTCTTAAAAACTACGGGTTTTTTGCACCTCTAATAGGAAGTCGGTCGTCCGTGCAAAATATTGTTAATTACATTGATCGCTTAAGGCTGGTGTAGCATTTAAAATATAAAAAGAAATTCTATATATCAAATCAAAGGAGATAATTTTGCAATGCAAGTTTGTATTCATTGAATTAAATATTGTTTTACATCGCTCAGCATTAGTTTACTAACAGTTATTTCTTTCATTTTATCTTTGTAAGCAATACTGGAGAAACATATAATTGTGGGCCCACCCACTAAATTAAGGCACAAGCTGCCACTGTTGAAAAGTATTCCAAACCAGAGGTACAGCTTAGTGTACCTCTGGTTTGGTGGTGGCCGGCTCAGGAAAACAACTGCAGTTGAATGACCGAAGGTACCTTTCTGAAGGCAAAGAAAAGAGCCCGAAACCAGTTGCAAGTGCGTTGCTCTAAGTATTTACCGCAGCTGTAGGCAACTCGTCGATCGCGATCATTGAGATATAATAATCATGATATCGCGCTCTGCCAGTCGATCTCTATCCTATTTTGAGTCGATCGCAGCAACATTTTAAACCTTTCTTTCTGTGTGGGTAGAATCAATAAACATCAATTTCTGATTAAATTCTTGAACAAAATGATTAGCTTTAACTTTAAAATCAAAAGTTATTTGAAAATTTTCCAAAATTTTTATAGCAAATGGCACTTCTTACAATCAATCAATTTTTAAACAAGTTATATACTTGTGTCTGAAAATATTACTGAAGGTGGGTCAACAATTACTTTGAACCTCTTACACAAGTCGATCTTTTGTGTTCACATCAAACTTGGAAAATAGATCGTCAGTCGATTTAGGTTGCCGACAAGTGAGACGGTATAACTGTAGGTGAGTGCTCTCAATCGAAATTTATTCGAAATTGAAGGTCTGAAAGTGCACTTTTTACTTTATGTTGGTGCTGTAAGGGGTAGGTATAGGTTTTAGGGCATCTTCCCATAAATGTTATAGACATTGAGGCACTAAAAGTGCAGTTTTCAACACTTTTTCAAGATGCTATTGAAGGGTGGGAAAGTCTGGATCTATCTCCTCTAAAACACATTTAACAGTTATCTTAAACGTTGTTAAAAAATTTAAGATGACAATGAGAGAGGTTTCCTCCGGGAAATCGTGTGAAGTCCCAAAAACGCATTTTAGGCTATATTTGGCAAGCTAAGGAATAAGGGTAGCTGCTCTTTTCCAGAAAATTTTCAATACTTAAGACCAAGAAATTCAACACCAAGACAATATAGGGGATCAGCGACTATTCTTCAGAATTTTCCCAAAATTCATAGCTAAAAAATATAATTTTTGGCAAAATATATATATTCATACTAACCTATATCATTTTATTGCGTTGTGTATGTTGTTGGGGGGCGATTATGACATCCTAATCCCTTCTTGGATATACGAAATACTGTAGCTACTTTCGGACAGCTTTGATAATTCTTCCCCAGAGCTTCATTCTTCCAAATTACATAGGGGAAAGTATCCCAAAACGGGATAGCTAACCTATTTTTCGCTTTATTTCTTATTGTATACAAGGTATATTCCAAAGTTTGACGTCATTTAAAAGTATACACCTTTTAGATTACTAAAAATACCTTTGTCATATTTGTTCGATAATATTTATGTGAAAAATACTGGTTTCAAAAAGTCTTATACGATCCCGTTTCACCCGACCAAGGGTGGGTAAAACGGGATAGGAAATTGCATGTTATTATTTTGTACTGATTACTTTTGATTTAGTTTTTAGACCAAAAATAGGCTACGTAATTGTAAAGTTGGAAAATTACATAACACAGAAATCACATAAAAATGTGTCGTCTTCTTCGTCTGCTTTGGAATAAGCTTCGTGGGCCCATCCCTGGCAGCTCGAGCATTGTATCCAGCTTCCTTCTCCAGATTTAGATTCAAGATACAGGGCGTTGCAGAAAATACATGCTTCATCTTTTTCAGTTTCATCTTCTGAAGACGACGACGTCCAACCTTGGCTAACTGATGATTTTTTTTTTTCATGTTACGTCCATTTTCTTCCATTTTTGCAAATGATGTTTGTGGGTTTTTTGCATATTCAGAGCAACATTTAAAAATTTATATGCCTGTTTTGCATCTCCACCTGGTTTTCGTTTACGCCTCATTTGTTTTGTTTTCGGAACATTCAAGAGACTTGTTTTGGCAACCCTTTTTTATTAGCTTTTAAGTTCTTTCTCGTTATTTTAATTTTCTTGTTCATCTTCTTCCAACTCAAGTTTATATGGGCTTCTTGTTATAAATGCTGTTTTCTCTCGTGTTTATTTTGAGGTCTTGGTCTAATCACTCGTGGTGGAGGTAGAATTTCTTTGAGTGATATAGAAAATGGCAGTGAAGAGCGATAGTATAGTCAAAGTCCTTTGACTCCTGTCGAAGGGAACGGTTTTGGATAAGGTCTGCATTTGTGCTAGTGTTATCGTTGCACTAAGTGATTCATTCAATACTGTCTCTAGTGGTTGTGATGACAGCAAACTCTTAGATGCTATGACTGAATTTGAAGATCCTTCGGATCTGATCTCATTTTGTTGCAGATTTAATGGGTGTTAGGACGTCATGTTCTAAGCATCCAGCAATGGGTGATCTGTTGGAAGAGGGGAAGCGAAGAGATATTCTGGAAAGACATCTAGGGTTACACGGAAAAATGTCTGTTTTCGTGAACCCATTCACAGCAGTTTCGACAAGAGTTGTTCGTTAAAATGCTGCATTGAACATATTTCCTACTTACGTAGATAGAAATCCCTTTGTCAGGATGGTTGAACATCCACTTGGGAAATTCTAGCTCGCTTCTTGCTGCTTAAACACATTGAAAAAACATTAATGGAAATGGTCGGGCAAAACGGGACACATCAAAATTGTATCCCGTTTTGGGCACCCTAAAAGTGTCCCGTTTTGCCCGACCATGATGCTTTTGACAACATAAAGGGCTGACCCCGAAACCGCCAGTCACTAGCAATATTTAAGTACATGAAATTGTTGCTAAAAGAGCTATGAACAAAATACAGTTCTAACCGGAATTGTTCCGAATTACAGAGAACCACAATTCTAGTTGTTCTGCAGTCGAAAAACGTAAAAAGTAAGTAAAAATCTGAATTGAAAACTTTGAAAAAATATTTCTTTGGAAAATACGTGGCTAGAGTTGAGATATTAACTGAGTATGCTGTCATGGCGGTCGGGAACCAGTTTACCTGTCTCCTGCGACATAGTATCACCAGTCCAACGCCCACTATCCCGTTTTGGGCAACTCTCCCCTATACAACTGTTAAAACTTGATCAAATTTGACAAACAACTTAAATTTGAAATTAGTAATATCATATTCAAGCTTGAACATTCTTGGTTTTCATTTACCAGTAACTTCTTTTTAGTAAGAATTTCTATACACTATAGAAACAGAGAAAGGTAATTAAATTACATACATTTTAGATTTTGTTCTGTACATGGAAATTAAATGCTGTCATAATTTCTTCTGTTGGCTTCTTATGGTGCCTCAAGCTAAGGGTGCAGGGGGACATGTCCCCTGCCCCCTTGGGCCAGCACCCAATTTGATTTCTAGGGTGGTCGCAAAACGAAGATGTAAACATACTAATTAAATTTAAAAATAAACACACATTAAAAGAAAATAGCAAGATGTTCAACTTAAGATCAAATGTGTTCCAAATTTCCACCCAAAATACTTCATAATTATTTCACTCAATTAAATGAAAGTATGGTTTCCATCAAAAAATGATCAACATTTTTTATACAATAAAATTACTTTATTTGGCCCAAGATAATCAGTAGAAACAGCAACAAACCCATATAAAAATAACAAGAATAGATAAAATATAGCATTATTTTTACACTTAAAGCATGCATGATTTTAATACTTGAAACATAAAATTTTAGATTTTTGTTGTAACAATAAATAGAACACAAAAATCAGAATTACCACATTACACAAAAAAAAAAAATTAATTAATGAAAAGATGGTAAATGACAAACAAATTGTAATGAGCCAATTTAGCTTTTAAGTTGCCAGTAAATAAACACACATCAAAGTTGAAATGTAATTATTTGCAGTAATTAAAGATCATTTGTGTTTCATCTCCTTTTGAAGACCCTTATTGTGTACTTCAATATAAAAAATTATTTTCCATTTCTCCCACACCAGGGTCGGGTATTGAGAATGGTGACATGTGCCACCACCAAGGCTGACAGATTTTAGGTGCACAAATTTCATGATGTTAAGATGCAGTTTTGGGGATGAAAAGAATCATTTCAGGGGTGTATCAGTATTTGGATATGCTAACAAGTAGTTGGGAACTAGGAAGTCCTGATTTTACAAAAAACTATATCAGTATAACTATACTACGCTGCAAGGTTTCTTGCCATTGGCGTCGTGACATCAGCCAATGAAAAACGAGCTGCATAAAATGTCACAGCCTACTTGGCAAATTAGAGGAGATCCTTAGCAGCTTCTGAGCTCTTATTGGCTCCGCGCATAGTGATGTTTAGTGTCAAGTTAAGTTGCTTTCTGGTATTGGGCTAGAAAGTTGCAAATAATGCATTTATGATGTATTTTTTGGAAAAAAAAATTCAACTACATGCTTTTTTTTGAAAGATTTTCAAAGCATTAATTAAGTGTATTTTTCAAATATTACTTAAGTAATAAATTAAGTATAAATTATTTTTCTGTATTTTCAACAGCAGGTTCATTAATATGTTTTGTTTTGTTTTGGTCATAATAAAATTATGATACAATACACATTAAGTTGTTCACCTTATTATATTATTATTAGTATTAGTTATATATATATTTATCAGTAACACTTTCGTATCTATGTACTGCTGAACATAAAAACCATTAAAAAGTAAAGCAAGAGTACTTGCGACAAAGAGAGAGAGAAAGAAAAAAAAAACTTTTAAATTTATGATTTTTTGAAAAATTGTCATTTGTTTTTTTACCGCATTTCCTCCAAAACAAGCCCTAGCAGGAATTTTTTGAGTACTTCTTATGTAAGCCCTATCCCTAATATAAGCTGTAGTTAAGATTGTCATTCAAATGAAGGCTTTATGACACAACAGTCAGACAGGTTCTTATTAATTGACAAGATAGGTGTTTTTATTCCTGAATGACAAAATGCAGACACACAAATATGAACATTTGAATTGAAAAAAATGGATACATTTGTGGCAGTTAAAAAGTTCAATATTTTTTTTTAATATGTGGCGGTCTAAAAGATAAAGGCATGCAAAATCGTTTTTGGTTTTGGAGGGGTGTCATCATTAAAATAGTACCCTAGAAATAGGAAAGGGGAAAGACATGTAATATTTGGGCAAAAATTAGGACTCGTGGGGCGCTCTTATAGTTTTAGGCAGTGATGGGTCGTCATAACCCACTGGATCAACGCATAAAGACATGGTTCAATGAAACATCGATTCATTTTGAATGTTTATTGAATAAGGAATGGAACCTAAATAAATATACAGTAGACGCCACTTAATGTGATTATATTTGGATGCAAATGATTTGATAACAATAACCGATTGATTATAATAAACAATTGAAGTTAAATGGTGATTTATGCTGCAAATTTTGATGTATGTGTTTTTGAAATAAAATGGTTGTAGTATCGAAAAAATTAGTAACAAGGAAAACACACCAAACTAATACAATAAGTAAATTATTAACTTGTAGAGAAGAAATCATGGAGTGTTTATGCAGCAATTCATTTATAAAACGTTCATAATCATACTGCTTACGAAATTGCTCTTTATCCCCCCCTCTAGTCCTCGTTCATGCTAGCAGCAGTTGGATCTTTCTCCTCTACGACACTTTTGGGATCATCATATGAATGCAATGGTGAAGTTTGATCCTTTATGAAACCTTCGCAAATATCGACAGCAGTTAATGCAGTAGAAGTTTCAATTTTCCAACTAATCTCCATCCAAGATTCGAAAGCCTTATCCTCTTAACAGGTAGGTATAAATGCTTTTTCTTGCTGTATCTTAAAAAATATTTTAAAAACAAAAACAAGACAGAACAAGCGAGTTTTTTTCTTCACATTTTGTTGCTGATTTAAGGAAAATAATTTCTTCATATGATAACAATAAACAAAGTTTTGATTACAAAACATGATGACTTTTTACTCATACACAACAAGATGGAACTTCGTGATTCTGATAACACCAATGGTGAACACGTAAATCGGCGTCCACTGTATTTCTAAATTTAAATAAATGTATCTCTTGAACTCAAATAAATGACTTTTTTGAGTAATAAAAAATACATTATTTGTACGCAAAAATAAGACATCCCCTGAAAGTGAGCCTTCATTTTCAGGGAAGTCAATACTAAGAAAACGTGTATTGATTCTAGACTGGCTCCCTTACAAGTCCCTTACAGATAATAGAGTGTTTACGGCATTATTATTGAATTACGCATCGATAGCATTACACAATTGAGTAAACTGCAAATAACACAACTTTTCTGCATAAATAAACCTAATTCATTCATGAAGGTCACAGTTTACTGTTTAACAACATCACATGATTTTACTATTAATCAATAGTTCAATCCTGCAACATTCCTGGGTCTCTCAAAGTGGTAGATACTGACTCCCAGGGGGTCATTCAATTTTTAAAGGGGTCAATAAAGGTCAAGGGTTGATAAGGGATACATGAGTCTTTAGGAGTGGCTGAAAGTGCATTAGTAATGAAACAAAACAAGTTTAGGTTGAATAAATTTCATTTACCAATAGGCTAGGACCTGGTACTTAAGGAAATTGAAAGGTGCCATATCAGGTTCGTTATTGGATTGGACTGCTAGGGATAGCAAATACAAGGGTAAAAATGGTAAGTGGGTTGATTTGGATGCTATTTATACAAGTATTATTAGAAATGGAAATTGAGTGTCGAATAAGAGTAGTCATTTTAAAAATGGTGATTTAAGCAGATGCAGGGATTTAAGTAAGCACAATGTCGACAGGTTTAAAGCTTTCTACACCAAAATATTTAGAGGGGTTTTATTTTATGTTAGGGATACACTTTATTAGGGTCATGTGCACCTGGAACAGCTTAACAGAAGAAGCTGTAATGAGAAGAGAAGTTGATAGCTTTAAGAGGGCCATTGATCTTTATTGGGGGACTATAAGTTTACTAGGACCAGTTTAGCTGGGCCCACAGCCTGTTGCTGGCTGTCACATTTGTATTTGTATCTAAATGAGAGATAAATACCATAGGGGCTGTTTATTGATGATGTCATGCTTTGAGGTGGAGGGGGGAAGGTTCATGAAAAATCGAGGGGTACAAGGGGTAGGGAGGGAGAAACGAAGAGTATGACATCATACTTTTTTAAATACAAATATGCTAATGAAAAATAACGTGATGTGTCTATTGGAAGGAAGGGTGAACCACGAAAGTGACATTTCATGACAAATAGGAGAGGGGATAAAAATTTTGAAAAAGTATGACATACATGGCCTGCCTCATAGTTCAAATGTAATCCTGCCTCCCAAAAAGTGAAATTGGGGATCACTGTGCCTAGTGTTTTTAAAATGGTTGTTATGATTCTCTCAGTTTCAGCAGTCATCAATGAGAAACCTAAAATATTTCAGAATTAAAATTTTTGAAGCATTTCTTTTTGCATGCCCAAGAGTTTGCAGTCAATAAAATGTTTTATGACTCACAAAAATATTGCTCCTTTTAGGAGGTCACAGTACCTTCAAAACAATTTTTCTTAAATTTAAGTGAACAATGCAATTCTTTGAAACCATTGTTTCTGCACTTACTCAACAATCAATAATTTATTTTCAAACATCAAAAAATGTTCCCACTTTTTTAAAAAATTTGAAAAACTTCAGAAATTTCAATTTTTTAAAAACCCTAATTATTTTAAAATTTCTGTTTGCTAAATGATCACAAGAATCAGCTCTAAAAATCTGTGCATTCATTTTCTTATATGTTGATTTGAAAATATTTTGTGAAACGAACAATTCAAAATAAAAAAAAAATAAATAATGACAAATTAAATGTTCACAAGACAAAATAAAGAAAGCAAAATGAAATAAAATAGAAATAATATTTTCAATAGTTTCTAGAAACAAAATTTTCAAAAAGAAGGAAAAGAAGTAAGAAATACATTCTTAAGAGATAATCTGCCTTTTTGTACTAGTTAAAAAAAAAAAAAAAAGTTTTGTTAGGGCGATTTTTGGAAAGGATTTATTTCTGTTCTAACAATATTTGGTAGTTGCTGCTTTTACATTGCCTCAATATCAATAAAGTTCTGTTTTTTTAAATTTTGGAAACTCTTTACAGGTGTCATTAAAATAAATAAAGAAATGAACTCTACAGTCTGAGAGATCTATTACTCAGAAAATTTGCAAATAGGTATTTGGAGATTTTGCCCCACTTGTAAGTTGACCCTCTACTAAATCTTAAGAATCATACAAAAGTGTATACAATAATTATAAAGAAATCATACATATATATTTTTGAAAAAAAAAAGCTTTTATTTATAAATTATTAATTTTTTTTTTAACTCTGGGAAAACTAGGCAAAAATTAGCTGGTTTTCTAGTATCCCTTTTTTGAACACTGGATGAAAGATACTGTATTATTTTCCTATATTGTGTGCAGTTTATTTTGTGGTACATGTAAATAAATCTTCCTCTTCTTACAAATGCTTTTAATTCTGATGAAATGTTGCTTTCTTACTATACAGTGCAACTTGAATAACTCAAAACATCATTTGAATTTTATGGATAGTTTGAAAGATCTTTCTACCCCATGAATTTCATATATGAAATCAATGTTACTTATCAATTCAAATTAGCTGATTGCCATTCAGCATTTAATTATTCATATTAGACTCAACATTACATAACTGAATGGAATAAGGCTGTAAAATTTTATTCAGTTATCCATTGACAAAGTCCTTTCCCTTCTTCTGGATATTCCTTTATCCCTATGGGCTAGACAAGTGCACATCATAGCTCGACATCACAAGCATGCATACATTTCAATGATGCTTCAGAAATGTGTTTGCATGAAAGGGAATTCCTCAAAGATTTTTCAATCAGCTTTATTTAAAATTCCGAGCAAAATTGATCTAAAAATTTTAACTAACAGGGAAAGCTTTTTCAACTTTTTTTCTTTTTTTTTTTTAAAGAACGACAGATTAACTAAATTACTGCAGAGGCACTTCTAGTTTGGATGATATACTCATTTTTAATATGAATTACTTGAGACGAAAAAAAAGCAGATTCTGGATTTTAAAATTAAACCCTTTTTTTTTTCCGGAAAAGCAGGAGTCCTCGGGACCTGATTTTATGAGTCGTCAACTTTGCCCCTATATTTGCATGTATGTCTATGATTTTTCTAATTGAAATCAAAATATTACTTCATAAACAAGAAGATTATAATACTGACTTTCAAATACTTTGTAAATTCAGCAGATTTTCCATATTTTAGGGCATATAGAAATGCTAATTGCTTTAAACATTCATTAATTATACAGCATTTAATTACTAACAGCAATTTATAACAGGCACTTGAAGTAACATGACTAACACAGAAACAGGTACTGACAGAGTGAGAATTGATGCTTAACTTAAAAAATGTCTTTTTTAAAACAACATAAAATATTTGCAACTATTAACATATGTGCATAACACAATAATTGAAATATACTTTTGGAGGCACATGAACCTTTTTGATCCTGAGCTCATTACGCAATGTAGTGAAAATTCTTAAGTACAATTGATTTATAGCAGAAAGCTATGAACTTTCACATGGTATAAAATCTTTTCAAGATTATAAGCATAAAAGACCTGAGAAAAAATAAAATGTAAGAAAATGGAATGATTCTCTAAAACATTTGTACACTTATGAAAAGTGAAAATTACTTTGCTTTTTACAAAAGAAGATTAAATTTCTCATACATCATAAAGTATGTGTAAGTAAATTACATTTATTAAATGCAATTCAGATAAAATGCTGATTCATACTTTTTCATATGCCTTTTGTAGAGTTTTAATCTTTTTTCGTTCATTTAATAGTAAGAATATGGAGCTTCATTATTTGATCTTCTTTTGCAATGGTGCTTTTGCTTTTAACTGCTGTTTCAATAAATTTATAATAATTTTCTGCACAGATGTAGCTCTTTCTTCAGGTGTGCAATCATCCAAATTCAAATTATCCCAGTCTGAAGCAACAAGCCAACAAGGCACCTATAAAAAAAATATAAAAACAGAAGATAAACATTTATGCAGATGTGAGGTATATATGAACAAATGGAGAAAAATGTAAGGAAATATTTAAGTTCATAAAGAAGGTAAATATCATGGTTCAATATTGGGTAGTCAAACAAATACTGCAAGAGAGTGCCTATGCTGTGGTGCTGCAACTCAAAAATTCTCAAGACTGAATAATTTTAATGGAGCCAAGCAGTATGGCCAATATCATTATTATCACTAATTCACTAATAATTGTCATTCTTTACTAAACTTATTACTTGTATATAAGTGCATGTATTTATATATAATAAAAATTAAAGAATCTTAATATTTTTTTTTTAAAGTTTTACATACAAAAATGTATAACCATAAAATAAGGTCAGTATGGCCGACAATCAAGTTATGACAAAGATAGTGAAGGAAACTGCTTCACAGTGTTCAAAGTAAAATGTAAATAAACCAGTTTGAATAAATTTAATGCTTAAAAAAAAAGCTTTTGTAGTAGTGCATGACTAATATTTAGAGGCTATTAAGTCGCATAAAGACGAAATAATGCAAATAAATTTGTTTTAATATCAAAAATAAAATGTATGAGCATAAAAGATTTAGAGGGTACAATCCTCAATAACAAGTTGGTCCTAATACAAGTATAAAAGTAAAAATGAAAGTCATAGCTTCATTTAAACGTTCAAACTTACATGCAGATATACATAACGCCAAGAATTAAGAGCAAGAATCTGAGAGAGTGTCAAGCCTGTGATTCATGACCTCTCAGATTTTCTCCCAAAAATTACCAAATGTTTATTATCTTATTGAAAGACCAAATCCAGAATGTTTTGCTCTAAAGTTGAGTTGTTTAGTTTTTATGGACCCCTAAAGATGAAGGTGCGGCATCAAAAATTAAGCGGATTTTCAAGATATGGAAGTTGCCGTGAGCCAAAACTCTTACCAGGAACTGTTGAACTCCAATTTTCTTTTTGTATATGGAATATAGAAGGTTGAAACTTTACAAAATGAATGTTAAATTTGTGGTAAGTTGTTGCCGTAAGGTCAGTGAAGGCCCTCAAAACAAGGCATTTTTGACGTTTTTTAGCGTTTTTGAGGTTCAAGAACAGCTTGTACATTTCAGTTGGCACGGCAAAAGTAGTGTCGTTTGAAAGACCAGTGTAAGCACTTTAAAATAATGTATAAATTTCCGAGGAAAGTTCAACGTGCTTTTAGTTGCGTAAGGCCGAAATATGAAAAATGTCATATTTTACCAATATTCAAACGGTTATAACTTCCTCTGCCAACAACATATTGAAATATTTTTCTTGCCAATGTCATTCTCTATTCTTTGTCTTAACAGAACAGATGAGTCCTTTGAGGCGAAATGTAAGAAATTTTTTTACAAAAAATGTACAGGAAAACATACATTTTTGGTAAAATTTTTTTTTACATTTCGTCTCAAAGGACTCAACTGTTCTGTTAAGACAAAGAATAGAGTATGACATTGGCAAAAAAAATATTTCAATATGTTGTTGGCAGAGGAAGTTATGACCGTTTGAATATTGGTAAAATGTGACCTTTTTCATATTTCGGTCTTACGCATCTAAAAGCACGTTGAACTTTCCTCGGTTATTTATACATAATTTTAAAGTGCTTACACTGGTCTTTCAAACGACACTACTTTTGCCGTGCCAACTGAAATGTACAAGCTGTTTTTGGACCTCAAAAACGCTAAAAAATGTCAAAAATGCCTTCTTTTGAGGGCCTTAACTGACCTTACGGCAACAACTTACCACAAATTTAACATTCATTTTGTAAAGTTTCAACCTTCTATATTCCATATACAAAAAGAAAATTGGAGTTCAACAGTTCCTGGTAAGAGTTTTGGCTCACTGCAACTTCCATGTCTTGAAAATCCGCTTAATTTTTGATGCTGCACCTTCATCTTTAGGGATCCATAAAAACTAAACAACTCAACTTTAGAGCAAAACATTCTGGATTTGGTCTTTCAATAAGATAATAAACATTTGGTAATTTTTTGGAGAAAATATGAGAGGTCATGAATCACCTTATAATGCTAGGCGTGACAGTTTCTCAGATTCTTGCTCTTAAGTACAAATGCATGTAGGCTATAATACTAGATAAGATTTTCCCTGAAACATTTGATAATTTAGATATTTTTCAGATTGATCTGAATCAATTGAAACCAACTCTTCCTGGGTTTCCAACTTCTGGATGACCTTAGTTGTCTGTTGAGGATCATATTAGGCACATGAGTGTGAGCAATGCTGTTGGATGATCATTTAAGAGGAATCAGGCACTGTGATAGCCATTCTGATAATTGCACTGACTTCTTGTTTTGTTGTGTGTACTGCATTCTTGATGATGATATCTGGCACTGCACTTCTTATCGGTTATGTCCAGCGGCTGCATTGGTGGGACTTGTATGTCTGAGTGATTGTTTGTGTAAACCACCTTTATACTATCAATCAAGTAGTGTTCCTTCGTTCTATTTAAACTAATGCTTATTAGAAGCAAATCTTCAGCAAGGCGTTGTTACACATGATACAAGATATCCTCAGTCAAATATGGAATACAAATGTTGATCATCAGATAAGGACCCGCTCTTTATATTCGCCTGTGAATACACATGCCCCTTAGCTACACCTATGCATCATTGGACTTCAAAATTTGATTATTTGCATATTCAGTCAAGATATCTTTGCTCTTTGCATACAAAATTTACTTAAACCAGAAAACTCTTACAAAGTGAATTGATTTCATGCAATAGAGGGGATTTCCTAACTATAAACACAACTACTGCTCTTAATTTAGTAAATTAGAAGTTAAAATTAAGTTTTGCGCCAAAGGGACAAGCTCATATTTAGCTACATAATTAAATATAACTATTAACAGAAATGAAGAAAAGAAGGGTTAATTATAGTGTTGACAATTTTTATTAATTTTCATGAAATTTTGAAGTGGGTTGAGAAATATTCTTTTAGTTATTGTCAGTGTAATGGGCTTATTATACTGACATACTTAAAATGCACAATACAAATAGGGGAACATGACATGTCAACAATTTTGCTCTGAAATTAAAACATTTACATACATTACCTTAGATATTGACTCTAATAAACACTGTCGAGAAGAAATAGCAGTCATGTTTTTACAAACAACAGGAATAACTATACGATCATTCCACAGAAATTTTTCAGCTAAGCATGCACTCTGGTCATCACCTATCAATAATTAAAGCATTTTCTTAAAATAAAAAAAAAAAAGATCTGAAGCAAAGCAAAGTATGACAATAAATGATTTAAAGTTAAATGTTACTATAGGATGTTCTTCAAAATTGAAATATTTATTTCATACTTTATGTCTGCATATTTGCATTAATTTTCTTACCATACTGATTGCATAAAACATATTATCAGGATGTTAATTTTATTGATTAGAAATATGCATTTTGCATTTCCATTTTCTTGAAAAATCTATCTATCTATCTATCTATCTATCTATCTATCTATCTATCTATCTATCTATCTATATATATATATATATATATATATATATATATAATAACAGAATTGTAAGAAGAAAAAACGATTTTTTTTTTATTTTTTATTTTGACAACTGGACTGCCTCCTGATTTGCTGGATATGATTTTGGATTTTGTCGCGCGGAACTTCAGGTGAGATGTTTTTATTTTCACAGCAGGACCGTACTGTGGGTGGCCGGTTTTTGGGAATTTTATTCCTAATCGGTCGAGGCGAAACCCCTGCTTTTAGTTTCAGGTTTTTGTTCTAATGTGCGGTTTGCAGGCTCACATTGGTGCTTTTTTGCCCAATGAAGATCTGTAGACTGCATATTTTGAACTAAAACATCCTCTCTATAGTTTATTTTTAAAATTTTTTGGTCTTTTGACCACTCTTGAATCCCCCACGGCTGATGAGCTCTGGATTCAACCTTTCTCCTTTCACTTCTCCTAATGTGCCATTTTCTATTTCATTATTATTATTTTTATTTGTTTTATTATATATATATATATATATATATATATATATATATATATATATATATATATATATATATATATATATATATATATATATATATACACTGAAGTGACAAAAGTCATGGGATAGCAATATGCAAATTTTCAGATGGCAGTAGCATCGCATAGAACAGGTATAAATGCGCAGTGCTTTTACAGAGCTTTCATTTCTGTTCAAGTTATTCATGTGAAGAGGTTTTAACATGATGATGACCGCACGACGTGAATTAACAGACTTTGAACGTGGAATGTTAGTTGGAGCTAGACGCATGGGTCATGCCATTTCGGAAATCGTTAGAGAATTCAACATTCCCAGATCCACTGTGTCAAGAGTGTGCCGAGAGTATGAAATTTCAGGCATAACATCCCACCATGGACAGCGCAGTGGTCGACCGCCTGCACTTAAAGATCGAGACCGGCGACGTCTGCAAAGAGTCGTAAATTCTAACAGACAAGCAACACTGCGTCAAATCACCGTAGAAATCAATGTGGGACGTACAATGGACGTGTCTGCTAGAACTGTGCGGAGAAATTTGGATTTCTTGGGCTATTCCAGCAGAAGACCGACTCAAGTGCCTTTACTGACAGAACGACATCGCTTGCAGCGACTCTCGTGGGCACGTGAGCATATCGGTTGGTCCCTAGATGAATGGAAAACCGTGGCCTGGTCCGATGAGTCACGATTTCAGCTGGTAAGAGCCGATGGTAGGGTTCGAGTGTGGCGCAGACCCCACGAAGCCATGGACCCAAACTGTCAGCAAGGCACTGTTCAAGCTGGTGGTGGCTCCGTAATGGTGTGGGCTGTTTTTTCATGGCATGGACTTGGTCCTCTAGTGCGACTGGACCGAACATTGACTGGAAATGCTTATGTGCAGCTACTTGGAGATCACTTGCAGCCATTCATGGACTTCATGTACCCAAACAACGATGGGATTTTTATGGATGACAATGCGCCATGTCACCGGGCCACAACTGTTCGCAATTGGTTTGAAGAAAATTCTGGACAATTCCAACGAATGATTTGGCCACCTAGATCGCCCGACATGAATCCCATTGAGCATTTATGGGACACCATCGAGAGGTCTGTTCGTGCCCAAAATCCTGCCCCATCAACGCTTTCACAATTATGGACGTCTATCGAGACAGCATGGCTCAATATTCCTGCAGAAGACTTCCAACGAATTGTTGAGTCCATGCCACGTCGAGTTGTTGCACTTCGCCGGGCAAAAGGAGGGCCGACACGATATTAAGAGGTATCCCATGACTTTTGTCACTTCAGTGTATATATATATATATATATATATATATATATATATATATATATATATATATATATATAGCAACTTTGTGGTGGAAGAGAAAACTGCACCACTTGCAAAAACTCATTTCAAATAATTTCTTGAGAAATAAGTGAACTATTGTTCTGTAACTTTTGTTACATAAAAGGTACGCTTCAGCTGACATGTTGCAATGAAAATTAAATAACCCATACATTTAGACGACAAGAAGCAAATTGAAAAAACATACAAATGTCACAATAAACAACAGGCTCTGGGCCCACCTAGGCTGGTCCTACTCAATTTACAGGCTCCAAAGAAGAGCAACGGACTTCTTAAAGCTATCTACTCCCTTGCTGCTTACTGCCTCTTCTAGTAAGCTATTTCCAGGTTAGCTTCAGATTTAAATGTCTTAACCCGTTAAACGTCGCTATGTGAAATACATGAAAAATCTCAAAAGAATTAACTTTTTTTCATGTAAGGTATATATATATCTAGAGTACAGCGCAGTTGAAATTTTCAAAAAAACTTTAACCGCTTAGAAATTATAGGCTGCTCCCGTAGTGGGAGCTTTGGCGCTCTTGAAGTGGAAAATCATCTGCTGTCTCAGATGCGTTTCCACCGCGTTCGGTTCCGTTTCTACTTTTTCCTACCGCGTGTTAAAAGAACCGCGTCTTAAATATACATTCTTGTACTTTTACGTCAATTACACAAAAATTCATACATATATATGTGTATAATCTTTTCCAAAATGGAAGCTATATTTCATTTACATTGCGCGTGAAAAAGAGAAATACTAAAAGTAAATAAACAAAAATTACAAATGGTTTCTTTTGACTTATTTCCGGCTTTTTTGCTTTCACAGATTGTTTTTTTTTTTTTTTTTTTTTTTTTTATGGTTTTAAAGGAAATATCACTTTTCTTTTTTGACCCGTTTTAATAGAAACTTCAGCTTCTCCTTGTTTTGAAATGTCCATATCAAGCATGATATCATTATTTGCGGCATCATTGAAATAATGACACGACTTTGCACCATCTTCATTGCATTCTGTTTCCGTTAGTAAAGTTATCTTTCTTTTTTTAGAATTTAAGGACCTTTCATTTTTTCCTTTTTAATTTCTTTTTAAATGTTACTTCAACTTCTCCACAAATAACTTTAGGAAAATCCGTATTTAGAGCTATTTCATTTTCAGCAACATCCTCATCATCTGTTAGAGGGTTAGGATCAGGGCTAAAACATATAATATTAATTCCTTCATCTGAATACTCATCAGAGTCTATAGTATTAAAATACTCCAAAGCTTGCTGCACTGTTAAAAACTCAACAGGCATTTTTGTTTCTTAAAGGTAAAGATATAAAAAATTTGAAAGAGCTGATTCCGCCAAAAAGAATAAATTCCGCAGGAGAACAAAATATAATACCAATCTCAGTCTATCTTCAGATTAGTGGTAACATTCACAAATTACAGTTCAAAGAATCCTTTTTCAAAAAACCCAGAAAGGGGTACACGTGCCTCGTGACGCAGGTTACCCTTTTGTGCCTAGCGGCATTCCTTTCTTCTTTGTAAGCGCGCGTACACAAAAGCCTAGTCCCTCCCCGCCAAAGCACCCTTTATGGGAACAAGAAATTTAAGGGCTTCTAGCATGCTTTTAAATGGATCGTTTCATTCCGGTTTTTTCATGTTGTTTGTTGGACTATCTGCTTTAAATATGCAGAGCACTTGAAAAAATTTTAAAATCCATTGACTTAGTTTTTTTTTAGTTTTTTTACATTTTCGTGAAAAAAGCAAAGTTTCTTATTTTGGCAAAATGCGGAAAAATATATAAAGTTCACAGAATCTACTGAGTTTTTTTTATAATAGACTTCGTTTTGTTGAAATTCACATGGAATAGTTCTTTTATCAATAACTAAAATTTCTTTAGAGAAAAAAAATTAAAAGTAGATGTTCCCGCAATGGGAGCTTTGGCGCTTAATAGGTTAAAACAATGACCATTTGTCCTTTTTTCTATGCAAAAATTTAGCCCTATAACAACTTTCATTTTGATACATTTAAACAACTGAACCATGTCCCCTCTGGCTCTCCATGCTCCAGACTATACATATTAAGCATTCTAAGCCTGGAATCATAGTTTAAATTAGAAAGCCCCTTTACCAATGTTTTAGCCCTTCTTTGATCTCTTTTCAATAAATATCTTTTTCAAGATTAGGGCACCAAAACAGAGCAGTACACTCCAAATGAGGACTTTAAAAGTTGGGCTGACAAAAAGAGTGAATTTTAGAATGCGAAATAAAGGCAAAACAAGCCTTCAAATTAATATAAATAAAATTGCCTGTTTGGAAGCAATTGGCATGTCTGCTAGGAAGACACTAACATATTTCTATTTCTAATGGAGTCAATTTCTTAGAGGAGAATCTCACTAGGAAAAGAAACTCCAATTAAAAGTGCATAAATATATGCACTAAGCTCTATGATTTTGCAAAAATGACACTATATGATAAAAAAATGGGGATACTGCTGTTCATGTTTTAGACAAAAAATTCAAACTAAGTAAATGTAATCGAATCTGTAGAAATTAATTGAAAGTATGATGATTTTGATAGACTATGTTTCATTTGACAACTTAAATACTACAGTTCTACATTCCACTTTGGATTACACTCTTTTCACTCCTAACTTCATTAAGGTATTTAGCAACTTTCTGTTCTTATGAAAACTACAAAAAACTGTTTGATTAATGCGTCAGTCTTTTTTTCAATTTTTATTTCTGAATTTATATTTTTGTCCAGATTTCAGATAATTATAAAATATTAAATTTGCACTGTTTTTAATAAGGTGAATTTTAAAATTTAATTAATGAGATATACAGAATTTGAAACTATTTTTTCAATTATTCACCTTTATTTTGATGGGGAAAAAATTAAAAAGAGTTATGATTAAAACAAAATCAAAAATTTTTGAGTCTATAATTTTGCCCAGCAGTATAAATATATATACCAATAAACTGCTGTGCATTTAAAAATTTTCTGATCATTTTTATGTCTTTTTTTTTTTTTTTTTGAGAATGCTATGAAACATCAATGTATTTTTGCGGAGAGTAAAAACCCTTGAACAAAAGGAAGTTCTATCAAACCAAGTTAAAATATTTTGTACCACAGTACACTCCCGATTGTCTACGGAATAGGGTGGCACGGGTACTCGTGGATAACGAAAATCAAAGATAATCTGAAAAGAGCATAAAATTAGGGGAAAAGAAGATAAAAAATGTCTTTTGCTTAAAAATAATTGCATTACATTTAAAACGTGACATGTCCAAACAATGACGATAGGTACAGCAGAAAAAAATTTTTTTTTAGGTTCTCAAGCATAAAAAATCTATAAAGAAGTGGTACTTATGATAACGCCCATGTATTTAAAATAATTTATTGGAGGAAGTACACTGCACTCTTGGGTAAGAAATGTTAAGAAAAAGATTTAAATTCGTGCTTTTTTGAAAAAATCAGTTAATTGTGTTTGTTTTTTGGCACTAAATTTTTGCTCTACAAGAATAAATCAAAACAATTTTTTTCCCCAGATCCTCGCGAATAATCAATAGTTTACTGTAATTTTTTAATTTCTGTAACACTTTTTTAAAAAACTTATAGAGAAAGAAAACCTTTTTTTTTTTTCAAAATCAACTCATCGTTAAAGGTACTTTGCTAAAAGAACAGTTAAAGCTCATTTATCTGGCATTCAAGAAACCAGAAAATTTTGTTGGAGGTTCTCGTCAAAAATTAGACTTTTTTAAAGTCTATTTTTTGAATTTGTTCTTCCTTTTTTCATTAAGTTATGAGTTAAAGACAAGTATCATACATACTCTTGTATCAGTCGGTACCGCATCTAAGTCCAATCCTTCGCTCTACTTTTAGGAGAAAAATCGGAAAAAAAAATTGAAAATCTGCGTATCAGTCAATCAATTAAAAAAAATAATCGGGAATGTTTTGCCCCCAATTTTGAAGGTAAACGTTTTAAAAATAAGGGACCATTGTTCAGGAAATTTAATGCAGTGACCATTCTTATGTCAAAAATTTTGCAATTTTTAACAAAGTTCATTTTTGCGATTGAGATTTTGTCAAAGGGCTCACTTTCGTGGGTACGATTTTTGTTGCCAGTTGCTATTATTTTGAATTAATATGAATAAAATTTTGCACTGTAACTATATTGAATTCTTTTTTTAAGAAAGGAGCATTAATTCAGAACCACTACCAGAAAATTCAGTAGTACGGCAATTCCAGTACTTTTCACGTCATCGGTCTTTTATTGTAATTATTTCACAGTCAAACCATGCAAAATTACATCAGAATGTGTGCATATTTACATCTCCAACGCTTTTTTTAAAGAGTTGGACTAAAATCAGGAAAATGTACACTTGATTGCTAAAGATTTTTTTTCGGAAATTTTGAAGCCGCGTATAAGTTGACCCCCCAGCTTTCATATTCCTTGTCTGAACTAAATTTGTCGACTTATATGCGAGTATGTACGCTATTTATGTGGAAACATACATATTGTTTGAAATTTTCGGGTAAATTCGGACTTTTTCGAAAATTGGCAAAAAATCGACATTTTTAAGAAATTGGTGGAAAAATTGGACAAATCGTTCCTAGTTTTAAAGATTCAGGATAAAACACTATTTTACAGCATCTTTCCTTAACTAAGAAGACAAAAAAACCCTAAATTTACTCGCACTCAACTATCTATTG
The DNA here is from genome assembly GCA_038373865.1 of Uloborus plumipes. Lineage (NCBI taxonomy): Eukaryota > Metazoa > Arthropoda > Arachnida > Araneae > Uloboridae > Uloborus > Uloborus plumipes. Next base: position 403,031 of record JAXGGA010000027.1, read on the forward strand.
AAAAATTCGTGCATCCTGAGTTTCCCAAGTGTTCCAGATATTCCAGCTTTTACTGAAAATGAAAACTATACTAACCTTCTACAAGAATACATATTTTGAAAATAGTTGACACAATATCGTCTCTTTCAACTAATGAATTTCCACAATAAATAGTTTTTCCATAAGGTAATTTTTCAAATTTTCCATCCTCTAATTGTCTAGCCCTGTTTGTTACCTACACGAAAAAAGAGGTTTTTATTATAAATTAATAGAATGATACAGACTTTCAGCAAGTTTCAAGAAAACATTATTAGAGCAGGTAAACAAGTTACTCGTTCATTATAAACTTCAATCTTTTCTGCATATTATTAAATAAAGGCACACCATGTAGTAATTTCAGATGAATATAGTCAAATCCCATTTTAACAAAGTCCTAAGGAATAGCAAAATTATTTTGCTGTAACCAAACTTTGTTACATTCATATTTTATTTGCTGACTATAATTTGAGCTGGGGATTACCAAAGCCTTTACTAAAACAAGACTTTTGCTGTATCAGACTTCGCTAAAATGGGATTTGACAGCAGTATGGGAAATTTGCTAAATTTATATTGTTTTGAAACTTTTTACTGGCACCACGTGAGTTTGGTTGATCTTGTGTCTAATGTTCGAGTGCAGTCAGTTGGAATGTGATTTTGCCTGATGCTGCGTGCTTTCATGTTTAGTGTTCGATAATAAAGTTTTTAACTTGTTGATTTTATACCAAGTGACATCAACCTTCTCTAAATCCAACCACAACAGTAAATAAAAACTGAAACTAGTTTCTCTCTTAAGACACAAATTTGGATCTTTAGATTACATCCTCTAGATTCATGCTATGTTAAACCCTCTTCTATTGCGGTTAATCCCTTCCAGCCTGAGCTGTAGTACATGAGTTTTGCCCAAATTGAACTTTTTATCTATTAAGTTAATGTTTTCCTAGTAGGAGCATAGAAGACTCTATAAGTTTTTTATGAACAGAGGGTCTTAGTTCAGGATCATAGGTGATTAAAAAAAAATCACAGTCATTCCACGAAAACGCTGCCATTTTGTTCCACACATGACGCTCAAATATCTCATTCAAAAGCAGTAATTTAAAAAGGAAATGAACAAAGTTTTTTGTCCAAGAAATCCTGCACTGGTTTGCGATTTCTTAACCAACAAAATTTCGTTCAATACACTTTAAAAGCGGTATGTTTTAATGAAATACAGAGAGCGTCACATGCGGGAACAGATGGCAGCTTTTTGTGGAATGGTTCATGTATAAAAATTTTCAAAATTAAAATTAAAACACTACTATATGCATATCTGTCGAAACTTCAACGGTCTGGTGAGATTTTATAAATATGCTTTGATTTAAAACCATTTTTTTACAAGCCTTTGTTTTCAATGCATAACTTTTCTCACCTCTTGAAAAGTTAATGAGGACATCATAGTATTTCAGAATGTTCAAATGTATAATGGAAATATTTTACATTTCCTATGCAAAATAGGTTAATGATAGAAACACATAGCATAGGCACAGATAACTAAAAAAAAACAAAAAGCCAAATGCAACTTGGTGGACTTTTGTGTTAAATTTCGCTCTTTTATTACAGCTCTTTCCAGCCATGGAACTGTTTGAGGGGAGATTGAGTTTGGGAAGGATTAAGGTGGAGGTGTAGATAGTCACTTACATCACCAACATGTACTTCACTTCACACTCTCCAGGGTCCCCCGTACCTACCACAGCTTCGTGGTTTAACCGGGATAGGGCCCTGAAGAGCGCTCTGTTCTTAATTTTGAACCAGAACCTAGGGTCGAGCAAACCCTAGGGCCCAGCACCCCCAGAGGTATCGTTTCACTTGGAGGACTTTGTGACCATGACATTTTTAACGCCTCCCAGCCACCATTAATCAAGGCGGTGGATCTTTGATCGGCTGGGTTTCGAACCCGGGTCCCTCCGGACACGAGTCCGATGCCTTACCGATCGGGCCACCACGGCCCCACCAACATGTACTAGCAACCTCAAGTATCATAACTATCTAACTTAATTTTATCACTCATAACTATAATAGAATGGATATTTGTATTTCATTAATGGAGATACTATCCCAGAACATCACTCCACCTCCTCTAAGCATGATGCTACTTTACACAACTGTTGCGTTAAGTCCATCATTCTCTGGGAGTGAAAATACTACTCCAATATGTTTTCTAAATTTTTGGTAAAAAAAGTAAGAAGAAGATATTTCATAGCTGAAGTTATCCAAACAGTTAAGGTATCCATGAGAGCAGCAGAGTAATTACAGTGCAAAGTTGTTGATGCATCGTCAGAATCCAATTTTCAGGGCAGTGGTTTACTAACCATTTCTTCTTTTTTACTTAACCTGCTAGGAATCTAAACATTCTTACTTTCTAATTGGAACTACTGATGGAATTTATTGCAGCACAATCACCCGTTTTTCTATGCACAAACCTTCAAACCCGTAAAAGTTTTGCTAGCAGATGACACGAGCGGGAGCAGCCATTGGCATCAAAATGGCTGACAGGTTAGCTCCTTGTTATAGTAGCCTTAATCTAACTTATGCCAACAAATTTATACTACCCCTGTTAGTGAACGAGGACATTTACCAGTTGTATGCTAAATTAAAATTACATTTTAGGCGAACCTTAAATGTTGGATTATTCAAGAATTGAAGCAATTAAAAAATAATAATATATTAAGCTATGACAAATAGGAATTTAATTCATACATGAGAGAGGTACAGAAAAACAAACGAATGAATAAATAAATATTCACAAGTTTTATAATAATATTCTATAAGGAAATTTTCTTTTACTTACAACCTGGTCATAGTGTGGAATTATGTGATAAATACTATGGGCTTTGCCTTTTGCTTTGATATCAAGTTCTTCACAGAAATTTTTAGCAACAAGATCACATGCACCAAATGAACCTTCGGTTACTAAAGTCAAATTTTTGATTTTTGCCAATTCAGAGCCCAAGATCCTGAGTAAAAAGATATTGTTATAATTAATAAATATTATTACAATTGTTTTCATAAAGCAGTTAAATTCAAAATAAAAATTGCTATTACTTTGAACATTCAACAGCTGGGTCAAATCTACTCAGCTTTGTTCAGTTTCCAATCTTTTTTAGGAGAATTAAATAAGCATTTATGCACTGCTTTAAGGTGTTGCAGCTCTAAGAAATCAACATTATTTCTAACAATATTTTTACAAAGTAATCTATAAACAAGCCTTTTACATGGCAGATAATATTATGATGATGGCACCAAGAAAGAAAGGAACACAATGTGTATACATAAATGTATATGAATAAAAGGAGAAACTAACAAAGCAAGATTAAATTCAAGAAAAATAATTTTCCTGATCTATTGTGAATCATTTATTAACTTCAAGGATTAAGGCTTAAAAAAATACAATAATTTAATGACAAAAAGTGGAGGGCGGGAGGCATAAGCACCACAATTACAAATCTATAACCATAATGGTTAATTACTTTTTGCAAAACTCCTGCGATATCCCTTCAAAAGAGAACTATTCTTGCCATTATTCTTACAGCACTTGACTTCAAAATTAATATTGTTTCTCATGAAATGCTTTCTGTGTGAACAGTACTCAGAGAGAAACTGATAAGGCAGCAGCTTCTTTCTTAAATTTTCAAAATACTTTTTTTAAAAAATATATAAAAATACTTTATTTCTCAAAAGCTGTGCGAAAACATGACAAGAAATTTCTTTGAAGGTGAAACCTAAATATAAAGGGATGAATTAAGAGGAAACAAAATGAATTATTTTAAACGTTCATTTATAGCCCGGTGGTGGGGTAGTTGAATTCGGAAGTAATTGGTGGAAAGCTTGAAATTTTTTAAATCTATTTTTTATGCATCTGTAATGAATATCCTAAGCTTTCCCCCTTCAACTACGTGAGCTTTTGCCACAGCGTCCAAAGTACTGACAAAAAGCACCTTATTTTTCATTAATACCACAATATCTTGAAAAGTACTTTTAAAACTGCAGTAAATTTGTACAGCATAAAATTTTGAACAAAATGAGTACCTGCAACTTATACCTTTGTTAAATATTAGACTCACAACTTAATTTCTAAGTTCGGCATAAAATCACCTCTCACGGGTTTTAACCCTTTCCCACTGCCAGTGTACCTCCCGAGACCCCCCAGGCAACAGGAGGCAGTAACACTAAAAACGTAATCATGTTTTTGGTCCTTTGGAACTAGCTACACAGCTACGTGATCACCAATTTGACATACTAGAATGATCTACTTTGAATGATGCAATTTGAATTAGTAAACTATGTTTAAGATTTTTTTTTTAAAAATTGTTTGCTTTTCTTGAAGTAAATCACTTTTTTTTTTAAATTTAAACATATTATACAATACTTAATGTATAATATTAAATATTATACTAAATGCTCTGAGACATAGTATTATGAAATACGGTTAAGAAAATGCGAGCATAAAGTGTCTCAAATTCAATGTTTTAACCATTCACTGCACGATTTTTTATATTTTCATGAAAAAAATCATATGTTACCTTTTAATAGCCCTGAGTTCAGGAAAAATGAAGAAAAAAATTAATCTTAAAAATGTGCACCAAAAATGATGTTTTAATTGTTTGTTCCACATAATGGCACAAAGCACATAGCATATGCTTATACCGATAAGTGTAATAATCTACAATGTGTTTTGTGCCATAAGTGGTACAAACAAATTTGTCACTAAGTACAGCATATACAGGGTGTCCAGAAAAAGACTGACTGTTTTCAAAAATTCATAACAGGAGAACGGTAAATGATAAAAAAAAAAAATTCTTGCAGAATATTCATGTGGTTGGACAGGAATTTTTTCTCCCAGAATTCCAAGTTTTAGTTTAAAAAAAATTCAACAGATGGCGCTGCAGATAGTAAGCCCCATAGATGTGCTTCGGTGTACTTGAGAAGGACATAACTCAATCTTGCCCTCCGCACTTCGAGCCTTTTTAGTCGAGTCGTCAGGACATTGGAATAGCGAACGAAAGGTTCCAGGATCGAAGCCCACGATCAGCATTCATTTTGTATACCAGGTAAGTTTAAAAGTCAAAGAAGAAAAATGTCATTTCACATCACAATTTTTCGGAATTTTTAATTATTACAATTACTTTACGATATTTTCTGCGTCTACATGCAATCGCATTTCAGTTAATTGACTCTTTAAAAAAAATATGAGAGAAAATCGCTTACAGTTAAAAAAAAAAATCGGAAACCACCATATGCAAATCATTAAAATGCGCATCGGCAGATGTAGTTGAAATTTCCAGCATTAAAACCAGCAGGATCGGAAGGATAGGGTAGAAAATGGCGTATTCCTTGGATCAAAGGAATTTTTCTTGTACTGGAGTACCACCGATTGGGGGAAAGCATTACAGCAACAAGAAGAAGCTTTCACAGCAAATTTCAGGTTAAGAATGCTCCGCATCCAAATACAATAAGAAAATTGTACGAGAAGTTTAAACGAACCGGTAGTGTTGTTGATGGGAAAATAGGAAATGTTGGACGACATCGCTCAGCTACCACTGAAGCAAATGCAAACGTCATTCAGAAAGCTATTGAACGCTCGCCTAGAAAATCAGTTAAAAAACTGCAGCCGCATGTCAATTGAACAAAACATCTGTGCACACCATAATGCGAAAGTCTCTGGCTATGTTCCCGTACAAAATTCAAACACAGCAACCGCTTCAAGCTGCATCTATGGAGAAAAGGTTCAATTTTGCAAATGAAATTCTGCAACTGGTTGATAGTGGTAGCGTTGACGTTGATTCAATATGGTTTTCAGACAAAGCACACTTTCATCTTGATGGATTCATTTACGAACAAAACTGGCGTGTTTGGGGAACGGAAAATCCACACGTGTGTATTCCACAATCTTTATATCCCCCAAAAGTGACTGTATGGGCGGCTGTTTCGAGCAAAGGTGGGATTGGGGACCCTTTTTCATTCGCGATACAGTGACTTCAAGACGGTACATTGAATTGTTGCACGAGTTTGTGGCTGTTGAAAATGCTTTGATTCCATATGGGACATCTTGGTTCATGCAGGATGGTGCAAGACCGCATCGGACACCTGATGTTTTCAAACTTTTAGAGGAGTACTTTCATGATCGTGTAATAGCTTTGGACTATCCATACTACACAGGGAAGGGAATTGAATGGCCACCGTATTTACCAGACTTAAATCCTTGCGATTTCTTCCTTTGGGGACATTTGAAAGATGCCGCATATCGGAAAAATCCTCGAACATTGGATGAACTTCAAAAAATAATAAGTGACGAAAGTGCAGCCATTTCATTAGCAACATTACAGAAAATGTCTGCAAATTTTTTCCTCCGGTTGCGACATGTGGTTGCAGCAGATAGTAAACATTTTGAAAATATTGTTTTGTAATTTTGTTCAATAACTGACAGATCACTAAGTGCTTTTTTGTTTTATTATTATTATTTTTTTAATTTTATTATTATTATTTTTTTTAACCATGAGCGATTTCCTCTCATGAATCTTTGAAAACCGTTTGTTGACTGAGATGTGATTGCAGCTAGTGGCAGACCGTGAGAAAATATTGTAAAGTAACTGTAAGCATTAAAAATTCTGAAAAATTGTGAGGTAAAATGCCATTTTTCATCTTTGACTTTTGAACTTACCTAGTATACAAAATGAATGCTGATCTTGGGCTTCGATCCTGAAATCTTTGGTTTACTAGTCAAGTGCCCCGACCGCTCAACTAAAACGGCTCGAAGTGCAGTGGGCTAGATTGAATTATCTGCTTTGAAAGTACACCGCGTATCTATGGGGCTAACTATCCACAGCGCCATCTATTGAATTTTTTTTAAACTAAAACTTGGAATTCTGGGAAAAAAAATTCCTTGCCAATCGCATGAATATTCTGCAAGATTTTTTTTAAAATCATTTACCGTTCTCCTGTTATGAATTTTTGAAAACAGTCAGTCTTTTTCTGGACACCCTGTATATTTAAACAGTTTAGAACAAAGGAAATAATGACTAAGCACACTTCTTACTGTAATGCAGACACTCTTTTTTTCAAAAGCAAGAACTGTAATACCTAGACTAGTGCAACTAACTAGTGCATAAACATCACACTAAACTGTTATAGCAATGTTCCAGAAAGGGCACAAAACTCAGTTTAACTGCATTTAAATATCATAAGAATATATGAGGGTTTTTTTGGTGTGTGCCAGATCAGGCACACTATGCAGTCAAGGGTTAATTCCATACACATATTCAAAATAATAGATTAGTATTAAATTAAAAAATATTCACTCAAAAAATAAACTGTTGTTTTTACTGTATAATACTTGCAGTCGAGACTAAAGTTAAAAATGTAAAATACACAGTAATGAACTGTAAAATTGCTAATTTGAGCCTACATGTATAATTTGCGTTTTTCGGAAATAGTTCTCTCGAAAAACGTTGTGAGCTAAATTTCTAAACCCTACAGCAATTCAGTGGCACAGCAACAGAACAAGTCTTTAGGTTAAATCCTTCTCCAAAACTCCTACACATTCATGTTTTTTAAAATAAATAATGAAAAAAGAAAACTATTTAAGTCTGTCCAAAGGTCACAAATTTTAACGAAATAGCTTTCTGACATAAATACCTAGACTGTCATTACAAAGGTCTTGATGACAAGGAAGAGGGCTAAGGAGGCAATAAGCACCAGATGTTATTTATATTTTTTTTTCCTGAGGCTGAAGTGATTCTTGATGCATTGCAGAAGAACCCTCTCTGAGTTAAGGGAAAGAAATTCTTGGGAAGTCATAAGTAAGTTCTATACGAGATACATTGGTCCCTGTCGCAAGATAAAATTAAATTGATAACGGAAAGTTGCCAACCTATTTCAATATTTCCATTTCTAAGAAAAAATTATAATTTACTTGACAAGCGCACTACACCAGTTTGTTGTCTCAACATGAACGGCCAAGTCCGTTGTTAATTTCGGATTAGTTTCTGATATTTCAGGAAAAGGTTTTAGATTACTTATTGCAGTTAGAAAGCTGCATTACTGTTTTACTTGAATATTCCATTCATCTTTTTAAGAACAAATTGGATTGTATTTTCAGTTTCTTTTAATATGATCTCAGATGCAAGACTTTCTTTATGAAATTTGTTTCAGTTATTGTATTACATCCCAAGTTAAAGATATATTTAAAAAAAATGGTATGTTAGCTTGCAGCAATAAAAGCTAATTTTCAACATTATGAAATTTGAAAACCTGCTCACGAAATTCATTTTCCAAGACTAGTTAAATTGTCTGGCTCTGTACATGTATAAAAACATCAATGCATCTGAGGAAAAGATTTAATTAATCTTGAGAAAAAACAGTTCAGAATTTATGTCGAATTAAAACAAAGGTAATTGTAGATATGTCGCTCATTTTTTCCTCAACTCCCCACCATTTTTCTTCATTTTAAAGTCATTGTGTCAATATGAATCATTATTATTGAGCAAGAGATATAAATAACTACTAAGCTATAGAAACAATTCGGTTAAATATATTGAAAAATATTTTCACACTAAAAAGTGTTAAAAAATTGCAAGAAATATCCCTTTTGAAAGTCCCCCCAAGAAAATTTCGGCTATTAGGGAAATTTCCGAATAAAAATTATTTGCGTACTTGTGAAAAGGGGTATGAAGGGAGGAGCAGTGAAGCTGTTTTAGTAGAGTGGGTAAGGGCTTGGGGGAAAGAGATGACATAGTTCACCTTTTATTGTATCTTCCCTAGTCTACCATCCTTACCTTCAAACTCTTACCAACTCAGTCTTACCTTTATTACACTACACCACCTCCTACAAATATGATGCTTTTAGTGTCACCGCCTTCTATTGCCCAGGGGTCTCAGGGACAGTGGGAGTTGGAAAGGTACTATGGGAGTGGGAAAGGGTTAAAGCTTGTGATAGGTGATTTTATGCTGAAATTTGAAATTAAATTGTGAGTGTAATATTTAACAAAGATATAAGTTGTAGGTACGCATTTTCAGGGTTCATACTTATTTTAAAAAATGAAAATTAAGGACTTTTTAAGGGCTCCGAAATTTTTTTAAGGACTCATAGGAAAATATTTGAATAGCTTTAGGAACACAATTTTGCTATAAAACACTTTAAAAATAATGCAACAATGGTTCAACTTTTTAAACTTATTTTGTGTTCAATTTTTTGAACGATATTAATTAGTTCAGTCTCCTTCTCATGGACATTTTTTCTAATTGCATTTGCTTTAATAAATTTCTGAACATCTCTTCTTTTCCACCTTCATCACAGCAGGGGTGCCCACAAAGGAGGATTATGGCGCAAGTTGCACCATCAATTTTTTTTTGAGGGGGGGGGATTTTTTAAAACTAATTTATTTATTCATTTAAATTGTTGATTAATTAAATTTTTTTAATTAAATTAGTTACAGATTTTTTTAATGAAAATTATTCATTAATTAATATTTTAATTCAATTTAATTCTTTTATGTCTTTATTATTATTTTCTATTTATTTATTTCTTTATAGCAATTTTTCGTCGATTATAGATCAGTTTTTTTTTAAATGAATTTATTTATTAATTATAAAAATTAAAAAATTATGCAATAAGTTCATTTCAGATAGCAATATGTCAAAATAACTTCCAACCATCAAAAATATTAAAACACTGACAAAATGCTAAAGGGTTGAAATGAAAAACAAACGAAGCGATTTTACCAGAATCGCGGGTAAAATGTAACATGTAAAATGGGGAGGAAAAAATTAAAAATTTATTAAAATAAATAATTAAATGTGATAACCTAAGGTAACATTTGTTTATGTAACCTAAAATTTTCGCAAATATTAAAATATTTGTACGATGCAAAAAGATTGCAGTCTCAATCACATGAACCAGTTTTCCGCGAAGTACACGCTCAGCGCTGAAATATGACGACGTTTAGGCTCTCCCTCGCGTTTTAACACATGTATCGATGGATTTTAAAGAAGCCTAGTAGCTGAAATTTAGTTATGTAAAAAAAACACTGGAATAGATGAAAAATCTGTAGAAAACGTACGATTTTACACCTTTTCCGTACGATCGTAAAATAATGAAAAAAACGTACACTGTACAGCCAAAACATACAAGTTGGCAGGTAAACGATGGAGTGACGCTAGCTTTTAATTCATGGAGAAAAGAAAAAAAATTAATTGAAACAGTGTTTAAAAAATTAAGGAAATTTTTCCAAAATTAAGGACTTTTTAAGGGTTTTTTAGGGACCTTAATTTTGCTTGATAAAAATTAAGGGTTTCTTAAGGGTTTTTTAAGGAAGTACGAACCCTGATTTTGTTCAAAATTTTATGCCTTACAAACTGATTGGAAACATGTATGGTAATTAAAGGGTTTTTTGAGATATTGCGTTATTAATGAAAAAACAGGTTTTTTTTTTGTCATTGAATTGGATTATGAATGTGCTAAAGGGCTGAGTGGGTCACTAATTGTTAAGTAACAAATGTTTTAATTATCACTCTAATTACTCCAGCAATGCATAACAGTTGGAATTACTTTTTTTATCCAATATTTAGAATAACTATAAAACAATTAGGTTATATGACAACTTAAAGAAGCTGACTAAATGAATTTTTGAGAATGTTTAAGCAAGTTTAAGGTACTTGATCAAATTTTGTGAACCATTTTCAATACTTACATGCAAAATGTTTCAGTTTTAATAGACACACTAGTTCCTCCAGTGATATAAACACAAAAGTTGGAATTTATTTCTTTTCTTATTTTATCCACCTGAAAAATAAACAGAGAATAAAGTAATATGTGGATATAATTTTAACAAGAGATAAATATGACTACAAATTAAAAATTATGTGTATAAATTTTTGTTTGTATATATATATATATATATACACTTAACCTTTTAAACGCCGTAATTCAAATTTTTAATTTTTACTTTCAATTTGTTGTTTAAATGTCTCAATTTACCTCTAGTATGCTAATCCAAAAATATTTTGGCAAGAAAAATATTGCAAGTTAGGTTTACAGTATGTTCCCATTTGGGAACATCGGCGTTTGGAATGAAGTAAATAGGAGGATTTTTCTCAAAAGGTGATCTTTTTGAAAAAAAATTAAAAATATGAATATTTTTGTTTATTTTACATACCATTATACTTTTCTCATTTGAATGACCTTTTTTGTCTCATTGTAAATGGTGTCGGGGAAAACAAGATGAAGGAAGTTGCTTTTCACAATCAATGCACTGCTTTTTCCCACGTTCTTTTTGCAAACCGCGCAACATCTCTGAGTTAATGGAACAAGATAATACTTAGATAGATTGAAAAAATATATATTCAAAACTGGAAGATGTGGTGGAAGATGTCCATGATGGCTCTTCATCCAAGTGTTGTATCTGCCTTAGCACCATTCTGTTTTCTAGAATAAATTTCCATCTTGTATGGATATCCATTTGTTGAGCATATCATCCAAATTTTGTACCCCAAATATAATAGGCTTTTTTTTAAATAAACATTGCTACCCGACAAGCTGTGGAAATATTCTAACGCAGCTTCTACTGTTAAAAATTTGCGAGGCATCTCTAAATACGATCATCAAAATGAGTTGATTCGTGAAATAAAATGCTGAAATGATGCCGGTAAAATCCCATCAAAAACATTTATCCTTAGTACCCAATAGTCACCTGATATATTGCAAAGGAATCTGAAACACTTTCAATTCTTAGAAATTTTATGGTGTAGAAAACATGAAGAGAGAGAGAGAATTCCAAATCCAAAAATGCGATTCCCTTACAATAGAGCGCGTAAAGGCGGGTGTGAAGGACATATTTACAAAAGAAAAGGGGTGTAAAGGGCAAGTTGACTGATAACAGGTGTAGGTTCATGAACAAAAGATCTGAATACGTGTAAACATCACGAAACAGGTCTTCCAAAACAAAATGTTTGAAAAAAAGAGGCATTGCACTCAGATTTCACGATCAACAAAAAATCTCCTCAAATACTATACTCCAAACGCCGATGTTCCCAAATGGGAACATCTTGATTCTTACAGAAATAATTCCCTCGAAATAATAATTGGAAATATTTTGTTTATTTCAATTGAAATATATGTCTTTTGGGTACTAAATAACGCCAGCAAAATATTTTTTCTATTTTTTTCTTTAGAAAGGGAGACAGAAAAACTTAGACAAATTCTAAGTTCAGAAATTCAGTAAATTTGACCTTATTTCTATAAAAAAGTTAAACATTTCTCAAAAAACTAAGAGCACCAAACTTAAATTCGTATTATTCTATGTCATTTCAGAAAATATGACAACTCTGAACAAATATTTAGGTTACCAAAAAAATTCACAAAAAAATGTTCCCATTTGGGAACATCGGCAGGTAAAAGGTTAAGAGCCAAAAGATTATGACCACCTCTTAATAACGAGTTGGCCCACCTTTAGCCCATAACGCAGCTGAAAACCGCCTTGGCATGGATGCTACAAGTCTTTGGTAGATGGCTGGAGAAAGATTGTACCAGATGTTTAAGCAACGATCATGCAAATCGGAGATATTGCGAATTGGTGGCCTTTCAGCTCTGAGCTGCCGTCCCATGACATCCCAAATGCGTTCTATCGGCTTCAGATCCATTGAGTTAGGCGGCCAGGACATCAACTGAAAGTCAGCAGCATGTTCCTCGAACCACTTGTGCACAATTTGAGTCTTGTGACATGGGGCGTTGTCTTGTTGGAAAATTCCATTTCCAGTTGGAAAAACAGAGGCCATGTGAGGGTGCAACTGGTCTGCAATGATATTCAGATACCCTGTAGCATTTATGGTCTGCTCTAACACAAAAACAGGTGCCAGAGACGCCCAATAGAATGTCCCCCAAAGCATAATACCCCACCAACGGCCTCTGTATGACCTACCGTATATTGAAGGCGCAACTGTTTCGCCTGAAAGATGCCGTACTCTGACATGTCTGTTGGTGTAATGAATGGTAAACCATGATTCATCTGACCAGGTCCGTCATTTAGGGGAGTAGGGGGGGTGAATTGTCCAGCCCCCTGGCTTTGAGAAATCAATGTATTTACATATAAGTGAGCGTGGTTTTATATGTTTTCCGATAAAATTGCATTGTGTTTGGACCCTTTGCCCACCCCCTGGAAAAACTTCAAATGACGTCCCTGCATCTGACCAGGCAACTCTCTCCCAATGATCCAAGGACCAGTCGCGACATTCCCGGGCCCAGCGCAGGTGTAGTTGGAGATGACGCTTGGTCGTCGCCAACTTAACTTAAAATATATAATACAGAGGAATTCTTTGTTCTCACTTTTTGTTTAAGTTGTTAATTTTTTGTTCAGAGGTAGTCCGAGCAACGCCGGGCCACGCAGCTAGTATATATATATATATATATATATATATATATATATATATATATATATTCAGTAAAAATGTTAAAAAAATTATTCTAATTACTTCATATGATAAGTAGTCAGAGCAGTCTTTTGAACAGTTTTCTTGCAATTTCTTAGAAATCTCTTGTTCAATTGTATCCATTAAATTATCTTCTTCATTTGCCTACAAAAAATTGATAAATTACATTAATGACCTAAAATAGATAGATAAAACGGGAAGTAAAATTAATAGCAAGCCATAAAAAAAAATACTTTACTTCAATTTAAAACTATATTATAACTCTATAAAGCTGTCCAGTATCCATGAAGGATTTCCCATTTGTTTTTAACACATTTGTCACCTCCCTTTTTGTCACACTTAAACTTACTCTATCCCCTACCCTTATTACATGGCACTCTATATTATACAAACATACTGCTGTAAAAATATTTTTATTACTATCAAAATGTGTAATGACACACTTATTACCCCCCCTCCCCTTTGTCACAGACAGTCAATTTCATGAGCCCCGCTTTGCCCTAAGAGCACGACATCATTTGTGGATAATCAATATTTTTTGCAATAATTATTAACGCAAACAAAATATTTCAAAGCATGAACATACACAAATACTGAGGGAAAAAGTTAGTAATAACTACACCTGATTGGTCAGGTACAGAAAAGTTGAAAGCAGGAAGAAAAATACCATTAAGTTACCTGACTAGTTGAATCCTATATTTTAGATTCTAGTTGAAACCGACATTACTTACTACATTAGATCTATATTATTAACTGATTTTTAGCTCTAAGCTAGTAGTTGAAATCAGATTTTAGGTCTTAACTTCTTACTGCTTTAGATATGTGCTACTTACTTATTTTCAAACTTAGATTTTTTGACATTACTGTATATTCGGAAATAAGCGCCGGCACCCAGTGTAAGCGCCACACCAAAACATTAAACATCTTAAAAGAACAATTAGTATAAATAAAGCTGGAACGAAATGTAAATAAAAGAAATATTTTAAATTAGTGAAATTATATATAATTTACTACAATATTTTCAAGTAGATAATTCTTAAGGAATTAATTCACAGATAAGGCTTATCTGTGTTTAAAAGTTGAATTTTAACTCCTGCGGCTTGCATGCCAGGGGGGCTTATACAATGCAAGCTTTTTTAAAGTACACGTTATGTTTATTTATTGCTTAAAATAAAGCAAATTAGAGTCAGACCTCAAAAGCCACAACTACAACAACCTTGAACAGTTCTATTTTGAGAAGAGTGACAGCATTTCTGCTTATTACAATGTTATTTATTTTCATAAATCTGATAAGGAAGAGGAATAAAGTAAGAAAAAAAAATCAACATTAACCAACACATCTAATAAACAAATCCATCGAAAAACAAAAGAAAAAAAGTCAAACAGTAATTTGCAAATGAACCTATCGCTGAGAGTGTAAGGAAGCACCTTGCTCGCCTACGTGGTTTTACGGAGGAGTTTCACTCCCACGTGAAACACGTGCAATCGCTGACGCACCTCCCCACCCTTCTCTTGCTTTACTTGCGCCTGAGGTTGAAGTTTTGGCAAGATGAAAGAAAACGATGTGGTACCATCTATTGGTGGCATTTTCAACTCTTCTTTTTTTAACTTGGAAAAAAAAACATTGTATCCACCCCACCCGTTACATGTGCCGTGCGCGCTAGGGTGGGCCAAAAATGACTTTTTTTCAAAATTTCGATGATGGGTATTGCGGAAAAGGTGCCATTGGGGGAGCAAAGTGCACATAAAAAATTTGAAGTTTTTTGGTCCATTACTTGATATGCCGCAATTGCCTTGAAGTTTGAAAAAATGCAGTTTTTTCGAGATTTGTTTAGCCTACTAAAATGTGTTCTATATTTGCAGTCTATATGTACCATATTTTAAATATAAATCATTGCTTGATAAATATATCGGTCAAAGTAAACTATTTGGCCTTTTTTTTTTTTGTGGAGGCAGTAGCTTGTAGACAAAAGTATTACTTTGCACAAATCGCAGCATATTTCTGTCTATTTTCGATTTCCTATAACTCTGAAAGTGGTTGGGTAATGAGCAATTTGGATAGCAGGAGTTCCGACGGAGTTTTACTGTAATTATTTTTTCTAGTTGGCAATATAAAGTAAGAGTACTTTATGTTACCAACTGGAAGGAAAATTCCTCCAATTTCTCTTTCAAATCCTTAAACTGAATAACTCTAAAACTAGAATGCCACAAATTTGAAGACAAAAATTCACAGAATCTAAAAGTTGGCAGAAAATCAAATGCATAAGCAACATAACTAGTTTCAACATACTTTAATCATATCTTGCTCAATGAACATATTGCACACAAAGTTTTCCATAGGAAATTCTCCAAGTTTAACCACAATAACTTTTCTTCTTAGTCCACAATAGTAAGCCTAAAATATTAAATACAATTTATTACAATAGAATGAAGAATATGAAAAGTTTTGAGAAAAATACTGCATATTGTATGTTATTTTATTAAAAAGAAGTTACAATAAAACTGAAAAATTGCTAAACTATTGTTTAGTGGTGAGATATACATGACCAATAATGCATAAAAAATTTAAGAAGCAATATTAGAATCTGAAGTTTTAACTTTTAAATAATAATGATCATGCATTGAACTACATACATTTCAGTGTCTAAAAAAGAAGACAGTTAACAAGAAATGAATCCTTTAAAAATAAAAGCAAAATCACTAATTAACTACAAAAAGACTGCTCATAAATAAAAATAAATTTATCAATTAAATATATAGAAAAAAAAACACCATTTCAGTGATAAATTGTAGTAAAAAATAATATAAATAAAAAAAGAAACAAAGAAAGAAAGAAAAACACGCACATAGAATAATTGAACATTTAGTTTCCACTTAAATATATATACATATATTATATAAATATACATAAATATCAGTAGTGAGGCCTCAGGTCATCTATGGATTTGCCGATGACCTGAGGGCAAACCTTGTTTAGCACTGGAAGAATTACGTTTTTTTAAATCTTATTTTTTTCATTAACAAAATAGTCGAAAAACGGTGATATTTCCAGAATCATTTCATTCTAGTGTTGCCATGTTTTGAGTAAAGGCTTTGAACTTGAAATCGCCAAACTAAGCGAATTGTTTTTATGTGTGGGTGCGCAAGTCTTAACCGTTTTCAGCCAATCAGATTCCTTCACAGCTAGTGTGTCTCGTACTGCTTTGTCATTGGTTCTGTATGCCGAACCTTATGCGTGTAATTTGTTCTTCACACAACACTATTTATAGCATTTTGTTTTACTTGCAACTCTCAGGTAGCAAATTGTAAGGGTTGGGAGGGGAGGGGTTTTACTAATTTATTTGTTTCCATTTTCAATCATTCATTTTTTTTTTCAATGCCTGACATTTAAAAACAATAGAAAGGGCGGGGCTTGAAAAATATTCTGTTATCTTACGATGGCGCCAATATGAGCCCGAGGGGGTCGAAGACAATATAGTTTGCAACAGTAGTTTTGTATGGGCCAAAGACTTACATTTTATCTTTTGGAATTTATTGAACTTTCTGTTCAAAGAAAAAGGGAAAACATATATATGTGCGTGTGTGGTTATGTTTTCCCCCTCTCTTTTCAACTTGAGATCAACCCAAAGGGCAAATCGTCTGAATAATCTTTTACTGATATCAATAGAAAAATAAATATTAGCATACTTAAGAGAAAAAGATGATTTTTACTCTGTATCTATAGAAAAGCAAAGACCCGAAGACTTGATCACTCATACAAATAACTAATCCTAAAAATTACTGTTATCCTATTGTTTGTTATCCTAAAAAAAAGGTAACAATTCTAACTAGTCCAATTCAACATGTGATCATAAGTAATAAAATACATGCTTTGAATGACTATGAAGGGTATTATTATTCATAAAACTAAAAAATACAGTAGAAATAATGTGGCACAGAATGCATAGCATAGAATTGATTGTGCTATAGATGCTACCACTGCCCTCTGTTTAATTTATGAAACATACTTAAAAATCCCGTCTTCTTTCATAAAAGCTGTACTGTGCAAATTAATTGGGACATTTTTTAAGAAAATGGTTTCTTCCTCATGGATTTCTCCTTCAAATCCCTTTCGATTGCATTTTCTTACAACGAGCAACTGTCCTTGACTAATCTAAAACGGTTTGATCACGCGATCATGACATTTCAAAAACATTTTCCTTCAGTTGCTATAAGAAGGAAGAAGTTGTGTTGAATTTTCTGCTTCTGACGTGCATTTAAAAAAAGGAATATCACTCCCAGGAAGAGGACTATAATTGTTACCTTTAGTCAGCATACTTCAATGAGAGTAAGGGATATTGCTGCAGAAGTTGGAGTTGGAAAATACAGAGTTTCGAGGATTATTAATCAGCAAAAGAATGTTGGGACAGTGCCTACAAAAATGGCAGAGTAAATGTGGATGCTGACGCAAGCCCACACCTCAAACAAACAAATTTCTTGTACAAAATAGTAAAATGCATTCTCACAAAACAAGTCCGGTTCTTAAGAGAGAATTATTTGCTGCTGGTGTGAGCATGGATTCATCAACAATCTGATGAAGGCTGACTGAATCTGGGAGATTTAGAAGAACAATAATCAGAAAACAGTTATTGACACCTGAAATAAAGAGAAAACGTTTGGACTGGGCCAAGAAATATCAATCCTGGTCTGGACAAGACTGGAAGAAGGTTGTATTCTAAGAAGAAACGCATTTCATTGTGCAAGGGTTTTGGCCAAGATTTGGCAAAAGAAGTTATGGAGAGCCCATCAGAGCACAACATCTTATTCAAACACTTAAGCACCATGAGAGACGGATGTTTGGGGGTATTTTACTTCTGAAAGAAGTGGCAGCTTAGTACCAGTTGAAGGGACGATGAATTCTAAAAAACACATTTCTGAAATAGAAAGAAACATTGTGCCTATGATGCAAACGTTTCCTAGTCATACATCTAAACTAATAAAGAATTTTTTTCAAGAACAGAAATTAATGGTTTAGATGGGCCTGATGATTCTTCCGATGGAAATCCCATCAAAAATTTGTGGATCATTGAAAAGAGATGTATGAGCAAAATGGACTGCTCAACAAATAGAACAATGATTGAGAATGTAATAAAAGTATGGTTTAGTGATGACAAGGTCAAAAATTTATGTTCTAATTTAGTGGAATCCATGCCAAACCGTATACAGTATCTCATTCAAGCTAGAAGATGTCATATTTTGCATTAGATTGCAATATCATGCATGTAAGTTATCCTACACCTATAAAACAACATTCGTGAAAATTTCTGAGCTTGTCCCAATTAATTTGCACAGTACTCTAGTCTTACACATCTAACTTTTTTAAATATACAATCACTACTTCTACATTTTAAGTTATTTATCTTTGATACACCAAAGGGTGTTTTTTTTTTACAGGTATAGAACTTTAAGTTGGCAACACTTTTTGACTGGCGGCCATTTTGTCAGCTGTCAAATGATTTATGTTTAGCTTGGTTTGGCATTTCAACATGAAGCCACACGATCACCTAGCAAGGCGTGAATTCGGTGAATGGGCCCAAAACAAGATTGCCGTTGATCCCGATTTTCATAAGCGAATTTTGTTTAGCGATGAAGCTCACTTTTGGTTGAATGGATACGTCAATAAACAAAACTGCTGTATTTGGAGTGATGGTAATCCTCAAGTGCATGTTGGGACACCCTTACATCCAGAAAAACCGACTGTGTTTAGTGTGCTTTATGGGCTGGTGGAATAATTGGTCTGTACTTCTTTAAAAACGATGCTGGGCAGAACGTTACAGTTCATGGTGACCGCTATAGAGCCATGATTACTGACTTTTTTGTTCATCAGTTGAACAATTATGATGTGCAGGAGCTGTGGTTTCAACAAGATGGCGCAACATGTCACACAGCTCCAGGGTTCATACTCATTTTCAAAAATGAAAATTAAGGACTTTTGAAGGACTCCCAAATTTTTTTAAGGACTCATAGGAAAATATTTTAATAGCTTTAGGAACACAATTTCAAATTACTCAATTTACGAGTAGTACATTAAAATTTAGAGTGCAGAGAGATTTGCAATGGTCTCTAATTCAAATGACAAGGAATGATTAAGATCTATTTAAATGACTACCATTCTGAATTGGGAACAGAGAGTAATTATAGAGAATGCTACAAATAGGATAAACAAACGACATCGTCTATGCTTTTCTAGCGTTAAGCTTTTACATATTTTTACTCGTTGAGTTTACGATTATTCTAGCCCATTTTTCTCATTTTAGGATTGCTTTGTTTATATTTGCTACTATTTCATTTTCCATGCAGTACTCATTTCTTCAAATATTTTTTAAATAAATTAACCGTATTTTTTACCATTGTGTAAATACACTAACACTAATGTTGCTTATTTAAATGCTTTAGTCCTTTTAAATCTTTTTTTCTTAATTTCAATTCATTTTGACTGTTTTATTTGCACATTATAAGCTTGTTTTTTTCCTTGGCTAATTATTCTTAATTTTTTTCGATGGAAATTTTATCAATTATGGATAATAGAAATTTTTGTGTGGAATATCATTTGTGTAAAATTATCATTTGTGGATAATAAAAATTTCAATGGAGCAAATTGCACCCCTGAAATTTTTAGGTGGGAGGTTTTGTGGCCTCCCTGATGTATCAATCTCTTTTTTAAATCCAAAATTATGTTAAATTATACTAAACATAAACTGAAGATGTTTAAAATTCTTAAAATAATTGAAAAAAAAAGGATTGATTCAGCATTTCACTTTCTGATAGAAGCAACCCTTAAAAAACACGGGATTTCGCTCAAAATTTTTGAATTAAAAAAAATATAAATAAATTTCATTTATTTTATTCTTAAAATAGCGTATTAAACAACAAAAATGCAAAAACTCCGATTCCTGTAGCGGATGCAAAGAGATTGCAGTTTTCAAAGTGATGACATCAAAAGCATGAAAAAGGAATATGAAAGAATTTATTTTGATAAAAACTTCATGCAATTGCATTTCAAAGCACTGTTATAAACATATTATTAATATCTATGAATACAATGAATGAAAAAATAAAATAAAACGATCCATTCAGCGTTTAACGTTTAGACTCATAAAAGAACAGTTAATTTTGCTTTAAAAATTTAAAACAATGATCTGAAAAAGAAATGAAACGAATTTTCATTTATTTGCCTCCTTATAAAGAGTAATTAGCATGAAAAATAAGAAAAATTCGATTTTCATATCGGATGCAAAGAGATCGCATTTTTCAAAATGAAAGCATCAGAAGTATAGAAACGGTAAATAAAATTATTTATTAAAGTCAAATAATGTTAGAATTACATTTCATCAGGTTTATATAATGAATGTCATTAATAATCACCAACAGTCTTTTAAAAATTAAGGAAATTTTTTCAAAGTTCAGGACTATTTAAGAATTTTTTAGGGACCTTAATTTTGCTTGATAAAATTAAGGGTTTTTTAAGGAAGTACGAACCCTGAGCTAGTGGCACAATTGATTTATTGAAGGATACGT
This sequence comes from Uloborus plumipes, assembly GCA_038373865.1. Classification (NCBI taxonomy): domain Eukaryota; kingdom Metazoa; phylum Arthropoda; class Arachnida; order Araneae; family Uloboridae; genus Uloborus; species Uloborus plumipes. The sequence goes on from JAXGGA010000027.1 coordinate 424,061, forward strand.
TTGGTAACTGCATAGTTTCACGTTTTGGGCCCGTGAAGCAGAATCCAAGATTGTGTGATTTAACACCACTTGACTATTTTCTGTGGGGATATGTGAAGTAGCTAGTCTACGCCGATAAGCCTGCAACGATTGACCATTTGGAGGACAACATTCGCCGGGTTATTGCCGATATTCGACCACAAATGTTGGGAAAAGTAATCGAAAATTGGACCTCCAGATTAGACTAGGTCCGAGCTACTCGTGGCCGTCATATTCCAGAAGTCATATTTAAATTATAATGCCAGAAGATTATCTTTTGAATAAAATAAATTTCATGTCATGTTTAAAAAATCATCTTTGTTTTATTCCATTTCAAAGTTCTATACCTCTAAAAAAAACACCCTTTACATGTCCATCAGTCTGATTTAATTCAATTTCTTTTTGCACTATAGTGTTACTATCATTTAAGTTACCTATGGTAAAATCTCAGTCCCAACATTGCAGTAACAATAAAATACAAGAGTACAACATGTCCCTTAATGCCCACACTACAATAGAGTTCTACTATACTTAAAAGTAAGTTAAAAGTGAAGTAAATAGAAGCTTAAAATAACTGGTAAAAATATTTTTTAATAAATTAACACCATATAATTTTAGATCTAGAATTTTTAAAGTTTAAAACAGCATTTTGAATAAAATTATTATGCATTTCATAATTAAACATTAAGTTAAAAATGCAGTTCAATTGTCCAAGATTGTGTGATAAAAATTTGAATTTGTGATATTGTGTTCATAGATATAAAAAAAATGTATAAAATACATACTTGCTGCATACAAACACGCGATTTAAAGTAATCTTCAGAAATTATTAAAATCACAAGTTTTGCATGTTTAACTTTCATTTTAAATCTTCTTTTCTGTTCTTGCAGACTACTTGCACTACAAAGTTTCTTTGTGCTTGAAACACCTAAAAAAGAGAAGAGCTCAGAAACTCTCTTATAAAATAAATGAGCAAATAAAAAAAATAAATAAGCAAATAAATCCCTATTTAAGAATTCTTGATCAGAGGATCTTAGTACCAAATTTGGCAAAGATTCAAGGCAAGCAGTAGATTTTTAAAAAGAAAACCATCATGGGAGGAAGGAGGTAGTGAATTCCATACAGGGGCGGAAATTCCCCTACATGAATCCTTGAGCATCAAAAGATCCTTGTGCTCAATACAGCAGAGATTTGAAGTAATTTGAGGATTTTTATAAGGGAAGCCTCTAGAGGTTGTTAGCTCTAGGGAAACAAAAACTCCTCTATGTGAATTTTAGAGCATCAAAGAACCTCTGAGCCAAATCCAGCAAAGACCAGATTAAAAGAGTTAGAAATAATTCCTCGAGTCACTCGCAAATCACTTTGTTTCCTCTGAATAACGAAGAATTGTTGTCTTGAGAGCAGACCTACAAAAAATCCTCTTACAGAGTTATAAATTAATATTCAAGCTTCGGGCCTAATCACTGATTTGGGGAGTAACGAGAACATCAGAGGGGAATTGCAAGTCTTAGAAAATTGGCAAGTGAATGAATTGACTAACTCATGTGACGATTCGCCAAAGATTTGCTGATTGGTCAAAAGACTTGATTCAGTGAAAGATTTGTCCATTTTTTTGAACCGTGGCTTTTTCACTTAGTTGAAAAATTCAACTCTTTTAAGCAATTTGCGAGCAGAGCACCAATCTCTAGTTTAAACAACTGGAATAGGTACTCGAACTTAAAATATGTATATTCAATGTCTTATGCTAAAATTTTGGCAAACCAGGAAAAGTACTCCAAGGGCTTCTTGCCAAATGTTATGGAGTTGAGGACCAAAGTAGGCTTCAGTTTTTAGTTTTGGGATGTGAGTGGTAGCAGTATTCGCATTTCTTTAACTACTTTTCCTCCCAAATTTGTAATAAACAAAAAAAATAAAACATAACTCCAGGAATCCAACAGGAAGTAAGCATTATTTAAAACCTTTTTTTTTCTAATTTTGATACATGAATGGGGCTGCTTATTAGTTAACAGAGCTGTTTTCCCCTGACAACTAACTAAAACTCAAAGGCATCAGTTTGTCCTATTCCATAGAAATAAATAGACTCAACAAAAGTAGCCTTCGTTTCAAGTTTAGAAGTCACTGTTAGCTAGAAGTGGCAGCCAATAGATTTCCATCGCCCTCTTGTACAGTGACCGAGATTTCTGTCTTTGATCCAGACATAGACTTTATTCCCAACATAGTAAGCACTTCCCCACTTTACCCACAGCATGTTTTAATCTGCAATGTATAGTAATACTAAGGAATGGAGTTGGAGAAGAAAAGCAGAGGTTTTACTATATTGCAGAATTTAATTTTTTTATTTCAGATAAGTAAATATTCTAAATGATGTCCTATTCAGTTATGTATTCCAAAACGTATCATCAGCCATCAGAAGCAAATTTCAAAACTAAATGCAGATGTGAAAATATTTGAACATTTGTTATCTGGATAATAAAACTGGAGATTAATCTTAATTCTTGGTGATTTGATATAGAGTAAACAAATGAAAACATTTCCCCCTCTTTTTTCAGTTCACTTTTTTTCCTTCAACTTACCACCATTTTCGTGTTTAAAATTGAAAACAGCATCAGATTGACTGTTAGGAGCACTTTCATTGAAAGGTGAGTTCATTCTTGAACAACTGTCTGTACACAAACCATTAAAAGGAGAAGCTTCTGACTGCTGACTATCATCAAAAGAACTGAAGCTCTCTCCATCATATTCACACATTTCAATAGAGGACCAAACATTATACCCAGCCTGTTCTAAATGATTCATAATGTTTTGAACCTGTAATAATAAAATTAAAAATTAGCAAATAAACAAAACTGAACAAAGCTAAAAATGTATGACAAAATAAGAAATACGGAAAAATGTAAGTAACATTAAGTATATGTTCTTGGAGTTAATTATCTTAAAATCCCGAAAGTACCCCCCCCCCCCATCAAATATACCCCCCCCCTCTTATTCGTCTAAATGGAAATTTATCTTAAATCTTGAATATACTTAATCTCAAATCTGGATTACAACCCCCCCCCCCCCCCCGAAATGCATCTGTTTGGTTTTGAAAAGGAGGGGGGGTTACTTTTGGGATTTTACAGTAAATTAAGCAATTTTATTTCAGGTGTTAATGCATCAATATTCATTAAATCATGCAGTTGAGGTCTGGAATACAAGCTCATGTGAATAAAATTTTATTCCATGTATTTTATCTTAAACAGGCAAAAAAATTCCCTTCAGACAAGTGCATCAAGAGGGTTCCTACAGAGCTTTAAGTAATGATTTTATTTTCAAATATTTTCCTTGAATAAATCAAAATGTTCATGATTAGAGCCTGGATTTTATACAGTCAAAATCATTAAAATAAGCATGAAAGTAAGATCTAAATTAACTAATATATGCTCTAAAAGCGAAAAAATATGCTCTTTTATTTTTTACGTAGAGTGTAACAACTGAGCAAAAAAATAAGATTTTGTTTTCTATTTTTACATTTTATTATTAAGATGATAAACATGTACTGAAACAATTATTTCTACAGAAAATGGTATGCTTAGGAGTTACTTTTATCAACAAATTTCTTTATAGTTTCTCAACAGTTATAAGCATTTATTTTTATGAGATGGATTTTCAGGGGTTGCCTGATTTTTTGTTTCTTGTGAAGTTTTTAGGTTAATTAATTAAGTACTCACACATTTACCTAGAACAATCATTTGTGGTCCTTTTGAACTGTTCTCTGTTAACAGGAGAAACATGCATCTTCCCACAGCAGCATGTATGGCTAACATTTTGAAGCACACATACTGCTGCACTTATGCAAATGTGTAACATCAGAACACTTTGTGTGCTGATTCAGCTTCTTTTCTTCTGCTTTTTTATTTATTATTATTTTTTTAAATCTCGTCCTTGAAACATATTTTCTAATTAGTATTATTTTGGGCCCCATCCCGTGTTTATATTTTCATTGTTCATCTTTCTAGTAACTTCTGAAACATTTTATGTGTAAGCTTTACTATTGGCCTTTGTGAGTTTTCTATGCTCCCCCTCTCCCCATAAACTAATTCAAAAGAACATAGTGAAATAAACTATTAATTTTATGGCTAATATTAGAAACAGAAAAAAGAAAATTCAGAAAAAACTTGTGTAATCATAAATGGAATCATAGCTAAAAAAAGCACAAGAAAAGCTTTAAAAACTAAAAAAAAATTGACAATAATATTAAACCTTTACAACTCTTTTACATTGCCATTTTCAACATCACTTCTCAATAAAAATAATTTATTTTGCAACTTTACTTGGCATTTCTTACGCAGGTCAAAGTGACTATGAATGATGGCTTTCATCAAGACCAAAATTTGGCTATTTTAGTGTTAAATAAGATAAAGGTTGAAAAAACATCAACTTTTCAAATCTAAAAACAAGATCCAAACTGAAAACAAGGGTGAAACCGGACAAATCTTTTTAGAGGTAGATTTATATTGAAAGCACATGGCAGTTATGACAATTTTCACACCAAATGGAAAAAAAAACTTCACTGAGAATTACTTTTATCAATCTGCCATAATTATAAAAATTTAATTTTGCCTGATCAGTTTAAGCAAACTTCAGTGCCTCTGGCGTAGTTAATATTCAGCTGCTTCAAAGCGTCTCTTTGAGCTGTTAAGATTAAAGTTATTGATCTTCATTAAGAATTGATGCCAGTTGCAAAGGCTGTAGAAAGAAAGAAGGGCTAGTTAACCTTTAGGAGCCGGGCGGTACACATGCTGTATCGTAACTATTTTTTTTTTAGAGGACGGGATTGAGATTTTCACTCGAATCCTTTGGAGCCAGGAATTTTTTCAAGGTTTCATACGTCTGGTAAGACAGTTTATACCTTCTCTTTTCAATGGAAAATAAATCTGTGGTTCAACTGTCGTACTACCTGGGTCGAAAGAAAAATTTCTAAAAAACAGCCTGGTTCCAAAAGGTTAACTCCCCACATTTTACTGAGGCAACAAAGTTTATGAGGGATTTTTATGAGGGAGTCTTTGTATGTCTGGACTTTGAGAAACTCTGATTTAAAGCACTAGCAATTATTTCCCGCTTTTTCTGTCTTTCTTGACAAGGAAAAATTATTTGTAAACTGCAGGAAACTGGAATATTTATTTCTGTTTTTGCCAAGGGTTTCAAAATTTTTCTAAAGGGCAGTCCTAGTAATCTTCATATTATCTGCATAATCCTCTCTAGTAAAATATTCACTACACATTCTTGCATTTTTTATAGTCACATGATCATTTCAGTTAAATTTTTACACCCATTCTTTGCATAGTTTGTTATTTATTTTAGGAAACACATGGAAAATAATATTTTCCCCCTTGAAGTTTGAGTGTTCTTGCAAGTTGCTATTGCACACACTGACATGTTGGAAAAATTGAGCACATATCAATACCATTTAATTCAAGAAAATGCAAATAATCTTTAAAAAGCTCTAAAAACTTCGACAAATAAGAAAAAACTAATAGAGATAACTTTTCTTAGTTCTGCTTTGTCTCCTTCTCCACAGTCCACGGAGGCATCACGAGGAGAAAGCAGTAGACTTGGAGTGGTGAAGGACTCCTCAAACAAGTGAGCGCGCCCTTCTCTCATTCTATAGCACTGGCTTGTTACTAATTTTGAATTTCTGTTTAACTGAAGCAGCAGCATGCACATTTAAAAACATTTACCTTGCAGTGTTTGCAGGCATCTATTACAGCAAGGTGGCATTTAAAGTGCAGAAATGAAATTCTGAGGTAGAAAACTAAACTGCTCATTTAATATGTTTGTTCGCGCCTGTGCGCGGACTCCGCGCCGCGCAGAAAAGAAATGTGTGATTAGGTCGAGAAACGAGTAGTGTGCAACTGAGCGAGCTACGGGACGGAAGCGTTGCCGTGCTCGTTGTGCAAAAATAATGAGAAACAAATAAAGAGTTTAAATTACAGTCCATTGTTTGAAATTGTGTTTATTGAACTGAGAGTTGCCTCGACATAGTGGTCCGACCAATCCGGAGATTGACCATCGACCTATGGTGTTGTATGAATGTGCAAAACTTGGATTACTCGTGAATTGACCGTTGTGAAGTACTTCGGATTCAGAGGTGAGAGCAATTTCCCTTTTTTTTTTTATTGATAAAAAATGTCAGTTTCGAAACTTAAAAAAGACGAGTTAAAATTCGTCGCTGAAGAGTTAGGGTTAGATGTGCCTGAAAGGGCAAAGAAACCAGAAATAATGAGTTTAATTGAGAATAGTGATATTTACAAAAATGACTTAGATGCAGTGAAAGGTGTAATAAATGAGGTAATTGAAGACAGAAAAAACCAGACTCTGAACGAAGAGTTAAAACTTGAGCAAATTAAATTATTGCAATTGGAAAAACAACTCGAGCTCGCCAAAGTTCAGAAAGAGATTAGGCAGGAGAATCCCAAAGCGATAATTAATGCAGAATCAGAGGGTACAGAGAGCTTAGAAAATTTAATAAAAAGCGTACGGACTCTAACAATAGCTGTACCAACGAGATCAGAGTCATTTAATCTTTTTTTTCAATCCCTTGAAAAGGCATTTAAAACAAAGTGCGTGCCTGAAAAATTTAAATCGGAAATTCTTTTAACATTGTTGGGTGAAAAAGTGAGTAATTTAATCGCATATGTGAAACAGGAAGAACTATGTGATTACGAAAAACTTAAAGAGTTAATTTTGAAACAATATCAGCCAACACCACGTGATTGTTATTTAAATTTTAATAAATTACAAAAATTGCATTCAGAAACCTTTGTACAGTATGCTTCTAAGTTAAGTGCCATGTATGAATATTATTTACAAATTCGGGGAGTAAGTGATTTTCAATCACTCTGTGAGTTAGTTATTTCAGATAGAATATTCAATTCACTTGACCGCGAATTAATGACTCATATTGCAGTAAAACAAGGTGAGTCATTTTTAAAGCCGCTAGATCTTGGGAGAGAATTAGATTTATATATTTCTTCGAGAGGAAAAACAAAAGCGGAAGTATATTCCCCACGAAAAGGGCGCCATTCGTCCTACGAAAAAAATGTGTTTCTGTCTGAGATAAAAAACGCTAAGTGTATTCTTTGTCAAACAAATGCAGATCACCCGTTATATTTATGCCCTAAATTCAAAAATCTTTCTGTTAATGAGCAGGTAGATGTAGTGAAACAAAATAAATTTTGCTTCAAGTGCTTGGCTCCTAATTGCCGTGTCAGCAAATGTAAATATAAACTGTGCTTTTGCGGCAAGGCTCACAATAAATTAATCCATTTTCCAACAACAAATTATTCATCTTCCCAGACGGAAAGTAACAGCAATGGGTCGGGATTGAATATAAATGCAAGGGTGTTTTCTAGTAGAGGAGGGGGGGTGGCAATAGCGGAGTCGGCGAATTCGAGCGAAACTAATCAAGGTCAACAGACACAGTCTTTTGCAGGTTGCGTTCAGAGGGAAAATGAAATAAGTCCCCAGTCTTTCGTCGCCACTAGTGTGGGAAACAGTAACAAAAATAAGAGACACGTTCTTTTATCCACTGCGAAGTGTTTCATTAAAAATAAATATGATAGATATGTAGAAATTAGATGCATTCTCGATGCAGGATCACAGACATGTTTGATTGAAAAGGATTGTTGCGATAGATTAGACTTAAATACTGCGAGATTTAACGCAGTAATTTCCGGCTTGGATGATTCTAAGTTAAATATTACGCGTTGTGTTAAGACTTCTATAACAAATAGCGATGGGAGTTTTGAGAAAGAATTAACGATGCTTGTTGTGAAAAGAATAATAGAATTCACACCATCAACGATTCTAAATGTTGGTGTTGAACTTCCAAATATGATTCAGTTAGCGGACGAAACTTTCTTTATTCCGGGGAGGGTGGATGCTTTGCTTGGTGGAGAAATTTTCTATGAGTTATTAAAATCGGAAAAAATATATATACCAGGGTCTCAATTAATGTTACAAAATTCGGTGCTCGGTTACATTGCGACCGGCACTATAAATAATATAAGTGAAGCAAAAGTGCATTGTGCGTTAGCTGTAGAGGACGATTTAAATAAAACGTTACAGAGATTCTGGGAGGTAGAAAATTTAGAAGTAGAGGTACCTGCGAGTAAAGAAACTGCTGTCTGTGAGGAACATTTTGCAAAAACTCATTTCAGGAATAATGAGGGTAGATACGTTGTTTCAATACCCTTTAAATGTGACCCTTCGTGTTTAGGGGAATCAAAGGATGTTGCTCTCAGACAACTGAATTCGTTGTGGAAAAGGTTTTCCCGAGATACGGAATATTTCAAATTGTATAAAGACTTTATTAATGAATATGATAAACTCGGTCACTTGAGAGTGATTTCGGACAATGACATTCCAAAAAATGTTTACTATATGCCTCACCATGGAGTATATCGACCCGATAAGACTACAACTAAGCTACGGGTAGTGTTTAACGGTTCCAGTCCTACCTCTAATGGCATTTCCCTCAACTCCATTCAGTATAAGGGGGGAGTGATACAAGATGACTTGTTTACAATTATGCTTAAGTTTAGAAAGCATATTTATGCGATGACAGCAGACGTAGCTATGATGTATCGCCAAATATTAATTAACGAAAATCAACATAGTCTGCAAAGAATTTTGTGGAGGGACTATGCAAATGGACCAATAAAAACCCTGGAGCTTAAGACAGTTACCTACGGCACAGTGTCTGCTCCTTTCCTCGCTATGAAAACCTTACAGCAATTATCTGTAGATGAGGGAGAAAATTTTCCTTTAGCAGCACCCGTTTTATGCGGCTCTTTCTACATGGACGATGCGCTGTGTGGCGGAGCTACATTGTTAGAAGCAAAGGAATTACAGCACCAATTAATTTCAATTTTGGAGAAGGCAGGAATGAGGCTGCACAAGTGGTTTGGAAACCATCCAGAGCTTTCACCAAATTCAGAAGACTATGACTTTTCTAGTCTAGGTGAAACAAAAACGTTAGGCGTGATATGGCAACCACTGCAAGACTGTTTTTCATTTCGAATTACAGTAAATTTAGATATTACATACACCAAAAGAACAGTGTTGTCCACAATTGCACGAATATTTGACCCTATGGGGTTAATCGGCTGTGTTGTGGCTAAAGCAAAAATATTGATGCAACAATTATGGCAATTGAAACTGGACTGGTGCGACGCTCTGCCCTTGGCAGAATCCCAAGAGTGGCACCAATTCCTTGTTGCGCTGACTAGTATAAATGGCATAAAAATTGACAGATGTATCGTTATCGACAAAGCTGTCGCTATAGAATTCCACGGATTCGCGGACGCTTCGGAACGCTGCTATGGAGCTGTGGTGTATTGCAAATCTTGTGATTCCTCTGGTGAAACAACTGTGAAATTAGTAGCCAGCAAATCCAGAGTTGCCCCTCTGAAGAGTTTAACCATCCCAAGACTTGAGTTACTGGCTGCAGTGTTGCTGTCCAAATTAATGAAGAAGGTGCTGACAGCATTAAAACTGCCGGTAACTAATGTGTATCTTTGGAGTGATTCCATGATTGTCTTGGCGTGGATTCAAAAGGAACCGATAACGCTAAAAACTTTTGTGAGAAACAGAATTTCGGTTATTCAAGAACTGACTTCCGTGTCTCAGTGGCGACACGTTCAATCAGAACTGAATCCAGCCGATCTTATATCCCGAGGTGTTGATCCGAGAAAGTTGTTAGAGGCTGAACTTTGGTGGCGAGGGCCACACTTCCTCTCTTACAACAATTTGGACTATCCAAATAGAGACATTTCAGTTCCAGATAAATTAAAGGAGTTTGATACAGAACTGAAAAACTCCACAACTCTGGACAGTGACACTCAAATTCAAATTTTGAATATTAATGTTACTGATTTTTTTGATGAGTTACTTAATCTAAGTAATAATTATTTTACTGTGCTTCGTATTTTAGCTTATATTTTCAGATTTGTGCAAAATTCAAGACATCCAGCAGACAAATTGTCTGGACCAGTAAGCAAGGAAGAACTCACTAAGGCTGAATCGGTGCTGGTAAAAAATTGGCAGCTGCAGTCGTTTCCAGCCGAGATGCGAGCTTTGGAACGTGGTAAACAGGTTTCGCCAAATAGTAAGTTGCGAAGTTTAAATCCGTTCTTGGACGCCAGTGGAGTGATGAGAGTTGGAGGCAGATTAGGTAATACTAATTTTGCCTTTGAAAAAAGGCATCCTATCATTTTACCGAAGAGCGACCGACTTACCTTTGTAATTCTTTTAACCTATCATTTAAAATATTTTCATATTGGTCCTTCAGGCTTGCTTAATTGTGTTAGAGAAAAATTTTGGCCGTTAAATGGTCGTTCTGCATGTCGGAAGGTCGCACATAACTGCATTATCTGTTTTAAAGCTAGACCTGTAGCCTCCATTCAATTGATGGGTGACTTACCTAAAGAAAGAGTTACACCCGATTTCCCGTTTAATTGTACCGGGGTAGACTTGTGTGGTCCTTTCTATATAAAGTATAAGCAACAAAGGAAAGGAATATTTCATAAGGTGTATATTTGTCTATTTGTTTGTTTTGTGTCAAGGGCCGTACACTTGGAAATCGTGTCGGATCTAACTTCCGAATCGTTTCTTGCCACGTTAAAGAGATTTGTAGCGCGTCGAGGGAAATGTGCCAAACTATATTCCGACAACGCTAAAAATTTTGTAGGTGCAAATAAGATGTTAAAGAATTTTATTCAATTAGTTAAAAATCCAGACGAGAATTTAGCTAATTACTTATCTTCCGAAGGTATAGAATGGAAATTTATTCCACCCAGAGCGCCAAATTTTGGTGGTCTCTGGGAAGCCGCGACAAAATCGGCAAAATATCATCTCAAAAGAGTTGTTGGCAATGCGAAACTAACGTATGAAGAGTTACATACTATAATTACGCAAATTGAAAGCATCTTAAATTCAAGACCGCTAAATCCGTTGTCAACAGATGAAGATGATTTTGCAGCTTTAACTCCTGCACATTTTCTGCTAGGTAGATCGATGAATTCAATCATTGAGCCAGATCTAACTAACCTTAGTGAAAATCGATTAACAAAATGGGAAAGAATAACCAAAGTTGTTCAACAAATCTGGCAAAACTGGCACAAAAATTATTTAAGTGATCTACAGCAACGGGGCAAGTGGCGATTCGCAAAAGAAAATGTAAAAATTGGTGATTTAGTTATAATTATTGAAGATAATGTGCCTACTTGTACGTGGAACTTAGGCAGAATTTTAAATGTGTATTATGGAGATGATAGAAAAATTCGTGTTGTAGATATTAAAACTCAATTTGGAACCTTTAAAAGGTCTATTTCTAAAATATGCATATTACCGATGTCATAACTAACATTGTTTGCATCTATGTTATTTAGTTTGAATATTTTTATTTTATTTTCATGTATAACATTGTGTTTAATATTATTTACTGGTTAAATTTTTATTTTATTGTGTGAACTGATATGAAATTTTATCTAATTTGTGAAGTGTTATTCATGAGTAACTGTTGGTTTATTTGGCCAATTTTGATTGAATGTTTAAAAACATTGCAATGCCGGGCGGTATGTTCGCGCCTGTGCGCGGACTCCGCGCCGCGCAGAAAAGAAATGTGTGATTAGGTCGAGAAACGAGTAGTGTGCAACTGAGCGAGCTACGGGACGGAAGCGTTGCCGTGCTCGTTGTGCAAAAATAATGAGAAACAAATAAAGAGTTTAAATTACAGTCCATTGTTTGAAATTGTGTTTATTGAACTGAGAGTTGCCTCGACAATGTTGATGAGATAAACATGAAAAGCAGAAAAAAGGAACTATGTGCCCTGATTCCTCTTACTTATACACACTGGCATAAAAATTGACCTCATACTTAAAAAGAAAAATCAGGAACATTTTGACACTTCTGCTAGAAATAAAAGCTTTGAATATAATGAAGGTGGAAAGTTAAAAAATATTTAGAACTGTAATTTTTATAATCATGTAAGGGAAAATTTGGATTTGCGTTTTGTAAACTATACCTTTTTATGCGTAAATTACAATTTTTGTTCACAATTAGCGTGATGACAATTCTTGATAATTGTTGCTTTTGTTCAGAATAAATAATACTGAACTTTTAATTCTGTGCATCTTTATTATCATTTCCTTAAAATGGATCTAATTTTTCTGCAATCAAATAACATCTCCAATTTGGCATTTCCTGTAGTTTCCAGAATTTTAATTATCCACAGAATTGACAGGCATAGCTATTGCAGATAAAGCAGAAGAAAATTGGAAACAATTAATAGAAAAAAAAAAGCTCTATTAAATTATTTATGTTTTGGAAGTTGTCAAAATTTAGAAAATTTGTAAACAACAATGTCAAAACAATGCTTATATTTATCAATAAGAACAATTACGAATTCCTGTATACAGATGCTTTTCTATATCGTTAAAAAAGATTCGTAAGGCTTAATTTGCAGATTGTCATTAAGAATCAGTTTTTAAGTAAAACATTACTTTGCTAGAAATGTTTAAAAAGACGGCTACAATGTTAGTAAAGGGACATTGAGATTTAGATTATGATTAAATTTTCAAACATTTCAAATGCTTTTTGACTATTAGCACATTAGAAATTGCATAATTTCGTATTTTTGTCATTTGCTATCTATTAAGAGCTTTGGATTATTCTCTCATATTTTTGCATTTTCAAGTGCCTTTCTTCCAAACTACTAGAGAATATTGTCGTAATACTTCACATTAAAAAATAATTGGGAGCCACATAACATTGGTCAATATAGTCCATCATAGAGTGGAAAGGACCAGTACCTATGAAAATTACCGTATTTTCCTGTATATAATCCGCAGCGGCGCATTATCCGCAGTGCTCTTTTTTTCCCTTCCCCCCAAAAAAGAATTGTATAATCCGCAGCGCTGTATAGTCCACACCTTTTTTTTTTGTGAATGTTTCGCTTGTGTTGTTTTCTTATCAGCCAAGACGCATTTCTTATCGGAGGTGTGTCACATACATCATCGATGAGTCCTGCAGTAGATGACGTTTCATTGGCGCCTTTTGTTTCGCTCCCGGCGGCTTGCGACTGCAAGGGAACCTAAAACGCAGCTGGCTGCCTTCTTGGCATTCGTAATTAGATTCGCCATGTCTGAACAAAGTTATAGCGTTTTTTCTTATTTGCATTATGAAAGGATTTAACTTTTAAGATTTTAAAGTGATCTGTAATCGAATACTAAAATGATAATTCAGAATAAATGGCACATAAAATACAATGATTAAAATTATAAGCAATGAATAGTACAGAATCAAAAAAGAAAAATTATTGTGAAAATAATGCAGAATATTAATATTTTACGAAAGCAGCTGCTAAACAACAAGGATCATCAGCACAAAAAAATTATTAGCATATTTGTCATAGAAAAAGGTTATTGGTTACACAATTGAGATACTGTTAAACAAAATAAAAATACTAAATTAAAATAACATATTTATAACTACTTGCAATTATTCACTGAAACCATCAAAATCAGATTCGTCAGACTCTGACATAAACAATTTCATGGCATCTTCATCACTCAATACATTAGAGTCCGAGTCACTTTGAAACAGTTCATAGTCAGTCATTGACTTCACTTTCCTCCGAAATGTTACATTTTCGGAATGCATTTTTGATGGTCGTATCCGACACATCAGTCCAAGCTTTAAGGACCCAATTTGCCACCGTCTCGTAGGAAGCACGCTTTACCTTTCCGGATTTGGTGAAATCCTTAGATCCTTCCGACATCCATTCCTCCCATTGGTGTTGCACCTTTGACTTGAAGGATCGGTTAATGCCGACGTCCAGCAGCTGCAACTTTTTAGTTAAGCCTCCGGGTATTACCGCAATGGTTGCAGAGGCAACCCGGAAGGCGTTTTTCAGTGTGTCTTTCAGATATGCCTTCATGGAGTCCATGATTAAAAGAGCTTTAGGGTGAAAAAACGAATTTTTTCGTTTCCTCCAAACGCTCTGTAGCCACGAGAGCATCACGTCTTTGTTCATCCACCCTTTTGGATTAATCCTTCTCTCAACACCTTTCGGAAAATTTTCCTTTGGAAGCGTCTTCCGCTTAAATATTATCATGGGGGGCAATTTTGCCCCGTTTGAGGCACAGCATAACACGACAGTGAAAGAAGTTCCTTCATAGACAGTCGTGTTGATAGGGATGCTGCTGGTCCCTTGGACATCGACAGAACTTGTTGGAGGGATGTCAAATTGCAGCGGCACTTCATCCATGTTGAACAACAAGCCCAGGGAAAAATTATTCTTCCGAATTTTTGTTCTGCAAAGCGTGAGGAAGTCTTAGCGTTTTTTCTCCCAATCGTCCAGCAGTTTCTATCCCACCGTTGACCGTGTACGGACAGCTAGATGGCTGCTTCGGATGAAGCAGTAACACCACGTGGGCCCCGCGCCGCAGTTGTCAATAATCATCTCTCTGGCAATGATTTTGGCTTTCAGTCGAATATTAATTGTGGAGACTGCTCTTCCGTTTTCCCTTTCGGCCAGGACCCACCGAAGAAGCTCCTTCTCCAATTCCGGCCAGTGAGGCTTCCCGCGTCTGTCGGTTCGTTTGAGGCGGTTGCATGTTTCGAACTTGGACTGGTTTTTTCTCTAAAGCCTGAGATTGGACGCATCCACATTGAAAATCCTTGCGGCCTCCCGATTCCCAACATCAGCAGCTTTCTCAATAACTTTTAACTTAAAGTCTGCCGTGTAACCAACACGTTTTCGCTTAGTGGAAGCAACAGTTGAAGACATAATTTTGATCAGGACGCAAACGCTAACAAGCACGGAAAAATCAAAACGTGAAATGAAATTGGGTCAAGCAATTCTCTTGCTTCAAAGTTCTTTGAACATGGCGTTACGGAGAACGGATGGGAAACCTGTTTGTGGGCTGACGCTTTCGATTCAAATGAATATTTCTCCACGCTACGAAGCGACACTCCTGAAATTATTTTTACAACTTTATGGTTAAAGAAACAAGCTTAAAAATGCGTGAATGTCACAAACTAATCTGATTTCTGAAGCGGAGAGTCTAATTGCACCCGAAATTCAGACACCGTGCTAAGAACTATTTTTTTTGCTTCTCGGTTCATTTTGTCATTTTCAGCGGAGCGAGTGACGTATTTACACCTCTCGGTAATTGGACGATAACGCAATGAGAGTCGCCTGCTTAGCTCGGCGCTAAGAGCAGTGGGGGGGGGGGGGGATGACATGCAAGGAGCAGGGGGATTGAGCGTTGAGCTAGCTTTTCACAGAGACGGAATGCTTTCAGCGCCATCTGTTTATTATTTGATAAAATAAAACGTACTTTCAAAACTTGAATAAAAACTTTTCAGCTGAATTTTTTTTATCAGATTATCTGCAGCAGCGTATAATACGCACCTCAAAATTTTGAGCTTTTTTAACACATAATCCGCGGATTATATACAGGAAAATACGAATAATACTAAAATACAGGAAATTTTTATACTCACAAATGCTTTCTGTTGACAATGCGCACTGATCACAATGAAATCTCTTTTCCTCTCTGGAGGAGGCATCTTAGAATGAAGCCAGTTTCCATTTATGTGAGGCTTAAATTAAAGAAATGATAAATTTTGGTTTTCAAATTGTGTATGAAATTTTATACATAACACAGTTTGTTAAAAAATTGCATCAATATAACGATATTAAATGCAATCTGCTCTTAATGCCATATAAATTAAAAGCATAATCAAACTGCTACTATACATACATCCAAAATGGAAGAGCTGTCCGGTGTAGAAATGTCATGATCAGATGATACCAAGGTTTTAATTTCCTTTGCAACTCTGTGAACACATCTTGGCTCCCAAAGGGTTATGTCATTTAAATGGTGATCTTCAGCTAAATAAAACAATTAAAACTCAGAAGTAAAAAAAAAGCGCTATGAAATAAAAAATATTAAAATCATCACTTAAAACCACAACAAATGCAAACCACAGTATTACCATTTGATGTACTCAGTACCAAAAACAAGCATGCTATTGTTATCTCTTTCATTGAAGATATTTCAAGTGATATAAATAGCAAACTCTGGCACTCATTTGCAACTAATAGGACTTTTAAGAGAATGCAGAATTGGTAGCATAAGGATCAACTAATTACAACTATTAAATATGTAGATCACTTGAGCATTTGAAATCAATTTTTTCCTTACAAATAGTCGAACTGGTCTTTCTCGAATTTCACGGAACATAAAAAAAACTGAGATAAGGAGGTTTTAAGATAGTTTTAATTAAGTTATAAAAATAAGTAAAAAAAAAAAAAAAAAACAAGCAAAGTCAGTGAGGGCATAAAGCCTTCTACATTTGTATTGATTAAAATTTTTCTGTTTGACCTATTGTGATTACATGTTTTACTAAAGTACGAAAGTTACCTTTTAATGCTTGCTGTTTTTTGTAAGAGTGCTTAGCTTTTGATTTTATCCTCAATTGAAACCATTTAAACATTAAAACGGTATATCTCCATAGAATCCAACAAAGTAACTGTTCCCACATGGCTTGAAGGGCTGTATGACTGCTGATGTGAGAAAGAATACTCTCTCTAAGTTCTACTGATGGTAAAGATTGCTTTGGTTCAAATTCAAAAAAAGATAGTCACTGAAGAATTTGAGATATAGATTTTTAGGGAAACTAATTTGAGATAAACTTGGGGGAAAAAACAAACTGAATTGATGCTATAAATGCAAGGAAATTGAAAAACTTTGACATAGGGAGGTTTTCAAGATAAGCAGGATTGAGATAAACAGGTTCGACTGTAATGTAAGACTATCTGTAAAATTTTGCATCACTCAATGCCAGAGTGAAAATTCATTACTATGAGAAAACGCTGCACTTAAGTTTCTGTAACAAAATAACAACCATGTGGCAGAGGGTATATACATCCCTGTTGCTGAAAGGATTAGTATTCAAAAGTATGGAACAAAAACTTTTAGATCATTATGCAGTTATAAATTGAGAAATTTGTCAATACTTTCACACTAAACAAATAAAAGAAACAACACTCAAATTGAAACTTTAACCAGAACTATCAAACAAAGCTTTCCTATGCGTTAGTTTTAACTCAGTACAATAGAACAGTTTAATAATGCACACCATATATCCTAAAGTTTTAGATTTTGGTCAATTATAGATAACAAAATGTGTCTGTGGATTATAAGTTTCATTAATGAATACAGCAACTATTTTGTCAAACACACACCTTAATTTTAAAAATACTTAACTTTAAATAGTTTAATTTGAGTGAGAAAAAACTCATTAACTGGATTAAATGGTTCACAAAGAAAACTTATTCAAATTTACTATTGAAGTTTTTGCTGCCTCTTGACTGTTCATGTAGTGATAAGAGCTTGGTAGCTGTTTTTTATCTTAGAAAAAATTAAACATTGCAGGAGCATATTTACCTGAGGAAATAGTCAGATTATCAGACAATGCATGACTTTTTTTTTCTTCAAAAAAAAAAAAAAAAAATCACCTCCTTTCAAAATGGAAGGGACAGTTAAAAATTAAAAGGACTGCTTTCAAAGACTACAGACTTCATAACGATTTCCAAAAAAAAAAAAGTTTTATTTGGCTGTTTCAGTATACTAAACAAGAATTACAGTTAAAACATGCTATATGAGCCAATATTTTGAAAAGTGCCACTTTGAAGTTGGAGTTTCCTGATTAAAAAAATGTTTTGCAGAAAAAAATTAATATTGGATTCTAAGTCTAAATTGGGTCTAAAGCAAGAAAATAAAAGGGGGGAGGTCAAGGAAGCTATTTACCCCCTCCTTAGATTAGGGGAGACTGGGGACGGTTGTGACGCGGGGCGGTTGTGACAGTTGTCATATTAGCTAAACCACAATTAATACCTGGTTGAAGCAGAGAGAGAGAGTATCAGCATGTTTGTCTGAATGTGTGTCAAAGCATTGCGGTAGCCATCGAGCGACATTAACGCTAGTAGAGGGGTTGGTTATTTTTTAACAGTCAAAAGTAAGTTTTTTTGTTCGATATCTTTTAGTAATTCCTGTTGAATGGGTACAGATAGAAAAATGAAAGTTTTCTCCCCGTTAGTAGTGAACCTTAATAGCGAAATAGCAGTGATTACTTTTTATGTAGGCTATTTTGTATTGCCATGGCGATTGCTGTTTTCAAAAGTAGTGGGTTGGGGTCGGTTGTGACAAATTGCGTGGGGACGGTTGTGACACGAGTAAAACATGTTTTTATCATATTTGATGCCCATAATACGCTTGGAGAAGACAGAAATAGGGCAGTGTGACCTAATGAAATATAAAGAAGCTTATAAAGAAGTGAAACTTTTTTCTTTCGGACAGCTTTGGAAATGCAACATTAATCGTAAGTCTTTGCTACGAAACATTCATTCGTAAACGCGATGGAGCCGGCCGGCGCTATCACAATGAAAACAACGTGTGCATAGGTTATATTGCTCATACACTGCGATGCAAAAGTTTACAAATGGCAAATATGTGAATAAAAAGAAAACTATTCAACGAAATGCTTTCAAATTTGTACTGCAGGTACACAATATGGTCCCAAATACGTGTCTGGAGTTCTTAAAACTATAACTGGAATCAAATTTTGGACATTACAAAAGACATTTTTTTACATTGTTGCAAAAGTTTAGACAATAGTCCGATTTTATGCAAATATCCCTTGAAATGTGATTGGTGGAGGAAATGCGGGACTTTATTATTCATTTATAAAGTGCAGAGATTGCTGAATAAATAATCAAAATCTCAAAAGCTCTATAGTTCTCATGTAAAGAAGATGAGAAAGTTTGGAAGCCGAAATTTGAAAATGAACCTACTTTATTAATTTTTTGTCTTTTAAATCGGCTCTAGTATGGTAATACGTTGTTTTTTACTTTGTGGAGAGCAAATTCAGACATGCGTATTGATCAAAAGACCAAGAAAAAATATATTTCTTAAATATGAAGGAATTGAAAAAACGACTCGAACTGACGATTTGCCCCTTAATCTTACAAAACTTCAACTTGGGTCAAAAACAGCACGTGACAGCATAAGTAGATGAACAACTGAATCGGAATGCATAAAAAAAAACAAAGAATTGTGCTAGAGCTTTTTCGGACCGAGTGTCCCAAATTACCCAAATTTTATTGGTAAAAGCAGCATAGCATATAATGATTGATATTTCTCAAGTCCCGCGAAAATAATTATAATCCATCTAGGCTATCATAATTTTAATAATTTTTATCAAAGAAAGTACCATTCATTATTTAGTTACGATGATACATATGCTGAATTTTAACATTAAAATCTGGCTTATTTGGGACACTCTGTCCGAAAAGGCTCAGGCACAATTCTTTGTTTTTTTTATGCATTCCGATTCAGTTGTTCACCTACTTATGCTGCCATGTACTGCTTTTGACCCAAGTTGAAGTTTTGTAGGATTAAGGGGCGAATTGTCAGTCTGAACCGTTTTTTCAATTCCTTCATCCTTAAGAAATCTAATTTTCCTTTGCCTTTTTGATCGATACGCATGTCTGAATTTGCTCTCCACAAAGTAAAAAACAATGTACTACCATACTAGAGCCGATTTAAAAGACAAAAAATTAATAAAGTAGGTTCATTTTCAAATTTCGGCTTCCAAACTTTTTCATCTTCTTTACACGAGATCTAAAGAGCTTCTGAGATTTTGATTTTTTATTCAGCAATCTCTGCACTTTATAAATGAATAATACAGTCCCGCATTTCCTCCACCAATCACATTTCAAGGGATATTTGCATAAAATCTGACTATTGTCTGAACTTTTGCAACAATGTAAAAAAAGGTCTTTTGTAATATCCAAAATTTGATTCTAGTTATAGTTTTAAGAACTCCAGACACGTATTTGGGACCATATTGTGTACATGCAGTACAAATTTGAAAGCATTTTGTTGAATAGTTTCCTTTTTATTCACATATTTGCATTTTGTCTAAACTTTTGCATCGCAGTGTAATAAAGTGCTTTTGAGCTTACATATACGCTGACAGCAGATATGAGAGTAAAATGGCTACTGAGAAATGGTTCCGTTCATTTATGAATAGAAATGTTTCACGTCTGTTCGTGTAGCTCATGCAACTAGCCTTTCAAGAGTAACAAGCTTCAATAAAACAAATAAATGTGGAATATTTCTTTGATACTTGAGAATTGCGATGAACAGACATGGTTACGTCCCACAGGATGTACATAATATTGCCAAAACAGACGTTACGAAATTCCAAAAACCTGATATTTTTGTAAGACTTGGTATAAGGCTACTTCAACTGAACGAGACACATTGTTAAATGTTAAACTTTCCCAGATGAAGGTTATGTTGAATTATGTTTAATATTACTTGAAATTAAAAGTTATCTAGACTATTTTGCTGTATTTTTGAGCTTGTCACAACCGACCCCAAGCACTGTCACAACTGCCCCTGGGGTGGGTTCGGTTGTGACATTTTTTCCTTTTTTGTTTAATTTGGTCCTGTGAGTTAACTATTGTACTTAGGGAGAAAATTTTAGTGTTTATAAGCAGGCAAATAAACACTTTAACATAAAAACAACTTTAAACCAGCGCACAGGCATTGCTAAGGGATCTATGGGGGAGCAAATGAAAATTGTCACAACCGTACCCAGTCTCCCCTACTCACTTTTAAGCTGTTACAGTGATTACGTTACAGATCTGATGTTAATACAAGCTACATATCCGAGTTTATGCTTTCAGTCTTCATTAACATATCTAAAAATTATATCATTTCCTTGCATTTTTAACATAGAATTAAATTAATTATATTAAAATATATATATTAGCTAAAAAATCAAATTTTATTATAAAAAAGCATTTCTTGGAAATAAAAATGAACGATAAGGTTTTTAGATAAAATAAATTATGAGATTACCAAATCCAAGCTCATAAAACATTTGTTTTGTTTTGAAACAACACACAACTTCAAGTTTTTCAACACACAACTCTGCTGCTCGCTTTTCTTTAATTAGTTGCAGGAAATTTAATTTCTTGATCAGAAATTCAAATTTAGCATGCTAGTTATTATCTAGTTTTTTAGCGAAGTTATGAGAAATTGAAGCACCAAAAAAATTAATAAAATAATAATAATTAATTAACTTAATTTCTGCAGTGTCAATTTTTCTTCTTTTACTAACTTCTATTGTCAGGTCATACAAACCACAAATGAAGCAATTGTACTAAAACTCACTGCTTTTCATGTTTTAAGTACAAAAATATTCAATATATTTGACTAAAACCTATGATTTTTGCTTTTTAATAATTCTAAAACGTGAGAGTTAGTTCGGTAACATATTCGCTGTTTTTCAATGTTACCGCTCTGACTGTTACCGATCTGACAAATCGACAAAGCTTTTTTTTTTTATTTCCGAGTCGATAGAGCTAAACCAAAATCAAACAAATGGTTTTCTTTCACTTGTAATAAAGGACTATACTTATACATAAAATAACTTTTAAAATAATAAAAACTGCGCATTTTAGCGCGTGTTACCGATCTGATGACTTAAATGACACACATTTTATAAAATCACTTAAAAAAAACTTATCTGCAATTTTACAGGGCGACAAGAAATAACTTGGACAAAGTTTCAAACCAAATTCCTGTAAATACCACTGACTTTTTAACGATATTGTGATATGGAATCGATCCTAGAAAGCTACTAAATAGGTGTAAGTAAGTTAGTTGGGATAACCATTATGGTTCGCAAACTGTCTGCCAAACTTGAATTACATAAGCAAGAAACGAAAAAATGTGAAATTGTTCAACGATTGAATGTGGCTAAGTACACGGTTTTCTA
This sequence comes from Uloborus plumipes, assembly GCA_038373865.1. Taxonomy (NCBI): domain Eukaryota; kingdom Metazoa; phylum Arthropoda; class Arachnida; order Araneae; family Uloboridae; genus Uloborus; species Uloborus plumipes. Next base: position 445,982 of record JAXGGA010000027.1, read on the forward strand.
CACAATTAACAGGTTAAAAAAACTCGAACATGATGGTGATAGGTCAGGAAGACGAAGAAAGTGCACAGTTAATACATCTAGCGACCTGAAAGTGGTCAAAAAGCGAGCTTAGCGAAATCCTAGAATTTCAATGAGAAAGGTTGCTAGAGGGGTGAAAATCAGCATAGAAACCACTCGTTTGATGGTGATAGTTCAGCTTGGTCTTCTCCCTTACAAAACGAAAGAGACTTAAAAGCTGGCAGCAAAGAACAAACGCACAAGACTTTAAAAGAGGAAAGAACGGTTAAAGCGGGCCGCAGATGATAGATGGAAAACATTGGTCTTCACAGATGAAAAACTGTTCTCAATTGAACAAGCTCAAAATAGCCATAATGATAGAGTTTGGTCAGCAGAAGACCTGGAATTGTTGGCGGTGTCAACAACCCCTATCAGCAATGGTTTGGGGTGGGATATGTGCTTGTGGGGAAACACCACTTGTTTTTGTTGATCAAGGGATAAAAAATAATCAGCAGACATACCGCAAACCCATTTTGGAAGACGATATCTCACCTTGGTCGCAAAAGTTCTTTGAAATTCAAAGATGAACCTTCAAACAGGATTTTGCACCTGCATACAGAGCTAAAGACATTCAAGATTGTGGAAAGACACATTTTCCGCGCTTCATTTAGGGCTCAAGAATGGTCCTCATATTCCCCAGATTTGAACCCAATGGATTATTCTGTTTGGTTTATCTTGGAGACAAGGGTGTGTACTAAACCTTATAAAACGTTGGCATCCCTACAAAAATTCTTATGGAAAGAAAGAGATAAAATATCAATGAGTGAGTTTGGCCCGTAGCCGAAAATTTTGTGACACGTCTAAAGCTCTGTATTAATACTAATGGTAGCCAATTTGAAAATGTTTAAATATATTAGACAAAATAATGTATTCATACTTATTTGAAAGTTTGGTCGCATTATTTTCAGTAGCAACAAAGTTATAATGTACGATGTGTGTCCAAGTTATTTGTCACCCTGTAGATGCAGAAATGCAAATTTTTAATTACGATGCGATAAAACATCACACCAGGTACTCAGTATCGTGGTATCGGTGCAGGAATTGATTTTGGGAGCCTAAATATAGATCGGAAGTTATTGTTACCGCTCTGACGGCGGAACTGAGGGACACGCTTATTTTGAATCAGCTAGAAAATCAGAAATCGATTAAAACAAAAATGAAGTAAAATATTAACAAAGGGGTAAAAATAGAATGGCTTTTTGTGCAAGTGCGTTTTTTTTTGGAAAGTTAGAAAGTGCACGACTTGTTTGCATGCTAAGCTTTGCTACTGGGACACGTAACCGATCCGATTTTTTAAATATGGAAGAAAAAAATTTCTGAAGAAATTTTTTTTTTTCTGATGTTATTAGATGAAATGAAAGCAAAACCTTACCTTCTTTCTGGGAAAAATTATTTTTTTAACTAATTATTGAAATACTAGTGAAAATTCACTTGGGACTCAAATTGGCACTTTTCTAAATATTAGCTCATATATCATTTTGAAATTACGTGTAAAAATATAAATTTGATTTCAATTCTCAAAATATCTTATGAAACGAAATCTACTAAACAACATTATGACTTACTTAACAACATTATGGTACACAGCATAAATAAAAGTTACTTAGTCCAACCAAAGTTCAAATCAATGACATTTTTTAAAGAGAAATATTGTGTACCAATATGGCCAATGCTTAGCAATTATATAGAAATGAAGTTAGGTTAATAACCTATATAGAAAAGATACCGCAACGCTACTAAAGACAGTACAAAATTTGGAAATATAATTATTGAGCTCACCACTAGAAAAATCGTCCTCAGTTTTCCAAGGTATATATTGCAGGGTAACAAACTGAATAGCCAATTGATCAGGAGGCCACTTTTGTAAAAAACTAACAGGGATAATTAATTTATCTTTGTCATCAGCCAGTTTTGCCTTTAAAATGAGTGAAAAAAAGACAAATTTAATATGTAAACATTACAAATAATGAATAAAAAAAAAGTAAAATATAAAATGAATCGAAGAGAGCAGAAACCACTTCAGTCACAAAAATTTGAAAATTTGTTTTTCATGGAAACAAGCTCTAGGATTATGCACTTAACATTGCGCTATTGTATATATATTATTGCACTCAGCAGGTATCTTGCAGATACATGTTGAGTACAAAAATCACGCCAGTCAGGTTAGTAGTTTAAAAGATACAGGGTCTCTTTTGTGAACGTTGGGCCCAGAAACAACGTTATGACGAACGTTAAACGAAGTTATGACGTTTTTTTCTGTCCCCTGAAAAATTTGAAACTCTTAACTTCGTAGTTTCTGCTCTCATCAATTCAAATGTAATTGCTCTTTTACTGAGTATACTATATTTATTCTAAAAATAGATAAATAAATAAATTCTGCATAAAATAATAAACATATATGTCCAACATTACATGGACAATGGACATGTATGACTTTTTCTTTTTAAAAATAAAATGCAATACAATGAATATGGCAACATTGAAATATTTAGCACTATGATCTATTTGACTTGGGTTGAACTCTTAATTGAAACTGCAGCAAATTTAAATTTGTGAACTGCATCTGTTAATAGAATACATATAAAAACTGCTTCTTCAACACCCTTCTCCAGTAGCTTACATAGAATTAGGTGCGTTCCCCTGCAAAATTCCTAAGTGTGCCCCCATATGAAAGTATAAAAAATATTTTTCCTGTATGACTCATAGTGCTATTTTTCTGAATCATGTGCCCTCAAACCTCTTGCGCACCAAAGCGTTACGGGGCGCTATGTAAGCTGCTGCTCTCCCCCCCCCCCTTTTAACAAAAGCATGCACTTAAAACAAATTTCCCTCAAAAAGTATCGCTGTTTTTGTAACTTTACATGTATTGTTGGTTTGCTTTCTGTGCACCATTTAACAATGTGTCTATAGGATTGGTGAGAAATTTAAGCAATATTGAAAAGTTGGCATCATTTTGGCGAGATATTGCCAAGCTTTGCGACACTTCGAACATAACCCAAAATAAGTATATTATACTGAATAGACAACCAAGTATGAAATAAAAAACAGGAGAATAAAATAGAAAAGCCTATAATCAGGAGAATGGATCAAAAACAGGAGAGTTGGCAATCTGCTAGTGTCATCAGTGTCAATGATGACACTTTAACATACTTCACCCATACCACATTCTCCAGACATTCCAGTGCCCGAAAGATATATTAGTTTATCAAGTTTTTCAAGTTCTATTAAAGATAAAGCACATTATAGTAGAGAGGTATTTATAGACAAAAAAAAAAAAAAAAAAAAAAACAGGACCACATTTGATTAGTTAATCAAAATTAAATGACAATGTCTGAGATTTAGATTTGATCAAAGAAAGATAAAAAATATTTGGCTTGAGAATTGAAACAATGGGCTCGATTGAAAATGGAGTTGAATTTTCACTGTATTTCCATTAAAAAATTAATTGGATCCTTGATGCGTATTGCAAACTAGGATGTAATATGTCGTTGAATGTCCCATTTAAGTTTCTTTCCGGATAACATAGGTTCAGTAAATGATGAACATGGTGAAAGATTTTATCAAGAAATTGCCCAGCCATGCTTGCAGATTTCTGTTGGAGGCCCCAGGGAGATACTGCAACTACTGATTAAAAGAGGAATGCTAATCACTCAAAAAAGAAAAGAAAAAAGGTTTTTTTTTAATGTAGAATAGCAATTTATGTCACTATTTAATTGAGTTTTTAATGAAAGCAATAAATGTATTTTATTACTAAACTTGACATAATAAAACAATTTTTATTTCAATATTTCAAATAGTTTAAAAGTGGCACATCATAGTTTTAGATTCTGAGCCCAGTGACTCTTTTCAAAAATACTTTGCTTCATAGTATAATTTAAATTGAAGTCATTGAGCTGTTTTATTGCTATTTCTACTCTCTACTCTCATACATTTTGTATTCATTGTACACGCATTTTACTAAAATTGTAAAAAAATAACATTTTGTTTAATGTTTCATTGATGCATTGAATATTTTAAGTTAAAAACCTATTAAAATAAGTATATTAGTGTTAAAATTATAAAAACTTAAACACCTAAATTTGGTCCTCAATGATAAAACACAACTATTTTTGTCACTTTGATATAAATATTGTCAAAAATATACTTTTGCCAGGACAGTTTCGACCATTTTTTTCACCTTCACCAAAAACATGCCAATTCTATTGGCAATCAATATAATTCAAAGCAAATGTGAAATTTTTAAGGAAATCTAGCAATAAATGTCTTTTCAGCAATAATTGAAAAATTCTCCAATTGTAAAAGTACTCTCACAACCTATTGCAGCTTCACAAGAATAACCAAGCTTACTAGAGTTAAGCATGTAAAAGACATTTCAACCTCCATATGTTCATATTAAGAATTTGAAGAAAAAAAAAATCAGAGCTAAATAATTCCAAACTTGTTTTTTTTTTTTTTAATTTAATTTTTACTAATATAATTTTACTTTTTATGATATCCCAATTTATTTTTTGCATATTTATGTAGTGGTTTATGTTGGGATTCTTGTATGTAATCCTACATACATATGTTTAAGTAAGTAATAAAAATATTTCTTACATCGTAAAACAAAACTTGATCCTCCAATTAGGATATCAACTTAGAAGCAAAAAGTGCAATTTACATTTATGTATGCTGCCATGCTAAGTACAGAAGTTGTGTCTGCTCTGCACTTTGTAACTAAATTGAGTTTTTGTCACCATGTGGTTTTTTGTGATGTATTTTACCTAAATATAATGTTTTATGGTCATTTGAGAACAGGAAATATTTATAAAAAAAATCTGAGAAAGCATCATTAGAGTCAAATACATGGTGGTGCAGAACTCTTTGACAGTTTAAATGATTTCTTGACCCTTAAAAAACCAGTGTTCAACTTCAAAATGCTAACCCTGATCAAAATGCACCTAACCAGTATAAACAGGTAGTAAATCAAAAAGTTTGTGGTTGTAAAAAAGAGAGAAACTGACCGTGCTAGCCACTTACCAAGCAAATAAAAAACCTTGAAAAACATCAGTAATCTTTAATGACTGGCTAATGGTATTTGAGGAAGAAATGTCTAGAAAAAACAGAAAAGTGCTTTTACTCATATACAATTGCACAGCACATGAATAAACTGTTGATTTGAAAGCAATAAATCAGCATCATCTAACCACTCCTCATAATTATCGAATAGGAAACTTTTCAGATACAATTTTTCCATTAAAACTCTACAGAAATACTGATATAAGTGAGAGAAAAATAAAAAAAAAATCAGTATTTAATAGTACTGAAAGA